>VXBL01009768.1:712888-834739 GCA_013400195.1 Aramus guarauna
GGCGCCGTGGAGAACGGGCAGCCTGACAGGAAGGTGCCGCCGCTGCCGCGGCCCCTGCGGAGCCTGGAGGTGAAGTACACCAAGGTGAGCTGGTGAGGGGAGGTGGGCAGTGGGCTTTGCTGTGGTGTTGTCAGTGCTTGGTGGAGTCAGGCTAGTGGTGAAGTGTTATTAATTTTAGTATAAAATTTTTTCCCTTGTTGTCTTTTTTTTTTAATTTCTCCTGCTGCCCTAGACAGTACCTTTGTAGTAGTGTAAGTGTGGTTGAGTGACTGGAGTGAGCAGGTGACTGGCATTCCTAAGGGGGACTGCTGTTGCCCCATCTCTAAAGCCCAAGAATTTATTTTTTTTTAGAGAGGGGGGGGAAAAAAAGCACTAAACCTGTGGTGGTGCCCCTGGGCACCTCTCCCTAGCTGTGTGGCAGGCCCTGGTGCAGGTCAGCAGCTGGCCTGCTGGGTGAGGGCTGTGGTGCCACGCTGGCCTGTCCCCTCCTGGTCACCCTGACAGCCATCTTCCCAACTGCCCTGTGCAGCTCTTGCAAAACCACCCAGTAAATGTGTTTAGCATCATGTTATTGCTCAGCAAAATCAGATTTGGATGAGGTGAGCCTGGGCAGAGGCAAGAAGGGGTTTATTGGTGAGGAAGCTGCTTGCCTAGGTTTTGTTCAGCTGTGCTTGACCTGGTGTGAAGCTCCTCTGTGGTGGGGTGAAGCCCTGATGGGAGGGGGGGGGTCAGTGTCAGGGGCTGGGTTTGGGCCCTGGTGAACGCAGGGAGTGTGGAGGAGGGCCAGTGTCCTGTAGGACTGGATCTGGGGAAAGGGCTCTGTGATGGGACTGGTGCCACTCCACAGCTCCCAAAGAGGAGTGGTGTTCATGCATGCCTTGTTGGTGGCTCGCTGTCCCAACAGAGCTCCTCCACGGCCTCCCTGTGGTATGAGGAGCTGGGCAGCAAGCCCACACAAACCCCCACCTTTCCTCTCCATTGAGTTTCCTTTCAAATGGTTGCTCCTGACATCTCAGACTTAACTGAAGACTCCTAGGCTTGATAATTCTGTCCTTGAGAGGTGAGGCTGGTGTTGGTGTGGAGCTGAGCACCGCTGCAGAAATCCTTGCTCCCTAACACAGCCATAGCTCTGATAGCCAAGTTGCTTTTTGTTCTGCAGCAGCCTGACCCGCTGTCTTGCGCAGTGGGGAAAATATCCCGACTGGTTACGCTGCTAGGCAGCCTTGACTGCCATAACTTGAACTCTGTGGCTGGACTGAAAGAGCTGGAGGGCCTGAAAGAGCGTATTAATTACTGTTATGTGCTGTATTAATTTCTGTATTAGTTCTGTATTAAATATTTTCGAAAAGCAGAACTTGAAGTTCATTTTCTTGCAGTGAGGAGTAAACAGCGACAGCTTACCCAGTGAGGTGTTGATTTGAATTATGCATCTGAAGTACTGAAACAGATTAGCAATTAATAGTAATCACTGGACTAGTTTAATTGTTAACATCCCAAATTTATCTACTTTTTCTTTGTAAGATAAACTTGTCATTTAGCAGCAAATTGGATCTGCAGCTGCTGATTGCAGAATGGCGTAATGCTGCACAAACAGTTCTTTCCTGTGTCCAAAATGGACACAGCCATTAGAGTTCTTAAACATCCAAATGTTCTGGTTTTTGTTATTTTTATTGTTGTGAACACTTTTAAATACTCCTTTGGGATCTGATCCTGCGGCCATATATGTTTTAAAACATGCGTGTTTTTGTTCTCCAGAGTTTTTACCAGAGTCTCTGTGCGCTAAAGGTGTCAAGGTAGTCTCTTAAAAGTGGAAACTAATGTTAATTAAAAGTGTGAATTTGACACTTGATCTGATGCTCCCGGTGCATCTGAGAAAATAATGAGCAGCAGTCAGTTTTCATAAAGCTGTGAGGGGTTTTCTACAAGCTTTGAGTTTCACCAGATGTTTACAGCTGACGGCACACTTTCCTCTGCTTAACAAAGATTTTTATTTTTGGTTCTACCAGTTACAGGGCTAGGGGAGAGGGAAAACTTTCAACAAAGATCTTACTTATAGAGCAGCTTAATGCTTGTCATGGATGTGTGATGGAAGTGATCTGTCCACAATTTGTGTCCTAAATCCTGGGTATGAAGCATGAACGGCCGATACACTCTTCTGTTTGATTTCAACTCCTGGCACCAAAGGCTTGGGCTATGTGGTATGACTTCCAGAATGATGCCAGCATATATGTTACACTTAAACAGCCTGATCCTGTCATTCTCGTGTTTTCCTACTTATAGGAACATTGCTTTCCCATCCTAACTCTTTCACAGAATTAATGTTGAATGCAGAGGAAAAACAGTCCTTAGTTTGTGAGCATATACCTGACGCTGTAATTCTACAATTCCTGTCATATTCTCCACACTTAAAATGTGACTTTCCTTTGTTAGTGAAACAAAGGAAAACTGAAGTTAAAATGTGTTATTTTCTTAAGAGATAATTAAAATGCAGTACTTGGATAATAGAGGTAGTTTGGGAGCATTAGTGTCAGTTAGTTAATATTTCTAATACTTTATCTTTTCTTGTGACTTCACTTAACACCTTTTTTGGGCAAAACTTTCTTTTTCTCAGCCTGTCTGAAACAGGTGGGTCCAAAAGTGCGGCTTCTATGCCAGTTACATCTCAGATGATGTTTGCAGAAATAGTCGGGAGAAACTTCTTTCAAGAAAAAAGCTGCCCAAGGAAAGAAAACTATGACCCAAAGCAGTGGGAATTCCGAATGTAAGGGATGCAACATTAATCTCCTGGTGGTGTGTAAAGAATCATAAACAGGATTGCAAATGTGGATGCCTTCCAAGTAAAAGTACTAGCTTACAGCCGCTAACAGGCTACTAATAAAGATTACTTCATCTAATCTTATACTTTAAGTATATTTATAAAATATAACACTGCCAAGTTAGATCACAGTGTGGATAAGATGCATGTTGAATCAATTAATTGTATATAGGTATTTATGTTCTGTTTACAGTGAGTAACAACACTCTAGTATTTAATGCATTTTCAGTTACGCAACACTGGGACTGTTTGTTCTTGCTCTGGAAATTCAATATTTTGAAACGCTTAAATCTTGTCACAGGCAACTCTGAGTGACGTGGGAGGCTTGATCTAGCCTCTGACAAGCCATAGTGGGGTAGAACTTAACCTCCTGCGGCCCATGCTTGGGGAGGGCAAGTCTGCCCAGGGCAGAATACGAACCACCAAGTGATAATTGTATGCTCACACGTCACTTGTGACATGTAACAAGGGGCTCCTTTTGCCTGAACCAGACCAGTTTCTCTTGGTGTCTGCTTGCTGTTCCCATGGAGATGTATTTCAAAAACTGTCTGTTTCTTGTTGCCAAATTATGGTGTTATACTGTGTGGGCCCCATCCTCTGTCTTCCTCTCGCTCAAAACTAACTGGGTGCACGAAGGCTTTTTCATCTGTTCTCTGGCTCAGGTTCCAGTTTGGATAAATGCTGTCTGTATCACAAACAGTCTCCCTGGAGGGAGACTGAACACGCTTGACTCTGTCATCAATGGAAACTGAAGAGCCTCAAGACCTTTGAGGAGTACTTGTGGGGTTTTTTGTATTGTCTGCATCAGTATTTTCTTCTTTGTCCTCCCCGTCCTGCTCCCCTTGGTCTTTCTTCAGATATTTATTAACAATGAATGGCATGAGTCTACAAGTGGAAAGAAGTTCCCCACTTACAACCCTTCAACGCTGGAGAAAATTTGTGACATTGAGGAAGGAGACAAGGTAAGTGTTGTTGGAAAGGCAATGCAAAAGACTGTTTCCAAGGGACTTCCATTTGTAGGGAAGCACACAGAGGAAAGCTGGCTTTTAATGACAACATAATCTGGCCAGACTGTGAGCTGGAGGTCTGGGACACTCGATGGGCTGTTCAAGAGCTCCATGGGGTGGGTGGGATCAATCCTGTCCAGCTCAGCAGGGTCACTTTCCCTGGTAGGAATTCTCTGCCAAACACTGTCAGAAGAATGAGATTCAGCATCACTCCTGTTACAGACTGGAAGGAAGCAGCCAGTCTGAGGAAATAGCAACAATGGTGTACGCACATCCCTGACAGAACTTGGGCCTTGTGTTGGGAGTGGTTTATACACAAGCTGCATTGCTGCCTGTTGGAGACACTAAACTGAAACTTGCCCCTTTTAAACACAATCAACAAATAACCTGAGGGCTTGGGGGAATTTAAGCTGTCATGCAAACACTGCCTACTTTCTGCCAGAGATAGTGCTGGTTCTAGTTTCCTGCACAAATGTGGCAACTCTCAGTTAAAACTAAACTAGTATCTCTCAAGAACTTTAGTAATTTGTGGCCCTGGTGTGCTGTAGATTAGCCTGGGATGTAACTGTCTGGGTTTGGTAACAGTCAGAGGTGAGGAACAGTCAGATGTGACGCTTTGTCCTGAACAGCTCATGTATGGGCCAGTTGGCCTGATCTATGGGAAGGAGCTGGCCCAAGAGCTGGCTTTTTTGCAGTATATCATGGGAAGGTGATTCACAGCTGTGCTGCTGTACCAGAGCTTTGGCTGCTCGTTGCTGTGGGCAGTAAGTGGTGGGCAGCGTGGGCATTTCTGCTTGTACTGTGGTATCTTTTTCTTGGTATCTAAGCTTGTCTTAACACTTGTGAGGCCCAGTGCCTGGCTTCCAGCCAGGTAGCTGCCTTAGGGATCCTTTCCTAGTAGGAGTGATACTAGTTGAGCAAGCTCTGTGCTCTGCTGTGTAGAGCACAGAGCCTGACCATTCTGGAGATGGGGGCAAACTTGCTTGGCAATGTCAGTCTCCAGCCTGCATGCAAATAGTGTGTGGGGTAGTTGTTCTTTTTGGATGGCACTAAAGCAGCCTCTGTTAAGAGCTTTTGCCATGGGGATCTGTGCATCCATGTGGTAATTACAGATTGAGGCAGAACCAAACATTGTGTTATTTCTTTTTATACTAACTGGGTAGGACACACTGTGTTTAATTGCAGCGGCATGTAAACAGCGGAGTTGAGGCTAACTCTGATGCAACTGTATCTTGCCAGGCAGAAACCATGACGTTGTTATTGTTCCCTGAGCTAAGTGTCTCCTCGAGCAGTTAGAGAGCATTACATGAGTATTTCAAGCCTGCTTCTTAATGACTTGGTTAAAAAAAATTGTTATGTAGCACTAAAAGGCCATCTTTGCAGCTTGCCTCCTTGAGACTTTCCCTGCCTGAATTCAAGGATAGCTTTCAGCTTCTAGCTTGCAGGAGAGTCACTGTAAACCTTTCCTTGGGACCAGTCAGTGGAGCCCTCTGCCCGTGGATGCTCAGCATAGGTGACTGACTCCTCAGTGCATAAATAAGTACAGGCAAGAATGTAAGATATCTGCAGCTTGTGTGATGAAAACCTCTTCTATCCCTTTATATCATACTTGGAGAAAAAAATTATTTATTTTAAGTAGGTTTTTGTGAAGGACTGAGTGAGACTAAACCTGGATTGGTTAGTCATGGGTGAGAAGCATCCCAAACTAGCTGTTTGGCTACTGGTGATGCTTGACCATGCCTGCCTGCACAGCAGGCTGGGAGCAGGACTCCACTTCCCTAGCCCTGAGCAGAAACCTGCCCCTCCCTGGGCACATGGAGTGTACTTTGCTTAGGCTGCACATGAGTGGTGGGAATTTGGCAGCTGATATCTCAGCGATGACAACTTAGTCTGGTACTGAAACTTGGCCAATGTTTTATGAGGCTAGGAGCAAAGGTTTTGTTGTTTTTTCTTTAGTTACAGAATTGCCCTTGATGGGATAGCTGAGTGATAAAGAAGTCTTGCGTGGAAAAAAGAAGCACTGAAAATAAAATTCCAAATTATTCCACTTCATGCTTCAAGGCTTTTTGCCTCCCAAATAAGGGCTAAGTGTCCAAGTGTTTGCCAGGTTGATAATGGAGAAGAAATAACTTTCTTCATTAGACTTCTGCTCCCCAGTGAATAGTGGAACCCCAGAATTTCCACTCTGGCTTGGTGTTACCATGTGAAGGCAAAAATACTTGCACCATTGCCATTTCTCTGGTGCTGTTGATAACACTTGAAGTCAGGGGTTTTTCTTCTAGCAGCTTGCTAACATCCAGCAAAGACAGAGGGGAAAGATGTTCCTTCCTCAAAGGAGTGCCCAGCTCAGCTGGTTGCCACAGAACATGGGCAGCAGGCCCACAGCTGTGACTGTTGAGCAGACTTGATGCTGTGGAGCATGTGCCATGCTCATTTCTAAGCAGTTCACTCTCCCATGTGAATCTCTGAAGGGTTGTAAGAGGGTTTTGTTCACAGGCATCCAATCCCACTTCAGATTGCAGCAACAGGCTGAGGTAAGAGACTGCAGGAGTATTACTCCCTACAGCATACTTGCAATGCCCTCAGTAATAGTTTTGGACACTTGAGGCTGTTAAGATGCTGGTTGAAACTTTGGTTCAAAAGTTACAGCAATTGCAATATGTAGACTGTTTGCAGAGGACGTGCAGGGGAGCAGGTCAGCTCTGAACCTCTTCTGAGAAACTAGCATGCTTGTGCCCTGTGTGAGAAAAGTGCCTTTCCAAAGCTGTGCACAGTGGAGCCTTTCTGAAGAAGTTAGTAATTTAACTGAAGACAGACAGTCTCCACTGGATGTGCTCCATCCCTGGCATGTCTTCTTATCAGCCAAACCGAAGCAGTGTTGTCCACACTGAGCCTGAAGCAGAGCAAGGCTTTTTTTTTGCAGGTGTCTTCCCTACTCACAGAGCTAGTGGTGTGATGGTCTCCACTGTGCTCTGCAGCCAGCTGCTGAGGCAGGAGAAAGAAGGAGCAGGGTAGAAACAGAGCAGCAATGAGCAGGACTTGAGGTAGAGGAGGAAGGTGGAGGAGGTAGCTTAGAACAAAGAATGGTGTGAGTTTGTTTAGGGGAAAATGGTATGCAGTTGTGTAACTGGGGGTTGTATCATAATGCAAACATCCAGGGTGGGTATGAAGGTTTGCAGGCATTTCCCAATGCTATAATGCTTGACTTTGCAATCTTAATATGCTCTTAGTGGAGCTTTTTATGTAATAATCAGTAAATCTGTATAGACCAGAACTGAGCACCAGGATGCACGGTCCTCCTCCTCCTTGTGGTTTTGTAGACCACAGTGTGTCCCTGGCACCTTGACAGTTACGAGTCTTTGTCATGCATTGTGCCTACCTATTGCAACATGCCTGCAATGAACATGCCATTCAGACTCCACTAATGCCTAGTCATAACAGGATGGATTAAGAATGGCATTTCAGCCTTTCTGAAGAATTTCCTTGTTTTTGCTGGTATCTCAGGCCTATTGAGGCTATGCAGACTCACAGGATCTCTTGGTGGTGCTACCCCTGAGGGTGTTTTGGGAAAGCCTTTTTGCTCCTGTGATAGTGACTGCAGTCTCTAAGCTGCTACATGTTCCCAATGTGCCCAAGATGACAAGAATGAAGACAACTAGTATTTACAGGAGCTGCAGCAGGGCTCAGGTGCTTCCATGTTTAGAAGATGGGGAAAATCTGAGCATGCGCTGAAGTCCTCTACCAGAACAGCCATCTCATTCCTGTGAGTGCAAGAGTGGTGGGAAGTCTCTCAGTACCGAGGGCATGCTGCGCTGTGGCCTGTGCCACTGCAGACCCAATGCTCTGCACACTGGTGCTCCCAGTCTGGTCATAGAAGCTAATTAATTGATGCTAAGGGAAGACTTATTTTATGCAACAAAGTGTGTCAAGTTTAAATATTGCTGCCTTTTACCTTGGGTCTTCCTTGCAGCAGGCAGGATGGGGAGTACATAAGCATACAGTAGCTGGTGGTGCCTCCTGGCCTTTGATGTGCTAGTTTGAACCCAGAACAACTCAACTGAAGTGAACTGTTCTGAAGGCCCTTTCTGCCTGTGAGTGATGGGCTCCAGGCAGGACATGCCTGCCTGCACACAGTGGCTATTCGCTACCTCTGCCTTGCCAGCACCCTTGCTTGACCAGAGCCATTCTAACCCTTTGTAACAGCATGAGTTTCTTCCAATGGTTTCCCCATCAGTGCCCTTCTGAAAAGGTGGGGTTCTTTTCCTGGTAGTATAGGTCAGACTCTTTTAAAGCTGTGTAGCCTTCTGGTAAAGAAAAGGAGCCAGATTTAGTGTAAGGTGCCATTTCAGTGGGTGATGACTTGCTGTTTTCTCCGTGACCTTTTGATGTAAGAAGGCAACATGTCACCCCATAACATTTTTCTTGGTTGAGCACCACACACTTCTCCATGAGGGGAGAATGGCCAGACCCTGTTGGATCAGTGCAGAGGCTTACTTTTGTAATTATCTCAAGTCTTGTCTTGATACAAGACATAAATGAGAGCAACTGGTGAAGTTCTATGAGGAACAATCAAGGCCTGAAACTCTCACTCCCAAGTTTTCCATCAGCTGAAGTGAGGCACGGGCTGTGCCAGACATTACATAGAGCAGGATTCTGTCCAGAGTCAGGGTGAAATAAGCTTTATGTATGCTTGGGGTACAGCCTTGGCCTCATGGATATTGATGGCAGTGTTCCCATTGACTTCATTGGGTCAGGAGGCTGCCTTTAGATTCACTTTTTTAATCAATGTATGTGGGAAGAAGGGAGGAGTCCAGGGCATACTGTTGCCAGAGCAAATGCATGAAGCTTCTCTGGGGGTGGTGGTGTGGGGAGAGAGGGAATTTGCTGCCCACCGGAGTAGTAACTTGGATAAATAGGATTAGATTTGGTCTAGAGCATGGTAAAACAGAAGGGAGAGTGGCACCAAGTCTGTGTGGGTGAAATGCCTTTGTCATAGCACTGAACAACAAAACCCTTCCCATCTGGTAGAAGTGTGACCTAGGATCTAAGGGGGCTTTTTTTAGTGTTTTAACTGTTACTGGAGTGTGTTCTGGTGGGACTAAATGGTGGGATCTGAGCTGTGATTGCTCCCCTGGATAAAACAATGATCTCTCTTGTGGGGGACTTTCCTTCCCACACTTGATCAGAGGAAGATGATTCATGCAGGCCAACAGCCTGTCATGTTTAGGGAAGCTGTAATGGGAACAGAATTGGGATTTCATTTCTCCATCCTTCCTGAGTGTCACTTACATCCTGTATCAGCAGAAGCATGATTCTGGATTATTGTATAAACAAACCAGTTGCATAAAATTGGCCTTGAAAGACCCTATTGGTACTCTGTCCCCAAGGTTGTTTCTGAGCCCAGGGCAAACCCAAAACTTATTGCAGAATTAGGTCCAAATCCAGGACTAAAATGGAAATGGTTTTGTCACACAACTTGGTTTTAGCCACCACAGCATCATCTAGGAAGCAACATGATGGGATTTTTGTGCCATTGCCCAGCTCCTTCCTTGTAACCTAAGGTTTTCTTGTATATGTGGCTGCTCTAGCCTGATGTGGATAATGCAGTGGAAGCAGCGAAGGCAGCGTTCCAGAGAGGGTCTCCATGGAGACAGATGGATGCCCTAAGCAGAGGACGCCTTCTGCACAAGCTGGCTGATCTTCTTGAGCGAGACAGAGTTGTCCTGGCAGTAAGTACCGTGATTGGTGAGCGGTGATAAACCAGCAACAGTTGGCTGATAACTCAGCTCCAACCTTCTGATTTTGCTGCATCTATATCTACTTAATGTGTTTCTTTCCTTTCCCTTTATGAAGGGCAGAAGAGTCCATGCAGGAGTCATGGCTTACCTTCTTCGTTCTGCAGGATGATTTTAGGGGTCTTAAAAGAAGGCTGTTAGTTCTTCCGAATAGTTGACTTCTCCAAAATTTTAGCTAGGTATTGGAGTGATTGCAGATGTTAATACTTAAATTTTCAAAGCAATAAACATATTCTTTCTTAGTTTGTCATAAATGTTCATAGCTGCCTCCCAGTTCTTATCTTAAAAAAACAAACCCACAACATAAAATTCAAACAAAACCTCCCAAAACAACAAAAAAACCCCACAAACCACTACAACCGACTTGGTCCTTCTTCATTACAAAAATGCAAGGCCAGTTTGACTTCTCTGCAAATTGCTTCCCCTAAAATGGGGATCTGGAAAGAGAATCTTTCTCTTGCTGGATGTCATCCAAAGTTTACAATGTGTGTAAGTGGGAACTGTTTCTTTCCCTACTGAACGTACTGGCTCAGGAAAATCTCTTTATAGCCATGAAGCTGTATTAACTTGAAGTTCTGCACTGAAGAACTGTTGCTAATGATTCCCCATCCTATGCTGAAGGAGTCCTGCTGGTGCAGAACAAAGGGAGTAGGGCCAAGCTAAAGTGTGCTGCAGTTGGTAAAGCCTTTAGCCTCTGTGGGCCTTGGACATCATTCCAAATGGTGCTCACAAATCCTAGCATCTCTCAGCTTAGAGCTGCTGTCAGTCCACACCTAAGATCTTGGACCTGTGTGCTCACCAGTTCAATGCTGCACTTCAGCTCTGCTTATCTTCAGGGGAATGGCATTTATGACATTTAGTGCTGTTAGATGTGTAAGTTCCTGAGCTCATGTCCCGCTGAGGTCAGTAGGACTTAACATTCATGGGATGTGCTTAGGAGCCTGTTGCATGACTGTTTTGAGCTGGATCTCTTTCCATAATACAGTGTCTCTTAACCACCTGACAGCCTTCAATTTCAGCAGAGCAAAACCAAAAAATCCAGGTCTGAGCACAGTTCAGACCAGCAAATAAAAGGGAATAAAAATATATATATATAATGTGTGAATACACTCTGTTCCTTTTCTGCTTGCTTTTTGATGTGACTTCAGAGGACCTTCCTTTTCACATAAACCAGGACACTCAGTGCAAGCTTTCTGCTGCCCTTCTGATCTGGGAGGGCTTGTTTGGCATTGTTGTTTTCACTGCAGAAAACCAGTCGTAGCTGCCTTGGCTGCATGCTAAGCAATGACTTATAAAAATCAGTTGTTTTAGCAGACAGAGTGGATAACAATCCTAGTCATTCCAAGGGGAATGTCTGTTTGAGTGCTGTTTGGACCCTAATGTCTGTGGAAGATGACAGGGTATGACTTCATATGTAAACAAAGATGTTTCAATCTACCAAGGGATAGCACTTCCTTTATGGATGTGCTGGCCATTTGCGCCAATATCCCATTTAATGACCTGAGTAGAGAACAAAGCATTCACTGAGCTAATGTCCAGAACAGTGTGGAGGACACAGGCCGAGACAGGACTTCATTTAGAGCAGCTCAGCATCAGTGCAGCTTTAGCGAAGCAGCTTCTCTCTTGCCTTGGTCTCAGCACAGATCTGAGCCCAAAAGTTACTTTATCAGAACTCTGTAAAAAATGTGTTTTTTATCATCCTGTGGACAAAAGAGGCTTTTCAGAGGTTGGTTTTAGGTCTAGGAAGTAGAAAACATAGTGTTCCAAATAAAAGGAAAGTGCATCTGACTGATTTCAGTGACACCATCTGGAATCCAGAACATCTGCGTTGGAGGGTCAGTTATGGTGAAGTTATGACGCACATAATTTCTGACCAGTGCCCCAGCCCACGGCCCTGTATCCCACCCACAGCCACCTTCTGGGGGCTTTCAGAAGATGCGCTTTCATTGCAATCACTGAACAAAGCAACTTCTGTATGCATTGGGGCTATGAGGTCTAGTCTCCCTTCTACCTTATTTGCATTAATGAGCTTGTTCCTTAAATATAAGGGGAGGGAAGGAAAGCCCATGCCTGCGGACAAGGCAAAATAAAATTGGGAAGGAGTTTCTCTATAAGTATTTTCTTAAGAAAAAAAAAAAACAACCAACATTGACTTCTCTGACAGTGTGTGCAATTTGTTTTTTTCAGACTCTGGAAACAATGGACACAGGAAAACCTTTTCTGCAGGCTTATTTCATTGACCTGGAAGGCTGTATAAAAACTCTCCGATATTATGCTGGATGGGCTGATAAAATTCAGGGCAGAACTATCCCAGTGGGTAAGTTCCTTCAGACCCAGTTTCAAAGCTGGGATGGGATCAGCCTTGAGGGGGCAGGAAGGAGGCCTGCTAGGAGGGAGATGCACAGACAAGCGAGCTTCTGAAAACCTGCAAAAATAACCTGCATTTCCTTTCTCTCTCAGGATGCATTTTCATTAGATGTGTTTCAAGAGTTAAACCAATGGGAGAACAATTTGAATGCCTGGGTAGATTTCTGGAAAATAATGAATGGGCTATTTTGTTGTTTTTTTTAACAGAGAAATCTTTTTGGTTTTAAATTAGACTAATTTTTAAAGAAAAAACTCCATTCGTTATAGCGGTATTTATTCATTAAGTATCGCTGAAATTAAGGTACCAGAGAGTGAAAGGACAGAGGTTTCTAGGGAGAATTCTATGAAGGCAGCAGAGCTTGTGCTGTCCTAGATGCCACAGGCATGGGGCAGAGTGCTGATGTGGAATCCACCAGTGCCTCCCACCTCACTGACATTCCTACATCCCTGACAGTGCCAGCTCACAAATATTTGGAGAGACCATGTAGTGCTTTTTCTTAACTTTTATTAAACACCAGGTCTGAGATGCTGACTCCTCTCAAGACCCAAAGCGCTAAGCTGCTGGAGGGACTCTGTTAAGTTTTATGATACTTGAAAAAGGTTTTTCAAAATGTTTCCTAGGCTTCAATGCCAGAGCGGTCACGCTGCACTGTTGTGGCAGGGACAGAGAGAACACTTGGGCTCAGCTGTATAAGTTCAAATATGGTTTTGGGGAGAACAAGTTAGGACAATGGATGTTCATGTGGCACAATGAGCAACATGGTGTATTTTCAAAATCAGGCTGTTTTGACCCTGCGTGTGGGTGATCACTGAGGCTGTGTGAAGGACAGGCACTGTAGACAAAAATTAGTCACCAGAGGAAGGGCTCTGAAGGGCTGAATTAGTTCAACCTGTGCAGTCAGCAAAGGGAATGATGTCAGTCATACAGACTGAGATCTGTCACCCTCATTCAGAGTAACGGGAAGCTTTGCTTGCCTGGACTGCATGTTGGTCCTGATTTGAGATCACTTCCAAAAACTGTAATTAGAAATGTTCACATCTTTTGTCAGATCTTCCCAATGAAACTAGGTTTTTGGCAAGAATGAATTTGTAAGTAAAATATCCTCCTGCTTTCTCTTTGAAAGAGTAATAGCAGTATTTTAAGATGAATGGTATTGCCTTACTCCTGGAGTTTCATCTTTTTGTGATTTCTTACCAAAAGAGTAATTCCTATAACACTGAATATGATTCCTTTACAAAATAGGTTTAAAAACTCTCCCCCTCAGGGAAACAAGTGTTTTGCTTCTTTCGATGAGACATGATCTAAGTGAAATTTGTACTTGCTCTTCATTGTGGTAGGGAGTTATTCTCCACCTTGGCCTCAACACAGGGAGATTGCAGAAGGAATTGAACCCCTGGTTTTGAAAGGCTCCACTGTGAATGTGAGCAGTGTTTGGGCTAGCACAACACTTACTCTCAAACAGATCTTCATACACCTGGAGTGTCCCAGAGGCATGAGTTAAGATGAACAGATATAGAGTTCTTTGTCTAATATGGTTTTAGTTCTGTCCCCAACCTGTTAGTGTGCAGTCATCTTACTCTTTTTCTGTAGAAGCAAGGATTTTGACTGGTTTACATTTCTTTATTCTTTTGTCTTGCAGATGAAAATTTTGTCTGTTTCACCAGGCATGAACCGATGGGTGTCTGTGGAGCTATAACTCCAGTAAGTAGCAGTGATAGTGCCCTGCATCTCCCTTAGAACTGGAAGAAGTACACGTGCACTCTCCATCTTACACTGCAGCCATTTGCTTCCTAGTTAAGTACAGCTGTTCTGCAGGGAACTCCCATCTCAGTTGCCTCATGTAGTTTCTTGGTTTACCCCCATGCCAATTGCTCTTGGCAACACGAAGTCCTCTGCAATGGAAGGGTGTGTCTCCTAATCAGATGCTCTGTTTCTCTCTGAGGCTGACACCAGTCACCAGAGACCAGCCAGAGCTCTCTGACTCTTCCACTGCTGGGACAACCATCTTTTTGCTGCCTAGTGCTGATGCATAGCTTTAAGTTTTAAATCATATCCACTATTAATAACCCCCGGCTGTTCTCTGAGCTTTCTGTGATTAAATCTCACTGAATAGAGTTTTCTTTTCCTTGAGGTCTCATTCTCTGCTGAGGGGACAGTGTAGCTAGTTCTTGGAATACCTCCAGTTTTAGTGTGTGTTGCTTGCTCTCTTTAAACAGACAGCCAGGAAGACTTTACAGCTACATGGGAGACATAGTTTGTTCCTGTCTGGTTGTAAAATGCTTTGAATGTGGTATCCTACAGGCCACAAGGCAAATGGTGGTGTGCCAAGATTGTCTGTTTGCGTAGTTGGATTGATAAAGAGTCCATGGAAGATTTTTACCTTTGGGATAAGGTTATGTGAGAGACTGAAAGAAATGCGTGTGGGGTATTGGATTTGCTGGACCCTGGGAATACCAGGTCTGGACCAGTTCCCAAAGATACCAGCTCACAAAGCAATGTAACTGCTTGTGAGCAACTAGAATTTGTGACTTAAGATCAAACCATCAGGTTCCTCACACTGATCACCAATTAAAAGGTATCTCCCTATTACATTTCAGCTGCTTTTGGCACTTGGCAATGTTCTTGGAAACTATTTCTTTAAAAGTCTACATGTAGGATGCTTTGGAGGGCCACTATAAAGGGAAGTAGTGAGACTTCTAGTATTTCAGGTTGACCCTACATCAGCAATAAATACAATAGAAAGTACAGAATCTAATTTGACTCAAGTTCAACACTATGTTTGTAAAAAGGATGATTGGAGTCAACAAACCACATCTGTCTTCAGTTCACTTAGAACAAATCCCCTCCAATTTCTTTTCTCCAGTTTGATCTCTAACGCCAACAGTCTGCAGATTTGTATATTCCTACTTGATTCGAAGAGATTCTGTCACTATTCTGCACGTGTCTTCCTAGACCAATTAACAATCCTCCCTTTTTCCTCTGGGTTGACTATATTTAAACCAATGTTATTAGCAAAGGAGGTTTTTAGAAAGTGCAGCATATGACTGACCTTTATCCCAAGGTGATATCACGAGGCAGCCCTGGAGTCCTTTACTGTTATTTTCACCAGCCATTCTGCAATGGAAAGCTCCCGATGGAGTTATGTGATGCTCTGAAAGTGTAGAAAAGTAGTGTAAGTGTGGATGGCTCAAGCTGCAAACTCAGGCCTTCAGGAAGGCTTAGGAGAAAAAGACAAATGGGCAAATCATAGGATGTGGCCATTGGAGAAGATCACTGAAATGAAACAGGTCTGGGAAAGAGGAAGAGGCAAGTTGAAGAATAGCACATTAGAGTACATTCTGCTTTGTCTTAGGGCTGCTGGGTTAGAACAGAACTCATCTCTTACAAATAAATTAGCAGCGTAGCTTTTAAGTGTGAATTTGTGGATTCCTAACATATTTGGCTTCTTTGTCGGTAGCTGAAGGCCCTTGGCTTGAGTTTTGACAAGAAGTCCCCTTACTGTTGGCCTGCTTCCATCATCTCTAAAGGAGCATTAATTATTTTTAATGAAGAAATCCTTTCTGCTGCCAAGTAACCTTTCTGAGATTCAGTGTGAGCTAGATTTTCCAATTCTGGCTTAGGCTCCAAGATGTACAAATACACATGACCATGAAAGAGATTAGCAAAGAGGAAACTGATGTGGACTGGTTCCTAATTCCAAATAAGCAAACTAATTGGAAAGGAGCAATTTACAATTTGAAGGGAGTGTAAGACCTCCCCTGGATTCCCATGACTGAAAAACCCACTGCAGTTTCCTAGTTATAAACCTGGAATCAAATGTTATTGTATAACTCCTAACTACTCAGCCAATACCTAATATAGAAAAATGAGATTTTTCAATAAGCAGTTGCACCCTGTCATCCCCCACATAAGGACATTGTACAAGAGTGATGTATCAGAACACGACCTCTGACACGACTTCTGTGAACAGCCAGAATCCTATACAAAGTGTGATCAAAGTCCTGTAAAGAATGAGATCGCATCATGCAGAGATTTGTCCAACTTACAGGGATTAGCTTGAGGACAGCCAGCAATGTTTGGGATCTCAGCAGGAAATCAAGGAAGTTATACTCTCTAGTCCAAGCAAACACAGTATTGTAGGGAGCTACTTCTCTTTGTGGCTGTCCTCCCAGTTGCTTTTTTCTTACTGGGCTGTGTGAAGGTGGGGAAAATGCTGTGTGGAAGTGAGTGGGTGACTGTGCCAGCCTGATCTGACCAGCCTTGTGTTCTCACAGTGGAACTTCCCGTTGCTAATGCTGGTTTGGAAGATGGCACCAGCGCTGTGCTGTGGAAACACGTTGGTTATTAAACCAGCTGAACAAACTCCTCTCACGTCACTGTACATTGGCTCGCTGATCAAGGAGGTAAGGAAATCTGAACATCCCATCTAGATACCGTGCTTTTAAGGTCATAAGCAAGACAATATCTTGAATTTGCTGTGTAGGTTTTTATGTTTTAAAGATGTTAAAGCCTCACAGAGGAAAGTGAGAACAACCTTTGTGTTCAGTCTTTTCTTTCAAAGGCCTTCATGACTGGCAGTGGCCAGCTGGGGGGTAGCAAAGATCACAGAACATGTAGGTTTTTCTCTTTTCTCAGAAGGCTGCAAAGAGAAAAAATGATGCTTTTATTCCTCTGCCTTGTCTTCCCATCTACCAAATGAGGCAAAGACTACTGCTCAGTTTTATTAGACAACAGAACAAAAAACCAGTGTGATTAGACAGAAGTGTTGTCTTAGTACCATTTTTAAGTGGGATAATTCAACCAAGACAGAGTGCCATGGGAAACAATTCTTCATAATTTCTGTGGTTTGCACAACACTTTAGCTATGTCTGGCCTGTAAAGCCAGATACTGATACTTGATACTGACATAAAGGGAAGATCATAGGTCGGGATTTCCAAATGCTGGTTTAGGGCTTGTCAGGTATGATCTCAGCTGCCCTCAGATGTATTAATCATACTGAGGTGGTGAGAGGTGCACAGTACCTTCCAACACTGGTCAGCACATCAGCTTCCTAATGTCTACGTACGTGACTAATTGTAAGGAAAACTAAAAGGGTTGTAGATATGCTCTTGCCTTTCAGCTGGAAAAGTCTGTCTGTTAGGCTCAGTCAAATGATAATACTGATTTTGTCTGTTCTTGGCTTAGCCTGGGAGAAAATAGAAGGGTACATTAATAATTGACACTTAGGGCTCTTCCATCAGGAAAGGCAGTGCAAAAATACTACCAGTAAGTATCTTCTGCAGTTAATGACTTAATAAGATTATACAAGATGAGTGATCAGAGGGTCCAATTGTCAAGACTTCTAGTTAGCCCTGGCACAGCACTGCTTTTTTCACTCTGACGTACAGCTCCCCAAACACAGGCATACCGTTCCCCAAAAAAACATTCCATTCTGGTGAAATTAATTTTTTGAACTGAAATTCTAAGCTGCCTGTTTCTCACACTTGTCCTTCAAGGCAGAAGTATAATTAAAGCAGAATATTTTTATTTGAAGATGCTCCTTTCTCCACCCAAAATTAGCTAAATTCTGGGCAGTTTTTCAGAAGAATAAGTTAAACTTTTTCATGTTTAAAAGGATGCAGGAGATGTTAACACACAAGCAAACTATGTGTTAAGTTCAATGAAATAATACTGAGCCAATCAAAATATTTTGGCTTTTATTTTTGCTGAAAAACAGAAAAAACTTTTTGGCTCAGAGTGACCTGAACCAATTTTTTGTTTCCTTGTGGCTTTGCTGCTGACTCCAAACACTATTACTTGCACAGTTTGACGTGCACTATTTTCTTGAAAACTCATTAGCCAAGATGCAAACTCTATTAAACTCACTTTTATCATTGTTACATCTATAGAAGAAATCAGACTGCCCTTCCAATTTATGAAAAGAAAAAATAGGGGGGAAAAAAATCTTATGAAGATATTTTTTGCCAGATAGGGCACGAGCAATTACTTCAATTTTTTTCTGTATTAGAAAGGAGCAACTGCATTTATTGAGATTTTATATTAAAAAGCCACAAGAAATGCAGTGAATGTTTGATATCCTGCAATCCTGTTGTTAGAAAATGCAGGGGAAACAACCTTGTGCAATCAGTAGTAGGGGAAGGCTAGCCTAGAAGAGCATAATCCTTGAAACTCTTGTTTCAGGAAATAAAAACAGACCCGTAAGTCCCGCACTTCTACTCGCACTAGAATTTCACCTAAAGTTTTGCCATTTGTCTCTTTTGGCAAAATTGCTAGTTGGCTAATCTAGGTTGTAAATGTGGTGGAAACTGGCATATGTCTGTTACCATCTGCTCTTGTATTCCTGTTTTATTAGCCCCATCATCTAGTGAGGTTTTACTGACTTCTTAATCCCTCTGGCCCCTGAAGAACCACAAATGTCAACCTTTGTTCAAAACAAACTTTCATTCAGTTACCCATTGGCTCCAGCTGCACAGCAGTAGCTGGGGGCCAAGTTTGGCCAAAAGACTCACTCTCTTTTGACTTCAAACTGGGACTCCTCCAAGAATTCTTACTGAAACTTGGCATTTCCTAAGCATGGCTGTTACTTTCACCCACGTCTATTCCAGCTGGTAGCACACAGCCATGTTACTGGAAAGTCTGGGAAATGGTGAAGTATCTGGTATAGGCTCCTTATCTGCCACTTGCAATTCTTAATTGCAAGGAATATAGTGCAAGTAATTCAAGCTTCCTGAGAACTGAACTCTCAGGAGTGCAGATCGGCTCCAGAGTGCTCAAAATCTCTCTCTACAGAGCTGCATTTAACCTCTGTTTTAGGTGGGTTTCCCTCCAGGTGTGGTGAACATTGTGCCAGGCTATGGCCCCACAGCCGGAGCTGCTATTTCTACCCATCACAGCATTGATAAAATTGCTTTTACTGGATCAACAAAGGTAGGTGATGGATTGCTCTTAAACACCTGCTCTTCCTCTTTGCATTCTCTTCTAAAACTGCCATCCGTGTAAGACTGGACCAATGAAATGTCAGTGATTTCTGTATAGCAACATCATCTTCCATCACGTTCCATGTGACAGGACTTCTCAGAAGTGTTTGGGAATTGTCTAATTCAGGTCCTTGTGCTTGTAATAATCTCGCATCTCTGTAAGCTGAGTTTTGCCAAACTGCTGCATTTCTGTGAGAGCTGTAAGTAATAGATTCTCTGACATGAGGTAAGACAGCCTCCAGGGGAGGCTAGCAGTGACTTAACATCATGTCATTGACCTGATAGAACTTCTGGGCAAGTTTGCCTGCCAGTCCTGCCCTGCAAGCATGTGCAACTGGAAAACATGTCAGTCAGAGCCCTGAACAATTCTTCCTCGGCTTTAGTTACCTCTGAGGAACTAGGACTTAAATAAAAGCATGGCCCTGTGCCCGAAGCTTCCTCTGCTGACGTGGACTACATTAACATTTGAGCTTCTTTTGAGACCTGCACAGTAAGGCACCTTCTATTCAGTTTTTTTTCCTGTAAATAGCTACGGCTGCCTTGCTTAGGGGAGGGGTGGAAGTGAGACCTCTGCACTCTGACACCTACAGCTGTCCTCTTCTGTACCTACATGGGGGAAAGGAGCGCATGGCTTGGTGTAGTCCATGGAATTGAGAACAGCTGTGACATGCAAAAACAAATTTGTCTCCAGTAATCACTGCTGCAAATTCTCAAACAAAAGCTTGCTTAGAAATGTGAATGTTTTTCCACTCACTGCTCTAGATTTTTCTTGCAATATATACGGACCCCCCAAAGAGAGGCAGTGTAGAATGGAATGGAAATGCTGATACCAATGAGTGCAGTTGAGGCAAATACTGTCTATTTTATTTCTTTGAATAACATGATTCTTTTGAGCATTTGCTGAATTCATCCATCCTTATCTCTATCCTTATAATTGCAGAGTATAATCTAATTGTATAATGCTGACAAATTACCTTGAATGGTGTTCTTGGTCGGTAAAGGTAACTCACTAAACACTCAGAAGCTGCTGCATTTAACAACACTACCATCTAGTGGCTTTGTGTACATCACATTTGCTTCACTTATCCCATGGGAGAAGGTGTGTTAAGCCTCTGTTTCTGTATAGGGATCATGGGAACAAACACAAATGCGATAAAGTAAAAGTTCACAATGAGCTTTTAGTCTCTTGATAGTTGGTCTAATCTAGGAGTTTACCCAGTTACATGCTTCTCTCCAAATCCTAGATCAGAAACTTTTAGCCCAGATGAGACACTGGCTGTGTGAAAACAATAGAGCTTATAAACTCATCTAGCCCACATGGATCTGTTTGGGTTTTTAATGAAAACGGAGTATCCAGTGGATTAGGGCCAGAAGGAAAGTCTCAGCTGCTGGAGCCCGTAGGCAAAGAACTCCTATAGACACTGTGCTTGTCTTCCTAATCCATGGGTGTGCAGGAAACACCAAGGGAGACAGATTCTTTGCTAATGCATGTGTAATTTAGAAGTGTTTTCTTCCTCCTCCACCCATCTGTGAGTTCAGCTGCATCTCTGCAGTATTTGCAGCATAATGCTACTGTTTCTGAGCCAGGAAGTGAAGCTAATTCAAAATACATTTTGACTTAGTATTTAAGCCCTAGCTTGGGCTCAGTGCCAGCGTGGAAATACTGATCTTAAACTCCACGAGAAGTTTCCCATCTAGATTTCTTGCTTTCCCTTAGTTTATTAACTTACTCCTCTTTGGCCAGCTAGCTTGTAGTAATGCCTCTTGCGAAGCTATGTGTATCCGCAGTAGGGTGCATCACTTACTTCTGCTGTCTCTAGGGCTAGGCTGCTGAGTGACTAGAGGTGATCTGTACAGCTAGGTTCAGGAGGCTTGCTCAAGTTACAAAGACAAACCATGAGAAATGCAGACCTAGAACTGCCAGCTAGCTGCCCCATGCTTTCCTTGCTCACAGTTCCACTCCAAGGAAACAGTATTTTTAGGCAGAAATGAAGTTAAGATTGCCGTGTGCAAAGATAAATTACAAGAAAACCAGTTACAAAATGAGGAAATTCAAATGTAAGGTCACACTTAAAACCTCCCCCATCTTAACAATTGAAGCTCCTAAATAGTTTTAACTCACACTATTTCTAACAAAATTAGATTGCTAAATAATTCTGATGCTTGATTTATGCTGCTCTTGTGAGGAATTCCGTTTTTTAAAACAGATATTGCAGTTTTGGTGTTACCAGTATAAAAAAGAAATAGCACGGTCAGTCAGAATTTGGGGAAAACATTTGATAGGAAACATTTTTTCTGTGGGGGGAAAAAACCCTTAGTTTGACATTACTTTGATTAAATTCTGGAAGCAGAGTAAGTCCTTCCCTTCAGGAGAGAGTGGCCAGATAAATTCCACCAGATCTTAGAGCAGGTTCCTGGGCAGAAAACACCACAGCAGAGCTAGATGGATTTTGTCTGTTGATATCCTCAGGTATTGCCTTGGAAGGAACATGTCTCAGCTACTCTTGTGTGTGGAGCAGCTCAGCCTAAACTGTCAGAAAGAAGTAGTTTTCTCCTAAATGTCAAAATCACCACGTGGCTTTCTGGTATGAGATAAGAGCACTACCTTGGCAAGATCTACCCTAAAAAGTTGAATTCCCAATTTTTAAAAGGAAAATTCATAAACCTTGGAGTCCCATTGATTGTCAGTGTTGCTCAGTAGCCTGCAGTGGGTGGGAAATGCCTTGTTCTGCAGTTCTGGGTAGCAGATAACTTCAGAATACAGCTCCTGTAGCTCTCCCACATAGCTCGTCCTTTCAGATCTGCCTAAACCAGACATTAATTCTGGGGCTGTTTTAGACCCAACACAACGCAGCAGTAGGAAACTCAAACCATTTAAGGATGATATCCCTGACTTCTGCACGCTTCAGCTACCTACCAGACTCTTCTACCCTTGTTAGCATCACACTTGGCATGCTGAGTTAAGACTTTCAGAGGAAACAGCTCATGTCCTCTTTCTATCTCAATGTTACAGGTTGGAAAACTGATCAAGGAAGCTGCTTCTAAAAGCAACCTCAAAAGGGTGACATTAGAGCTTGGAGGGAAAAACCCCTGCATTGTGTGTGCAGATGCAGACTGTAAGTATTGACTGCTGCGTTTATTTGCTGTAAGAGACTATGAACATGGTGCTTTTTGCATGCCTCTGCTGTCCTCTGTCAAACTGGTGTTTGCCACTGCATCCACCACATAGGCTGGAGGAAACCCATGTCCAAGAGCAGGATGCAGTTCTGCTTCACTGGAGCTCATGCCCAGGACAGGGACCATTCCCATGGCAAACAAGCAGACTGTTGCCTTCCCTGAGGATGGCTGCAGTTGCAGTTACATCTTGCGTTTGTGTGTGTCTGCTGTCATGGTGTTTTCTTTTTGGCTGGCAGTACTGCAGAGCCTGAGCCAAGCAGTGGGGAAAGCAGTTTTCTAAAACACAGCCCCACTGCAGGCATTCCAATGACAGGAAAGTTTTGTAGGACCTGATCTAATCCAGCCTTCACTTCTATCCTGGGGGTCTGCAGGACTCATTTCGCATGTTCCGTTGTGACTTTGTTGCATTAGTGAGTAGTGCTAGGTGATATGTGTAACCTGTGACCACCAAACTGGTTGGAAAATCCTGTTTGGCTTGGGGAAAACAATCTCCACTCTCCTGCACAGCACAGCAGAGGTTAGAAGCCAGAGGTATTTGTGCCATTTGCTAACAGAGAGCATTGCAAGGACCTGGTCTGAGCACTACTGCCTTCTAAACAATCACAATTGAAACTGGTCTTCAGAAACCAATGCACGGTATCTAGGAATCCACATCTGAATTCCCACAGCAAGAAAAACTGGTTACTGCCCTCAGTGAATCCCTGTGGAAGAAAGTATCAGGAGCTACGGCAAACTAGACCTTGAGACAAAAGGCAGGAAGGGGGGTGGAAATAATAAGAGATCTGGTTTGGGGGCAGTATGAGGCCTTGTGAGTGCCTTCAATGGGTGTGGACCCTTGTCTGCATTTTTTAAGGAGGCTTTCAAAAGACAAGGGAAAAAACAAGTCTGGAAACACTGGAAGGCTGAAACTGTGCATGTGGTAACACTTTTCCCTCCTGGGCCATGTTGCAGTGGACTTGGCAGTGGAATGTGCCCATCAAGGCGTGTTCTTCAATCAAGGGCAGTGCTGCACGGCTGCCTCGCGAGTGTTTGTGGAGGAGCAGATATATCCGGAATTTGTCAAGCGCAGCGTGGAGTATGCCAAGAAACGACTTGTTGGAGACCCCTTTGATGCCAGAACTGAACAAGGGCCCCAGGTAACTGTGTGCCTGAGCACAGTTGTTGTTTGGTTTTTGGTTGTGTTTGTGTTTAATTTTCCTTGTGTAAATATTATCCTTACGAATATGGTCCCAGCAGAAGTGCTGAGGGGTGAGTAATGTATCATGGCTTTATTTTTCTCTCTATTTTAAATACCAATTAATCACAACTGTTGAAATGTTATGTTGTAATTTTTTTAAACACAAATGTATTTAATTCACTTCTTATCCAGCTTTATGGAAGGGGCTGTCTCCCTGGTACAGTAACACAAAGCATGTATGAGCAATAGCAACGCGCAGAAGAGTGCAGCTGCAGAAACGGCCATTCAGCTACTTGGCTCTGTTGGTGATGACAAGTAGCTAGAGCCCAGGGAGTCCTGAGTCCCTACTTTCCCTCTCCTCCCCTGCCCCCTCTCTGATCCTTTGGAGAGGTTTCAGCTGAATCAGGAGGAAGAACCATGCCAAGCTGCTGTCACGACCAGTCTCGTCAATGCTTCCAGAGCCTTCCTCTTATTTTTTCCTTCCAAAGCAACCTGAGTTGTGGCGGAGAGCACTAGAGAAAAATGATCCTTGGGTCTGATCTTCTAACAGGGCCACTGTTTGCTACCAAAAATAAAGGGGGAATTCCAGAAATCTATAGCCTACGCCTCCTCTTCTCACTACTGAGCTGTGAGTTTTCCTTGATGCTATACAGGATTCCTCAGAGAAGGGATGCCTGTGGGGACATCTGCCTCCCCCTATCTGGATCTAGGCCTATTTACACATGATTCATGCATGACAAAACCTCATTGCATGTCCTCGTGCATGGGGAATAAGATGATGTATATCTCTTGTTTGTGCTGGGGTTACATCTAACCCTGTAACTTGCCTAGAAAGAGATTTCAAACTGCTCAGCAGTCTTGGGAAAATAGTCCCATGCTGGAACTTGCTTCAACAGAGATGAGCTGACCCTCAAACTGTTTCAAGGTCTGCTCTTACCTTCTGTTTTCTACTAAGGGCTGTCAGCTTTTCAGGTTTCTTTAGTTTTTGGTTTGTTGAGGTTTTTTTTCTTTTTTCTCTTAATACAACATCATCCTAAACTTCATCCAGCAGTAGCAGTAAGTGAGCTGCATTTATAGTTGGTCCCATCAGGACCACCTTCACCTGGCTGCTCTGACAGAGACCATTGATTTCATTAGAACAGCCCCTGAAACCATAGGGAGTATGATTTTTTTAAAGGGTTTTAAAGGGTGAAACACTCTGCAGTGAGCAGAAGATGTAGAACTGGGCTGCTTATTTCAGTTCATCCACACTCCGAGCTCTTGCCAGGTTGTCAGAGCACTTCCCAGTGAGCACTATGGCAGAGCACCATGTTCTGGTATCACTGCTGTGGCTTAAGGGAGATTCTTTGCATACAGAGCTATAATTAAGGGTAAAAGCCAGTCAGAATAGCAGCGTCTGGTCAGATTTTAAATATGGCCCATCTGTCCTCTTTCCCTGTTTTGGCTTACCTGTTACACTTAGCTAGGAGAGATGGCACACACCCCCCACACACACCTGAACTTCTGTGCATGCTACTGTCAAGCCCAAGATGGGAAGGTGTTGAGAGAGTGGGAGGAAACTGTTAATCCCAAAGCTTTCATGTGGCTGCCAGTGCGAAGGAACAACCACTTCCTCTGCAGATATAGTTGCTTGCTGTCTGCAGCCTATGCTGTAAGACGCAGCACACAGAAGTTCAAGCAGAAGAGAGACATGATGCAGTGTCACAAGGGCTTAAAATACCTTCAAAAGTAGCAAAGTTTCACACCTGCCCACAAGTTACTGTTCAAATGTGAAGCTTCCAGATAAAATTTTTCCCCTGTTCCTGAGGTAACCTGCTCTGCTGTGAGGGGTTTTTTTATCCTGAACTGATGGACAAGAGAAGAATCACCAGGAAAAATAATCTTTCTTCCTCTTCATCTCTCCTCGTCAGGCCTCAGTTGATTCAGGTCATTGTTTTATTCTCCTGTGGGTCAGGTTGAACGTATGCAACAGCATTACAGCAGTGGTCCAGGTGCTGCAGTGTAGACCCCGTTCTGGGATGATCACTGGCTTAGGAACCAAGAGTGGGAAGGAGTTGGAGCCAGCCCTTAGGCTGATGGTGGTCACGGCCTATGATCTTTTTGGTCCTGCATGAGCTCCAAGTGCTTGTAGCCAGACAACAGGACTGGAAATTTATACCAAGTTCAGAAAGCATAAAATAGGAAAGCCTCTGCAGTCCAGACTTTGAGCTAGTGCTCTGTGAAATCAAGCCGCACGGCTGAGCATAGTGCTCTAAGTAGCGGCTGAGACAACCTGGAGCAGGACAGCATGGGGTGACAGGCAATACTCTTCCACGAGAACTTGAACTTGATATAAGCTAGTACTGGAAAAGTGGTTCTGTCTGCAGCTGCTTGTTCCTATGTTGCACTGCATGTATGAACTAAATTGGGGAACTGGCTGATTTGGGACTAATCCAGCCTTTTTGGAAGTAGGAAGAAAGATTTTACTCAAGCCAGTGCCCTGATGTGAATTACTGTGCACTGGCATGGTTGCTCATGGCCTGCGTGTGGGGAAGAGATGGTCAGCTGCAGTATTGGGTTATGCTGATATAAACTGCTCTGCTCTAATCAAAATTAGGTCAAATTTAGAGACTATTAAATTTAAAGAGAAATGAGGCATGTTCCTGATGGGACTTCTCCAAAACTCACATCTGTCTGACTGTGTTGTCTGGCTGGAATTCAAAGGACACCACAAGAAACCTGAGGGATGATCAGGGCTGTTTGAGTAGAGTGCCAACCTCAAATGCAGACCAAGGGCACTTTTTAACTTTGGATTCCTGTGAGCTGTATCATAGGAAGTAATAAAGTAAATTGGCACAGATGGCAAACTGGTTAACCAGCGCATCATACAACTGTGAACAGCAGACTGCATTAGATGAGACTAAGGTCCTGGTGGACTAGAACAAGGATTAGATTAGAACAAGACTAGATACTTTTGTTATTGTAGAACCCCCAAATACTGGGATTTGTGGACTAAGACCTGGTCTGCAGGAATAAAATAAGCGTTAAGGCTGCCTCACAGCACTTGCTAGCCAGTAGTTATTCCGCCCAAAATCTATTGTTTGATTTTTAAGATGGTGAATGTTTTCCTTAGACTGTAGACATTTGTATACTTTAGGATTAAAGCATGAAAGTAAAATATGTAAGTAGAAAAAGTCTGTCCCCAACAGTTTGTTGGACATAGTTGTGGGGTTATTCTGTAGGATTACAAACGCTAGGTTGGGAAAAGGCAAAACTACTCCTTGCAGTCTTGACTTAAATGAAGCAAGATATGAAAATTTGGGGATTCTCAGCTTTTCACCATTGCAGTGATCCTTAGAAGCCGCCTTCTCTTCTGAATTAGATGGACAAATAGTAGAATTTTCTCTACCAGATCATGTGTTTTTAATAGAAGTCAATGCTTGAACCATAAATAATAGTGGAGTAGGGGACAGAATTTAAACAAGCCTTACAAGCTCTAGTTACAATGACAAACAGTTCCACCCTTGCATGTCATTTTTACAAATGTTTTCTTTCCCCAGTGTCTTTTCATCTAACTATAGTTTGCCTTGCAACAAGTTACAGCTGTATAAATATCCTTGTTTTGTTTTCTGTGATGTGAAGTGGATGAACTGGATTGGTCTGGATCACAGACATGCCAGGATGGAAAGCACTTGCAGATATTTCCAAATTATTTACATTTGGCAACTAAGCAACCAGACAAATAGACAATATGTATGACACCTGCCAAGCTTACTATGTGACACTCTGTATCCTACATGAGGGCACACATTTCCTTGTGCAGTAGCATGTATCAGGTGTTTTCTTGGGTAGCATCTTAACACATGAGAGAACATGAGCACTTAGTACAAGCTGTCCACAGTGTATGTGACACGCACATCTGTGTGGCAGGACATGTTCTGTTCTCTGTTTTCGCTGTGTACGAGAAGTACCCCAAGGACAGCCTCCTGAAGCTTTGATATTTGTCTAAAAGCATGAAAACTTGGATTGCGTGTGGCCAGGATTAACTAGGGACAGGATATAGTCTGTAATCTGGAGGACTCCAGTGTGGAACGCTTCACGTAAACAGTCCCAACTGGCAACTGGCCCTGCTGAAATAAAACCAGATGTACCAGGGGTATTGAACCAGCAAAAGCATCTGGAGGTACCTGGCGTTCAGAATAAACTCCCATGCTGCCAGAGCACCTTGAACCAGTGGGTGGAGTCTCTTATTTAATCACCTCAATGAATTTGTCGAGGTTTTTGTTAGTTTTACTTTTTTAAATGTTTCCAGAAGTCTTTTACCATCTGCGCGTGCTGTGATGAGGTGTCTCATCACTTAATTACACATCATGTGAATAGCCACATCTGTTTGTTTGAAACCTGACAGTACCTGCAGTACGCTGCTGCATGTGGAGCACAAAAGAAGGACCGATACTGATCAGAAGTGCTGTGGGCTTCTGCACCTCTTCTCAGCACATGACTCACTGTGCTTGTGGAGTACGTGATGTCTCCTCTAAGTCCCAGTGCTGCGCTGCACTGTTGTATGACTTCTGTGTCCTGTAACCGGACTGCTCTTTCCCCACCTCTGCTGAAACCCCTAGGTTAAAGGCTAGAAACACAACAGTACTTGCTGTTTGAGATTACTGCATATTTAGGTGTGGGTAGAGAGGAGTTAGACACGGTTGGTAGTTAAAAGTGAGGATACAGCTGCCAGTCCAGAGGACCAAAAAATGCTGGGATGGTACTAATCTCTAAGATCTGTGAAAAGTGATTCTGATTTTAAAAATATGGCTTCAGTGCAGTAGTTGTTCTGAATCACCCCACTAATAGGACTTATCTTTGAGGCTGTTCATAGAGCATGCATGTGTGGGAAGATAAGGAGGCAGAGTTCGCTGGGTTCTTCCAGCTGGGGACAGGTAACTATGGGTGAAGCTGCACATTACAGCAAAATCGACTTAATAGTTTATATACACTTATTCTCCCTCCCTTGTGCTGATTCTGTTGCTGGTGAGATCCCTTGCTGAGGGATCCCTGAGCTGACTCAGGTTGCTAGCCCAGCAAAACCCATCTCAAGCTGTTCTTGTGGTGCTACTGGGCTAAACCAGTGCACAGAGAAGAAGGTCAGTAAGTCCCAGAGCTGGAGTGAGGTGAGTCATGGGAGTGTGTATCAGGATGCAGAGGAAGGAAAAATGAGGAGGCCCCCTCCGTGTGGCAGCAAACTATTAGATCAGATTGAATTATCACATGTAACTTCACCGTTTTCTGTGGCTCAGGGCTATGCCCACGTCCTTTCAGCCTGCTCATTGCCTGACTGCCATACCATAGCACAAGAGGTAAACTTACCTGGTCCAACAGCGCCCTGCAGATGTGCCCCTGGGTCACATACCATGACTCCGTCTCTGGAACAGTGATAATAAAGGTGCTGCTATCTGTTTCTTTTCCTTTTGTGTCTGACAGATTGACCAAAAACAGTTTGATAAAATCCTGGAGCTGATAGAAAGTGGGAAGAAAGAAGGGGCTAAGCTGGAGTGTGGGGGTCTTGCCATTGAAGACAGAGGCCTGTTTATAAAACCCACTGTGTTTTCGGAGGTCACTGACAACATGCGTATCGCCAAAGAAGAGGTACGGTACAAATCATCTGAATCTTTATATGCATTGACTACTGTAAATAGGAAAGAAAAGAGGTATGGCCATGGTTTGAAGTGAGAACTGGAGAGGAGGATAGAGAATTCACTTATTTCACTGTCCTAACAACTGCCTAATGCTGAAATCCATTCTACTAATGAAGTATCTGCAAGGGGAGCTTCAGTTTGGAGGGNGAGAGGAGGAGGAGGAGAGCAGAACAGGCAAAAAACATGTGAAAATGTTTTAGCAGCAATTTTTGTGCAATTAATCAGTGTCTCTTTGCCAGCCTTTTGTAGTGCCTTGCTGCTTTCCTCCATTATGTTTGGTTTTCCAAAAGGGAAGAAGCCCTGTGAGTGTACTCACTGGACAATAACAAACCCAGATAAAAACATGGTAGATAATACTACCCTAAAGCTTTTCAGGAGAACTTGATATAGTGCAAAATACAAGCACATGCCTTACCTAGACATAGCTGCTACAAATGCTGCTTCTGAGTAAGAAATAGTGGCAATGGAGGGGTTTCTGTCTGAATCCTTGGTTTTAAATATAAATAACTGAATAAAAATACTGCAACTGTGGCAGGCTGGAGCAATTCTAGGTGTTCTTTGCCCTGAAGTTTGAAGGTTTTCTGAAGACAGCGTTAAGCTCTCCCACTCTACGCAGACGGATGGTTCTGTGCGCCGTGTGCTCTTACGCACCTCCTACTGAGTGGACTTGAAATTGCTCAGCTGTGGTACATGCTGATTCAAAGTGAGAGACACAGTATAACGCGTGTTCTTGCTCCACTGCTTTGTAAAAATGGAGTTGCTTTAGTGCATAAAGGTGGGACAAGAACCCTGGGACCTGAAGCTGGTTAGGAGGAGTTGGTGCCAGAAGGAATGGCCCTGCTATTATACTGCCACTAAGTAGCCTTAGCATCTGAAATAATCCCAGATTCCGTTCTCATGGTGAAATCCCCTGAGGCCAACCATTTTTTTCCTGTATGAAAACATGGTCAAAGCCAGCAAAGTTGAGATTTACTACTCGGCTTTCATTATTCATATGCAGAAAAAATGAACAAGCTGCATGTGATTAGATCCTGTGATATTCCTTTGAAATAGAAGTTAATCTACTTTTCAGCATGTTCCCCAATGGAAAATAAGTAGTTGCCAAAGTCTAACTGGCACTTGTATTTTATAGTTTAGCCTAGCACTTTTTATTGGGCTGCTTACTGTTCAGTCCTGGCAAAATGTTTAGATGTCTCAGATCTGCCACAGAATCTCTAAGGAACCTGGGAAAGATATAAGTCAGTCTGGGCATGAGTTTCATTCTAAAAATAGAGGGAATAAGAGCTGAAAATCCCATGACAGACCCTTTTTTAATGAACTGACTCCAAATCCCAAGTCATGATTCACAAAGCTTATCCAGTTTCATTCATTTGCAGTTTTCTTGCAAATGCACGTTCATCCTTTGCCTGGGATCAAGGCTCCAGTTAGGCACCTGGATCTCCCAAACCAAAGAAATTCAGAAACACTTGTATGAGCTACAGACCAGGCAAACTGCTTAGCCTGGCCCTCAAGGTGGCATAAATGAGACTGCATCTCCCTTTTGGTGAGGGTTTATTGTACTGCAAGACCATGCAGGCTGGAAAAGGGCCCCACCTTCGATACTTGATGAGAGGCTCCATCCCAGAAGTTGGGAAGTATTGTGTTTGCCTGCTGTCTTTATACTGGCAACCCAGGAAGCCAAGTTTGTGGTCAAACACATACGTGGTAAATGCACTGCATGCAAATAAACTGCATACAGTGACAAAATCAGACTTAGAACCAAGGAAGAAAATTTGCAGTCCTTGAAGTATATGAATTACTTACACACAACTTCTGAGTTCAAAAGGAGAGTTGTAAATGGAGTAAGGATGAATCATTTGAAACTTGTCCAGATCTAACTCTGCTTATTTTGACTGTTACAGATGATCCGTTAGTTGTTGAATCTTAGCATATTTTAACTACTACAGCACATCACTGTAATTCCTTTGAAGTCAGTTTAATTAGTAGTTTTTAAGAGACTCTATCAGTGACTTGTAGAAGGCTAGGACGTAACATTTTAAATATAGTATCCAAACAAAGCATCTGATTCTGATTACTTCAAAACTGCCATATTAGCAAAGGCTTTCCCATACTAATGCTTAATTGATATGTGCAGATTTTTGGGCCAGTTCAGCCAATTATGAAGTTCAAGAGTATAGAAGAGGTCATAAAAAGAGCCAACAGTACTGAGTACGGACTTACGGCTGCAGTGTTCACAAAGAATCTGGATAGAGCGTTAACACTAGCTTCCGCATTGCAGTCGGGAACTGTCTGGTAAGCAGTGTGGGACCAGAACGTGGGCTGGGATTTTGTTTCCTGGGAGGGGAGAGGGGTGTGTAAGTGCTGGAGGTAAGATGTAGTAGTAGTCTGCCTCCTTCTTGATACTCTGCTCAGAAGTAACATCCATTCACCAAAATAAGGTGGTGAGGACCAGACAGTCTGGCAAGAAACAGAGCGTTTGTTCATTCATTCCATGTAGTTCTTTGTCTGGAAAATGTAGGGCTGTAGTAAGTTCCACCAGTCATGATGCCTTTCAAAATCCTGTATGCAGAAAATAGCAATTTTCAGGATCTTTAGGTAGCATCAGATGGGGTCTTAGATGCACAAATCAGCGTGGACAGTAGATGGCACCACACCACTGTCAAAAAGATAACCAGCTGTCTGCTTACAAAATTACTTATTTTGTATTAGAATCATTCTAAAGATGGGATCCTGATTATTTTTTTTCCCCTACTAAAGATAAGAATTTGATCTGGTGTCTGATTCTGATGCATACGGAGGATTGATTTCAAGAGTAGGTGCCAGCAGAATCTGCCTCTCAGTAATATTTGCACAGAAAAGGGATGTTGGGCTTTGAAGGATACATGTGCTGTACATACGTGAAGGGGCAGTCCTTCAGCACAACCCAAACTTGTCTCTTCAGTCATTTGATCTTACTGGCATGCTGAGGAAGTATCTGCATTAGCTTTTCCTACCTAGTGTCTATAGAAATGAGGCTAGCGCTTTCATTTCACTGTCACGCAATTGTCTAATACAGTCCAACTTTTTTCTATAGCTGGAAGTGGATGGTGGGGCCTGTTTGTGAGTGTTCAGACAGCTTTCTGAGTAAACGTCTTCATTTCAGAATGTGCTTTGTTAAACTAGGGAATAGGATGGACTATTTATTTTAAGCACAGCTCTGAACACAGCATAAATGCCAGCTCAAGCATGAATGTCTTAGCCATTAGAGGCTATGAAGTGAGATGTAGGTCAGGCTTAGTAACGCTCAAATGTTTTCTATTTCTGTAGCAAAATAAGATTTTATTGCTAAAATCTGATTTCTCAAGTGAATGAACTGTATAAAGGAAAACTGACAGATTTCAACCTTTTTTATATTGTTGTTGTCATTGTCTTGCTTCTCCTTGGTATTGAATTGTCTTTTTAAAATGGATGTTTTTATTGTAGGATAAACTGTTACAATGCGCTCTATGCACAGGCTCCTTTTGGTGGCTTTAAAATGTCAGGCAATGGCAGAGAACTGTAAGTTTTGCTCAATATTTTGTTTATATGTGGATGGTGAATGCAATAACAATTGTGACTCAGTGCAAATATTGTTGAATTTGCTTCTCAGCTGTCAGGCTTGCAGTATGCTGCACAGGGAGGTGTTAAGCCAGTACAGCGTGGATGTGAGGCACAGATGTGAGAACATGAGCAGTACCTTCAGGAGTACCTTTGTCTGCTTTATAAGCTCTGCATAACTCCAGTTCAGTTAATTTCACTTGCAAGTGGTTTTCCTTACTAGTTAGATTTTTAGATCAAGGGAGAAGTATGGCACCTTGGCTGGGGACACTGGTGTCCACCCCAAACCTCCTACATCTTTATATGGCTGTATCTGGACTCCCTTGATTGCTCTATCATTGCTCCTAGTTGGACCTCTTCCACCTCCAGGTTTCTAATGTTGGAGCTAGAACCACAAGGAATGATCTCCAAGATCATTCTACCTCCCACCTTTCAAGCTTGCTACTAAATTACAGAAAGACCCTCTGTCCCTCTTCGCCAGCCTGATCTGTTGCAGCATGGCTACCAGGGATTCCAGCTCTAATTAGTTACAAATGCAGAAATTTTTAAACCCCCTAAGTTAGAGGCAGAGCTAAGAAATTGACTTAAATCTTAATTTTCATCTTGTATAGGAGAGAGACAAGTTTTATTACAGCATTCAGAAGACTCTTCAGATGAATCTAATGCACCTTCTCTTTCATAAGCCAGATTTATTTCCGGGAACCATTTCCAGTGGCTGTTCTGGTGCATCTGCTGCTCTGAGACATTCAGATACCTCACTGGCTAAGCACAGCAAATGAATGAATCCTCAGTTGGGACATATATATTGAGACCTTATGGTTTACTTTGCCTGACTGCCTGGCTAATTAAAGGATGACAAGGGTTTATCCCTTGGGCAAGGCACGGGAACGGAGCCAGTTTCCACCAACCAAGACGTAATGCAGCAGGGTCTGTCATCAGTATGCATTTCTGGAGCAACAGTGCCCTCTTGATTATATGGCATCTTGTAGATAGAAGCTTACTTTCAGTGAAAAAGTAATTTTAATCACGGTGTAAGCACTGATAACTATGTTTACATGGATGTTTCTTCTATGGGTTCTCACAATAGTACTCGGTTTTCACTAGGCTGAGAGTCACAAGGTAGGTTACTGTGACCAGAAGCATTCCATGTTTCTTTCACAACAGGACGTAGTTGTGTGTACTTATGTGTGTGTACTTAGCGATTATTAGAAGTGGTGGGCCAAATTGATAGCTGGTATAAGTTAGTTCAGATCTGGTTTTAATGGCCTGATGTCAACTACAGCAGCTGTCGATCAGTGGCTAAAATGCACTTGTGGAGAAATCTCTTATCTTAGGGAAGTACACATTAACGTGCTACAATTGTTTGTCCCTGTCCCTCCTCTCTCTTCTCTTCCAGTGGTGAATATGCTTTGGCAGAATATACCGAAGTGAAAACAGTCACTATTAAACTCTCCCAGAAGAGTCCATGAGAACAGAAGGCCTAAAATGCTGACACTCTGAATGTGACACATGGGGGAACGTGTTCAGAGCAAGGGGGAGGGGAGGGATAGGAAGGAAAATGGAAACACCTAACTTTATTCCTCTAGAAACACTGAATCTACTGGACTCCATTTTGTCAACTGGCTCTTCGAAAACTGATTTAACTGACCCTGCTGGCAGCATAGCACACACTTGTGCTGTACAAGTTCCTGGCTGTACATCTGCTACCTGTGACTAAAATGCTGGTCAGTCACAGTGTTTGCAGGACATCTGCTTTCAAACTCTACCCCTGAAGGACTTGGACATCAATGGCATGTTAGAAGGACTTCTGGTACCCTTAGCATTGACTGTTAAACACCTTCAGAGGCATGTGGGTTTCAGTTGGCTTAAACGGACTTGAGTGGTAAGGCCAATACAACTTGACTGAAGTTGGCAGAGTTTGTGTGAAGATTGCAGCTGGAGTTTGGAATGGGAGTGCAAGCTTTCATGGAAGGATCTGTAAAGAAATTCTCTTTGAAAGAGCTATCTTGGTCTCTCTAAAGATACATGCGTTCTCCATATTGGTGATATTCTGGCCCTGAATGAGATTTGTGGGAGTTTCCTAGATGACTCCTTTGGGGCCAGTATTTCACCCAACAGAGTTGGACTTCAAAATGTCCTTTGAACCCGAGGTTTTGGTGTGCACACATTACACATGCTGCAATTGCAAGTTACTGACTTGCTAACCCTTCTGGCTCCGAATGAGTCACAATTGTATCTCAAACCTTCACTATAGCACTTTTTGCAAGAGGATTTTGCACTGTACTTACCGTGATGACACAGAGTTGAATGCCAAGCATGTAGCATGGTAGATACCCCACAGAAAACATCCCACACTAGTCCTTCTGATCTGGGAGTGGGAGCAGAAGAGCTGCAAGAAGCTGCCCTGCTCTCTCTTTCTCTGTAACTTTCAGGCTGTGTAAACATCTCGTCATTTTTTGAGCCAGAGCTATTATTATGAGAGTAAAACTTATAAGCTCTTCTCACTGCTTCTTTATCCCGTATGAATGTAGCTTAAAGTAAATTTCTGGAAGTACAGTATGAAAAGGCAGGTGCTCCCAAGCACACACCGAGTGCTAAACATGTGGGTGTACAAAACAGTTACCATGGAATAAGCTATGGATGGACTTACATGTGTCGGCAGCGTTGCAGTAATTGTCCTCGTCAGTGCTGTCACCTTGTGGCAAGCACAGAGTCGCTGATCCTTCGCTGAGGAATGAGCTGCCTTGAATTGTCTCCTGCTTACACTCGTGTAAGTATGCACATACATGAAGAGCATCCATGGAGCGGCTGTCACACCAAGTTCCTGCCTTAGTATCTCCTGCAGGAACTTCTTTGCATGCCCAGACATTACTATGAGATTGACGACAAGCCACATGCTGTCTTCAGTTCCTGGGTTCACTACTTTCCCTCCTCTTCCTCCTGATTCTGTACTGGAGAACCATTGGCAAACGTACGGGAAGTTCCATGTCCACAGGAGCTTTAAGTATTGCAGGAGTTAGTGGTGTCAGCTTGTTAGGAAGTTTACCTGATCTGAGAGCAAACTGATAGAGGTTCCTTATGGCACATCAACAGATCTCCATGGAGCACTGGTAAAGAATGCTGCCTGGACTTTTCTAGATGTGAGAGGCTCAAAGCAGAAATACAGGTGTAACCTCTAATCTCTGATGCAAGCAAAGGATTTAACCGGTACCTTCCTTTTCTCAGAGATATACCCAGTCAGTAACAAGTTCTATTGTATGAGGCGACCTTTTCGTGGAGGGGGAAGGAGAGTGGGTGGCAATAACTAAGGAAAATATTTGCATGAGCCTAAACTTCCTTATCAGTTAGTGAACGTTGAAATTGCACTTCAATACTGCTTAACTCCTTAAATGACATACCTCCAACAGTTGTGTATAACTAGGTGCCTGTCCTCCCATGGATATGTGAGACAGGTAAATCTCCCTGTCCAGTGAAGAAAATGTCCTCCCTTCCCCATGAAAGGCCAAATGGGAACATTGTAAATAAGTTTCTATTTTCGTAAAACACTTAGAGTGCAAACATCTTCTCAGACAAACGTTTTACTTTTGCCTACTTGATGGTTTTCTAGGGCTGCAGTCAGACAGTAGGAGGGTAAGGCAAACAGTAAAAGGCTGGTTATCTTGATTTATCTCTGTATTTTTTATAAATGGTGGTTGAAACCGAAATCATCTGAAATTCTTAAAATCCTAGTATTCTGGCTTTATATGTATGACATGTATTTCACCTCTCTTACTTCCTTCTCAGTTTTTTTAAAAGTCAATGTATCTCTTATTGTATAAATCAGGGTTTGACTCTACACACTGAATTTTCTAAATTATATAACACTAGACACTAACTTTAAAATAACCCCTTAGAGGGTATATATTCTTTCATTGCACAATAAGGCTTTCATAAGAAATACTACTTTTTTTTTAAAGAACTATATTTATAAATTAGGCTACAGTTAATCTAATGTATTTTTATAGCTAAAGGTACATGCAAATGCTATGTTTAAACCTCATGTATATATTTAGACTATGAGTATCTTTTTGTAATAGTTCTTGTTCCTAATAAATGTTTAACTTTGTGAGATGGCTTCTAAATGCTACATATTGATATTGCTCAGAAAAAAAGGTGGAGGACCAGGAAACTTCTATTTACTTTCCTCATTTTAACAGAAGAGTAACTTGAATGTTTTTTTATTTACACTGATTAATGCTTTAAGATAATTCCATTCCCTCTGATGCATGTGTTAAGACCCCTTCCATCAGCAAGCAACTTCCACTCAGCTCAATCTTCCTGTTGCTGTTTTTAATTTCACTCTGAATTTGGCCCAGCGTGTCAATAAAAGTAGTAATAACTGGGAAGGGTTACAGTTTTGTGCTTCTAAAACAAAATGGCCTTGTATTGCTCTAGTTAACAGGTTGTGTCTGTTCCCCTCGATTCAGTGACCTGGCAGTAGTCCCCCAGAGGAAATGTGCACTGGGCTCACAAGAGACAACGTAATTTAGAGATACCTTTTCCACGTGGCAGAACTGAATGCAGAGTGCCTGTTTGCTGTGTATATCTGGGGATTCAGTATCTCACGGGGGCACCGTGAAGGAATCTGAACTGAGATTCACTTCTGCAATTTGTGAAGAATTAGCCTATTTTAAACAAGTGAAGTGCCAAAGCATGGTCAGTGCTCTACACGCAAGCCTGATAGCTTACCCTTTAAGCAGTCACTTTTATAAGTTGTGCCATTTACAGTAAGCGGAAGGAGGAGGAGAGCAGAGCTGCAGCTGGCAGGGGCAAGTACAGCTTCTTCCAGTTCAAAGTCAGATGGATCCTTTTTGCCTCCTGAGGTGAGCCTCAAAATGGTGAATTTGAAGGGACCATGGACCACACTGCCAGATGGGGCTTCCTGCCTTTGTCCAGCCGCTTCCTCACCCCTTTGAAAAACATCCATCACTAGTATGATTGTGTTCCCGCTCCTGTCTGTCTTCTCTCATCCGCATGTAGATAGAGAGCAAGAACATACCTATACCGTTGTCTTTTAACTCTCTTCCCACCCAATACACGTGTGAGGAATACCTGTCATCTCCCCACGCAGGCCAAGCCAAACTGCTTGAATTTTCCACGTGCTAAAAGCATCACTCGGAAATTTTGAGACTTCAGAAGGAGGAAGGCTGGAGATACAAAGGAATCACTGTGAGTGACATGATCAATGGAGACATAAGCCAGGAAGAGTGGGATGAGATTGGGGAGGGGGTGGGGGGGAAGAAGAAAAAAAAAAAATTAGTTTGAATGTGTGGAGAAATTCTTGCTAGGAGAAGTCTCTATCAAAACAAAGGAAAAAGGTTATTTTAGTGGGTTCTCAAACAATTGTACTAAAAAAGCTGTAAGAAAGGTCTGGGTAAGAGCCAGGCTGCGAGGCATAAAAGATAGCAGGCTGGGTAGGAGGTGGAAAGGGTGCTAAGAACAGGTAACACTACTGTGGCTGCAGCTCAAAGCAGATTAACGGGGACCTCAATGCAGGTAAAAGCACTGGTGAAGACCCGTCCTTTCCGTGCCTCCATAATCACATCAAAGAAACACCCTGGGCAAATCTCAGGCTGCAGCAGCCACTTAGTGAATGGATATGGCTTTTTTCATCCTCAAGCAATCATCAGAAATCCATTTCTTCGTACGGGCCAGGGAAGAAAAAAAAAAAAAGTGTACATAATTTACGGAATAACAAAACAAAAGGCATGCAGAAATGATCTTCTTTTAGTAGGTCCAATGGGTGGGGAAAAAAAAAAAAAAAGCAGTACCAGGCTTGTTAGAGGTTCCTGGTGCCTGGAGATGAACGGATTTGTGATGGGGAAAACCAGTGCGCCTACAGGAGCACAGCATGTCTAACACCTCCAGAAGAAAGGGGGCAACCTCACTTTGCTTTTCCAAAGAACTAACCCACCCCGCGATCTGGGCAAGGAGCAACTTTCAAAGAAAGAAATGTCGGATCAACTCTGTGATGGGTAAGGCCAGGCCTCCGTCGAGCAGCGACGCAGAGACGGGTAGCGGTGCTGCCTACGGCAGGGCCAGCCTGGTGCCCGGGGAGCGGCATGGCAGCTGGCTGTGAGGGCGAGGCCACCCAGACAACCTGCTGTAGCTGAGAGGGCCCTCCTTCAGCCCCTGCACCTCCCACGCTCTGTTTTTTTTAAAAAAAAAACCCAAACCCGAAGTGCTAAAGCCGGCGTAGGGCCATCTGGGAGCAGGCCGAGTGGGTCCTGGCTGGGGAAGGAGCCCAGGAGAGGGGCTGCCCTGTGCCCTTCCTCTCTGTCCACGTCCCCCTCAGCGAGACGGGCTCCTTGCCCGGGGCACAGTGGCGGGCAGCGGGGAGAGATCTGCCCTCGGGAGGAAGGCGAGGGGCCGTGCGAGGCCTGCGGCCCGCGGCCGGTCACCCTCAGCCGCCTCCGGCAAGACACAGCCCCTCACCGCGGTCAAGGGACCGCTGAAGACNCCGGGGCTTTTCATGTGGAGAAATAGGGGGGGGGAAAAAGTTGGGGTTTTTAAAATAAAAGTTCAGAGGGAACTTTGTGGGACAGCGGGCGCAGGGCGGCGGCGGGCGCTGCCTTCCCCGGCCCCAGCAGGCGGGAGAGCGGCTGCTTCGGCCCGGCTGCCCCGGCCCGGCGAGGAGAGGAAACACTAAAGACTCGCCCTGAAGAAAAACTCGGTTTTATGTAAGCGGGATCGCGGGCTGGGCTGGGCTGAACTGGGCGCGGAGCAAGCGGGCTCCGCCGGGCTCCACCGCCCCGACCCCGGCTGGGGTCGGCTCCCTCAGCCCTGGCCCTCAGCCCCTTGGCTGAGCTGACAGACAGGCGGCAACCCACAAGTGACTAGAAAGGCTTATGAGACACCGCGAGTCGGGGTGTAATGTCTTATTTCTTCTCAGCCACCGGCTGTGGTGTGGGGAGAAGGGGGCTTGGTTTGCCGTTTTCTGCGCAGAGCTCAGGGAAGGATGACGGATGTCCCACCGGACCTGGAACCGAAACGGTCTGTCTAGACCCACGGTGATACCCATCACAACTCCTAGCCCCAGATGGGCTTCTCAGAAACAGCATGTGGTTTGAGCAAAAATTTGAAGTTTTTGCAGATTTCTTGTGAATTTAGAAGCGATCTTGGGCAAACCATGGTGTTTCTGGGTGCCTTGCTGCATTTAGGCACGATGCATGGGGTGAGATTGGCCAAACCGGCGAAGCGGAGAGGAGGTGCTCGGCATGGTACAGGCACGGTCNAAGGGACCGCTGAAGACCCATGAGAAACCGGGCGGGCCCTGAGCGGGCCGGCGGGCCCGGTGGCGGAGGAGGCGCCGCGCGGCTGCCCCGCTCCTTTTCCTTCCTCCCTCCCTCCGCCTCCCGCGCCGCAGAGCGAGGCGGGCGGCCGGCCGGCGCCGAAGGAGGAGAAGGAGGTGGAGGAAGAGGAGGAGGAGGAGGAGGAGGCGGCGGCGCGGACGCAGGGACCACGCCAGCCCCGGGACGCAGGAGGTACCGTGGCTTTGCTGCCGCTTCGGCCTGGCCGCCCGACGGGCACCTGCCCCGCCGTGAGGGGAGGCGGCGGGGTGGGGGCTGCTGGGGCACGCCGGGGCTTTTCATGTGGAGAAATAGGGGGGGGGAAAAAGTTGGGGTTTTTAAAATAAAAGTTCAGAGGGAACTTTGTGGGACAGCGGGCGCAGGGCGGCGGCGGGCGCTGCCTTCCCCGGCCCCAGCAGGCGGGAGAGCGGCTGCTTCGGCCCGGCTGCCCCGGCCCGGCGAGGAGAGGAAACACTAAAGACTCGCCCTGAAGAAAAACTCGGTTTTATGTAAGCGGGATCGCGGGCTGGGCTGGGCTGAACTGGGCGCGGAGCAAGCGGGCTCCGCCGGGCTCCACCGCCCCGACCCCGGCTGGGGTCGGCTCCCTCAGCCCTGGCCCTCAGCCCCTTGGCTGAGCTGACAGACAGGCGGCAACCCACAAGTGACTAGAAAGGCTTATGAGACACCGCGAGTCGGGGTGTAATGTCTTATTTCTTCTCAGCCACCGGCTGTGGTGTGGGGAGAAGGGGGCTTGGTTTGCCGTTTTCTGCGCAGAGCTCAGGGAAGGATGACGGATGTCCCACCGGACCTGGAACCGAAACGGTCTGTCTAGACCCACGGTGATACCCATCACAACTCCTAGCCCCAGATGGGCTTCTCAGAAACAGCATGTGGTTTGAGCAAAAATTTGAAGTTTTTGCAGATTTCTTGTGAATTTAGAAGCGATCTTGGGCAAACCATGGTGTTTCTGGGTGCCTTGCTGCATTTAGGCACGATGCATGGGGTGAGATTGGCCAAACCGGCGAAGCGGAGAGGAGGTGCTCGGCATGGTACAGGCACAGTCAGACGTGCTGGGACACTGTCTGACAGCTCGCAGTAGCAGGTCTCAGGAGAAAAACTGGGAATGTATGAAACAGCATAAAAAAAATCAGCATTCAGGTGTATTCTGTGTGGACCTTCTGAATGAAATTCTGCAGAGCCCATAGGATCTCTCTCCCTAAGTCAAATTAAAACCTGGTGTGTTTGCACGTGTTACAATTGAGTGTATCTTGGTTAAAGTAAAAGCACTGTGGGTTGTTTTTTTTTTTTTTTACGCACAGCTCTTGAAATATGGAAATACTACTTACATGGGTGCTGTGTGACAGTAATACACAGGGCTACAGCATTTAGTATCCTACTTGCAGTTAAAGGGAACTGATTATCAAAATCCCACTATTATTTTTTCCTGAAAGTTTTTTTTCTTTTCACTTATATGTGAAGAAGGTTTCAGACTGGGGAATAAGCTGAGTAGAAAGCGTATGTGGTCCACACTGATCCCCATTCAGTGTTTCTTGTACAGTTGCTATGAGCGCACATGGTGTGCCCCCATCATACAGCAAGGAAATGCCTCAGAAACCAGCATCTGCTAAAAAGAGCTAGTCTGTTGGTCTTTGCATGGAGAACTATTTACTCTTACTGAGGCTGCTCAGTGCATTTATAGTGAGGGTGCAGGGGAGGCAGCTGCTGGAAGCATCATGTCCCCTCCATTTTCTGAGTTAACAACCTGGACAACTTTTGGGAGGCGTGAGAGCCTCCCCGACACCTCTGCCTGGGGTATCGCGCTCACGACATGGCGGAGATGTGGGGTGCCAGCACAGCAGCCATGCCTGCCAGTGTGGCTGAGGGAAGCTCGGCCTAGGAGCCAAGCTGACTCTGGTGGGAACTCAGCATATTCCAGGGCAGAATCTGGTCCTCCACCAATACAGCCCAGTTCACTGGTTCGTGGGCTGGATGTGGGCTTAGAGACCACCTCCATCTCAGTCTCCTGCAGGAGCCTCTCCTCCTTGTGTGGGTAAAAGCTGCCAAATTCAGCCTCTTACATGTGCCCAACTGCTGCCATGTTGGGGTGCAAGAGCTGCCTCTGCAGCCTGTGACGTGGAGGGAGGAATGGATGCTCGGCAGCTCAGGCATCTGCATCCATCTGGAGTTGTAGCCATCCTGCTGCAAAGGAGGTGTTTAGCTGTGGGGTGTGTGTGAAAGTGCTTGCATGTAGCCTGGCCCAGGTCTCTCAGACCATAATATTATTTGCCATATAACACCAAAATTATTTTGCTCACCTCTGAAAAACACCAAAGAGCCAAACTGCAGTCTGTGGCAGCACCCAATGCCCAGATTTCAGGGCGCCGCGGCACTGGGGTGTGAGTTTTGGTTCCGGCTGCCAGGCACCACAAAGCAGGGGTCATCAGAAAATGAGTTTTGGTGCAAGTGCACCTAAAACTTAAATGTTTGCCTAGAAACAACTGATGTACAAGCAGTGATTTTTAACCCTGTCAGCTGGTGGTTAAAACCCTATGTAACGAGGGAGGAGCAGAAAGCTTCCCGGAGAGTGGTGATGGATCAGTGTACTTTTATATTCTCCTTGGCCTTTGATCCCAACTCAGGAAACCAACTCTGCTCAGGGAGACTTAGAGATATTCTTGGGTCTTGCTGGCCAAAGTGGGAGGTTGGTTACATGCTTTGCCAAATAAGAGCCTCCAATCAAAACTTCAGCATCACGCACCAGACATGAGAAAAACACTATAGTAAGAGTCAAAGGTGAGGGGCATCATGTTACATCTGGGAGGTGTTTGCTGACTGAAACTGAAAGCAGAAAATGAAGGAGCGCTGATTCTGGTTGAGCACATACTGCAAATTCACCTGTAGTTTTAACCTCTGTGGAAGAGGCATTGAAAGAGAGAAAATTACAGGTGTGCAGCTTTGAACAGGTAAGGAGTTGGAAATGCCTTGGGAGACTGAGCTGTGCAGTTTTCTGCTGGCCGTTAGGCAAGACAGTTCAGAAGCAGCCAACCTTTAAGAGCTCCTGAGGGTCTGATCTGCCTCCCTGAACATGTTTGAAGAAGCTTGACGCTTCTAGGGTGGTTTAGTTCCCTAAAAGGACTGAGCAAAGGGGAAAGGAGCTGGTGTGTTTCTCTTAGCCCTCTTTTCTTTTCTACAGAGGATTGTCTCAGTAACCACATCAGTGTTTTTCAGTTTCTCATGGTGGAGTCTTACAAGAGCCACAGTCTTCTTTGTAGACAGGAAAGGTTTTGAGGTTGCATTTAGGATTTTTCCAGCTGCATTGCATGGTTTCAATGCTCTGCCTTTATGCTAGCTTGTGGAGAATCTGAAACTGCAGCTGTGACCTCTGCCTATCCCCCACACCCTCTGCCCAAAGACTAAGCAGCTTTGGCAGAGAAAAATTAGGAACATTATCTTTCTGTAGTGGAGACATTGTTAGTCTCCTCTGTTAATTCATGTTATGCTCTTAACACAGGTGTTATGAAAATAATTGTATTTATAGGATGATAAGCGCATTTCTGCAAAGTAATATTTAGATAACTGTCAGAACACAGAGGAATAAAGCATCTTGCAATTTCTATGCTAGAACAATTAATTTGGTTTGCTGTTTATTTTTAAACAGGGTAAATGATGTTTCTTCAGGATGGTGCTTACTAGCAGTCACTCTGCTCCTGCATTTACTTGACGGGGATCATTCATCTTTGACAACACTATTCAGTTTTAAGTGCTGCAGAAAGCTTGTCTGTTGGATCTTCACAACTGTGACCCAGAATGTACTGGTGTGTGGGAACTGAGGAATCCGCTATTTGCAGAGAAAGCAACATGGATGCACAAAATGGTAAATAGAACGATTTTTCTTTCCTGTTCAGATTGGGAGCAAAAGGTTTTAAGAGAACTCAGTAGTCAGCTGCCACGGAGTTTCGATGAAGTTTAAATATATGAAAGATCTCTGAGTGATTTGAGCCCTAATCTTTGAAATACTCTACAGTATAGAATGAGGAATTTTATTTGCAAGGAGAATGATGTTGAACAACTCAAGTGGTAAGAATAGCATTCCTCCAAAGACCGATTTTCTCCAAAGGCCTACAGAATTAGTCAATATATGTATCACTTCTCACCAGTTCCTAAATATGTTTTACAAGATCTGTGCTTTTTTGGCATGTGAATGCAAATATGTTCCCAGCCACTGATGCAGTGTGTATTCAGGGTATGAAAGCTGCTAAAGTCAGAACGTCGTTTCTCAGGCTGAACAGATATTAACCTGCTCCAGTTTTACTGTCAGCTTTGATTCAGTGGCTTGTAGTGATTTATTGTTGGGCTAGATCAGAAGGTCTGTGTTTATGTAATGTAATAAATCCATAGGTGGAAATTTCTCTTTCAGAAAGGACATATGCTTCAGGTTGCCTCCTGTTAAATTTTTTTTCTGAACAGCCGAATTATTTTTGGATGATTTTTATCGCTGAAACCCTCAGCTCCTAGGCACTGCTGCATTTCTCTGAGTCAAAACCCAGTTATGTTTCTGCATTGAGAAATAGCCTTCTGGTTATTGTATAACGGTATTCCCCCCTTGCAACAAGCAGTTCATTAGGAGGCGGCATCTGCGTTTTAAGTGTGGGATGAAGGTGTGTTTGACGCTTCGTAGTGAGTAAGCAGGCTTCAGTAGAAGCTAATGTTTTTGCAGGCTTATTTTGGATTTTATCAGCAACTATGAAGCAAAACCTGATACTTTATTCAGAGGCTGCCTTATCTTGTTTGCAGACGTTTCTCACCAGCGTCACAGGGAGCTCTGGGAACTCTTTCCTTTCTCTGTATGTATTCTGCTTATTCTGTGTTACTAATTTTTTTTGTTGGTTTTTGCTTTTGTTAATTAGCATTGTATCTTTCTGTAATAATAAGGAGCATTTGCTTATTGAATATTCTTAACATTCTTCAATTCTGTCTTCTGAGTTTCTCTCTGGAAGAAATTATCTCCACTTGAATACTAAGCTATAAACCATGAGAAGAATTTTAATCTGCGCTAATGATTCACAAGTGTTAAGAATTGCTGAATTTTTGTTCTGCAATAGTGATTTGACAAGTTTTTCTCACTGTTTAATGATACAGTAAATAAACAAATTAGTTTATGAGTGAATAATGAGGTGAAAAGTGAAAAAGGTATATTTTCTACATTGTGAGTTCAGTTTTTCTTCTGACAACTTTATTACATGTTTCTGTTATATAAGTATATTCAGTTAAACCAGTTAACTGGAAGCATACAAATCTTACCGGTATAACTCTTCTGTACTTACATGTCTGGGTTATTTTATTTGATAAACAGTGTTGGAACACTGGCAGAGGGATCCTAGGAAGGCTTAAGATCCAGTACTACCCTGGTGGATTTGCTCTTTATAAACATACTGTACATGTTTAAATGCATTTTTATTTTGGGATTGCTTGAGTCCTGCCAAGAATAATTGTCATTAGCCAGCCGGTCCACTCCCTAAGTTATCTGGTCCTTGTTCTGTGTTTGGATCCTATTACACAGCTTGAACGCAGGAACGTGGTGACTCATTCAGCCTCCACATTTGAACCTATTGTTTACGCGCATTTATTAACAATCTAGATGCAGCCTCCTGCTTCCATTCAATGGGAACCACTGGGAAGGGGGAGTAAGATCACAGATAATTTCTTTAATGCCAAAGACCTCATTAGTGCTTGCAAAGCTTGGAGTCTTTTTTTCAGGCAGGAAGGACAGGCGTGTGGATGTGAGGGGTTTAACAAACAGCACAGCAGTACCTGTGGCCCCGTGACGGGTCAGTTGGATCAGCACGGCGTTACAGCCAGCACAGCGCTGGAAGCACCTTCCAGTGGGTACCACGTGCACCCGGTGCCTTGATCATGTGAAAGCCTTAAGATTTTTTGGGCTTCTTTTTTTTTTCCTAACAGCTGTACATTTGGCCAGGTGTTTATGTGGAGCATAATTGACAGCATCATTGACTCTAGTTAGCAAATGTAACATATGATGCAAGGGCTCACCTTACTGCTCGTGTCTTCTCTGCCATTCCTCTCGGCTGCAGCAGTGATCTTGCCTGTATCCCAGCAGGATGCCCACTTACCCTGAGATTGGATGAGCTGTGTTTCAGAACTGGACCATGTATAATCTCCAGGGATGGTGCTGGGCTTGACTCAATGATGCTGGCTGAGCATTCGCTGGTCCACAGAGAGGATTTGTCACTGGAGTACAGAGTAACGTTCCGTTTTGGGTGCAGTCAGCATCTCCTTTGCCTCCTCAAACACCACATCCCCTCTCCTAGATTTATTCATCTTGTCCTAATTAAAAGAAAGCAAGCAAGTAGAGATATGGGGGTGGCTGCAGTGTCTTATGAAGCATGGGTTTGTGGGTTTTTTTAAACTTGGTTAGAGAGCTCTACATAATATAATGGAGGTTACATAATATGATCTTCTAGGGAATACAATGGAAGCCCAAAGATATCACTGTATGAATGCCTAGAACAGAATAGAGATTCATCTCCTTTCTACAGGCTGCTTGATTTCTTTGAATCTTACAAAATTTTACAGCTAGGATTTAATTCTCATGTGAGTTTCAGAAAAGATGTAGAAAAGCAATCATTGTGTCCTGAGATGTAAGGGTACTTTTGTTAAAGAGCTTATCGCTCTCTTCCTGAGAATTTTATTCAGTCACAGACTGTTCATATACCACTTGCGTGTCTTGGAGGTGGAATTAGATTATTCTTCCAACACACCAGAGGGTGTCTCTTATCTCCTGCAAAATCTAGAAATAAGCATTAAAAAGAGGTGTTATGTTGCAATGTATATAATAGTACATCACTTAGCTCTTAGTGGCCAATGATAGTTGTTTGAAATTTTATAGTAGCTTTATAGATGTTAACTAAACGAACCTTCACAGCTTCTTCTGAGGCAAATCTGTTGTAAGCTGGTGACTTTCAACTGTCCAGGGAAGTGCAGATAGACGTGTGCAGTATGCCTGGAAAAGGCATCTAAATATTAAAATGAGGGAGCAAACAAGTAACCAGAATATAATGACCTGAGTTGGCATTTGGAGTGGACCAGAGGCTTAAAGCTATGCTTCAGAAGTGCCATGGTGACCCTGCAGCTCACAGGGTTTTGTATTTTCTCAGAAAACCACCGTGATGGTAGTGACCTTTGCAACCCTGTCGGGGCCCTGGCTCGGCTCAGTACTGACTCAGAGGGAAAGCTGCTGCTTGCACTGCCGCTTCCTGAATCATAGAAAAGTCTCCAGTGCAAGTAAGAAGAGTTTAACTGGAAGAGTTAAAGAGTCATTTTAACAAGAGGGACTGCTCAGGAGCTAATGCAATTTTATATGGAAAGTTTCACAACAGGCTTAATGGTGACAGTTTGAAGTTAGCTAATAGCAAATGAAACGGCTTATTCTCCTGGGACATTGCTTTGTGCATCCAGCATCGCTCCCCTGTTTGCATGAGGGCAGGGCATTTGCAAATGTGGCCGAGGCCTTCGTTGTAGGGCGGCAGTGTGAGGAGGTGACAGGACTGTAGGTGGAGGGATGGAAACTTTCACAGACTCTGCACTTGCTCTCTGTTTTGTACTTAACTGGATAAGCCGAGCCTTCCAGGCTGGCAGGCTGGCACTGTAAAATCCACTTAAACAATAAAAGTCTACAGGAAGAATCTGACTTCTTTATAGCAATAAAAGCAGGCAGTGCTCACCTGCTCCTGGATGTGCATGTACATGGCCTCCCGGCGAGATCTTTAGTGTCGTTTCCTCATAGTTCTGCACAGTTGATTTGTTACCTTAAATGTGAAGGGCAGGAGCTTGCATTTGGTAGTGTGAATATCTTTGCTTATAAATTTTTCCTTCTGAATAGAGGAGTGAAGAGAAATCAGCATATGCAGCACCACTTGTATCACTTTGTTCCTCTTGAAATCCCCATGTAAGCCTCAAAAAAGCTGTGCGTGTGGGGCTAGGGCCAGCAGCTAGGTCTTGGGGCATGTTGACTTAGCCCCATCTGTGGCACGTTGTGCTGTATAACAGGGAAAAAATACTTGCACCCTCTATCCTACTTTTTCCATCCATGTAGTGGAGATAGTAACATTACCCTGAGTCTACTGAGGCAGCGTGGCGGTGAGAAGGACAAGGAGAGCATCTGGGAGGTGATCTGAGCACACAGAGCTCTAGAGACCTGCAAAGTGTGTTGGTTGCTTGAAGTTCTGTATAATCAGACTAAATGAGCCTTGAAGGTTTTCTGTTTTGCTTCCTATTCATTAAGCTGCGAGTTAATTTGAGTCCAAACAGCAAGTTGAAAGTATTCCTACAAGGAAAAAAAAAAGGCAGAAAATAAAACAGGTATCTTATGTGAGTTAGTCTTACTGCATAGTGCCCTGCAGAAGGAGAAGTAGGAAATGCTAGGCAGGAATAGGAAGTACACTAGTAAAGCAGTAATAGGCTTGTATTTTTAAACATATTTAAATACTCACTTCATACAGAAGTGGTGCAGTCTCACATGGGGCCAAAAGCTAATGCGGAAGGCTGGTCTGCAGTAAAAAACACATGTGGTTAAGCCTGCTCTCCTGTGCAGACTGTAGCAGAGCCACATATTGCACCATGTCGCTGAACTAAGCCTGGATTTCCAAAAAGGGCAATGAATGCCGGGGCATGTACAATTAGGTGCTTAATTTAAGATGCTCTGAACTGATTTTCAGAGCCTAGATACTAAGCACTGTCCTTTAGACATACCCTTAGATGTCCCTTGTATTTTGAAACAGAGGCAGCCGGAGGAACCATCTGTTTTTGAAAATGTGTTCTTGTGCACGTGGAAAGTGGTAGTTTGGCTTGTGGATGCTGTGCCCCTCAGGAGTTGAGGAAATACAAAGGAGCTCTTAGCTCTTAGTGGCAGGACCAGGGAAAACCCTGTAAATACCGTAAAAGCCAGCCTGCTCTTGAACTTGAGGTGTGTAGCAAGGAGGGCAGAGCTGCTGGGAATGCCAGCAGTGCGGTACAGACTTTGAGAAGCTAATTGAGCAGAGAGTCCAACCTGAAAGCCAGTTTGATTTACAGACAGGAGTAAAACGTTGATCTTTATCTGAGCTGTATCTGACATTATTGCTGCTATACAGCTTCATTTTTCTACCTTTCAGTTAAAATGTTTTGGTGGTATATTACATTAAAATGTAGTTTATGACAGCTCTGTCAAGAGCCTAGAAAAAAACAAAGATAAGGTGATAAGGTAGTAAATAAAATCTTTTGTCCTTAGAACCTGTACACAGGGGTTCCTTAACAATGTTACTAATGTGTGATTATAAGGTAGCTCTCAGGCGAGGGTTGACGCTGTGGTCATAGAACCTCTGTCCTCTGTTTCAGTGGGAGAAAGCAATTGATCCTCACAGCATTAAGTCTGTGGTTTGTTTGGTTTTCATTTCTCTGATTGATAAAGGGGCTGCCAGGGCTCTGCTTGGCAGGAGCAGCTAACTGGGAGGAAATGTTTGCACTGCAGATGAGGATGTGGGGAAAGGATTTTATACCATTCTCCTCCCAGTCTGCTGTATAGGTGAAGTCTGTCCCTTAATAGGTTCTGTTTCAGATTTTACATCAGGTTAGGCTGATATTTAATTCCTTTCCTTAATCTGACTCTGTGTGCTCATTAGTGGGTCAGCAATTGCTTATTTGCATGATTATGTATCACCACAGCAGCAGCCCTTTTATGTAAGCTGCTGATAGTTTCACAACAGAAGTGTATCTATGCTTTGAATTTGTGCCTTGCTCTTAAAGGGAGGACTTATAAAAGAAGTCTTTAAGTATTAGGGAAGGCCCTCAACATTCAAAAAGCCCTCCTGCAGTCAGAGGGGCCTGGGGGGTCAGCAGTTTCTGGTTTAAAAAAAAGAGGAAAAAAAAAATGCACTTTCAGAAATTACAAACATGTACAGCTACATGCAGGCAAGCTTGGTGAGTGAATCTGAAATGGGTTGGGAGCTGGAGGAACAGCTTAATTTCATTTCTAATAGTCAATATGTGGCTCCTAAGCGTAAAGGTTGGCATTTCGGATGCTGCTGGGGAAAGCTTAGTCCCAGGCTGTCCACGGCTCCTTTTCTGTGCATAGTTGAAAATCATGGAAAAATAACGAACGAAAGCAGTGATTCAAACAAGAAGTCTGGATAAATTTAGCTCAAATATTCTCGGTATGTTTGTGGTCGCTGTGGAAATTACATCACTGCTTGTTTTAATGATCAGAACATTACTTGGAAAACTGTCATGGCTACCAGAGCAGAGCTCAAAATGAAATCTTTTAAAAGCATGTATGTCTTTGGAATTGGTTCACCTGCAGTTAGTTGGTTTTGGGGTTATTTGTTTTATTCACATCTTGGTTAAGGAGTATTTTGACTAGAGGTTATTGCTGCTTAATTGAAAAGCCACAAGGTTTAGAGCTGATACACTCTGCAGTGTGATTACTTACTTCACATAAAAATTCTGTCTCAGGAGTAAGATTCAAAAAGACTGCTGGTAATTGCTGAAGACAAGACCTCCTCCAGAATCTGCCTGCATGTCTTTCTGTCTTGAACATCAAAGAGCCTTTGAAAATGCTTTTATTTTTGCATCAAACAGCAACCTTTTTTTTTCACAACACTAATGGACAAGACTCGTTTTCAGATCTCAAATGTAGCTTGAAAAACAAAAAAGTCTAGCTCCTTAAGTGGGCTTGTAATCATGGTCACAATTCTCCAATGATTTGCACCTTGGACCTTTCACACAATGGCAGGGTGGGAATACAAGCTGTCAAATGAAAGTCATTCACATGGATTGGACCAGGTTCTCGGATGCAATGGATCTGAGTTCATCAAAGGTTGGTGGGAATGGGATGAAATATACCTTGCGTAATTTTTCTGTCTCTACCTTGGAGCAGCCATCTAAAAATGCTGTGGGCTGCAGTGGGTTCATGGCATGTACCTTTGTTTGAACTTAGCATCATCCCAGGCAGAGACCTTGTCCTCCCTCCACTGAGATGAATGCTGATATTGCCAGATATCAGGAAGACAAAAGGGAAATATCTCCCCATTCCCCCTCTCTACAAATGCAAGCACTTCTGTCACTTGTAGGCTTTTGTCACAAGTGAGGGAAGGTTTTATTTTTTTTTGGTAGCTCCTTATTAAAGCTTAGGCAGCACGTTGCTACACAGCCTGATTCAGGACCGGCACTGTCTTGGCCAGAGGTCTTTTCATCAGGCTTTCTCTTCTGCTCCAGACACAGCTGTTAATCTAATATTCCCTCTGCAATAGTCTGTCCCGGAAACCAGCATCTCAGAGGATCTGCTCCTAGTTGTATGGAAGCTGGTGGAAGTGCTCACATTGAGTTCAGTAGAAGCTGGAGTGGAGGCTCACTTTCTCCACTGTTTTGTTTTTGTTTTCCAGACTATCCCATTCATCTCTTTCCTCTGATGCTCTTCTAAGCTCTGCACTTCCCTTGTCTCTACTATTGCCAAATTGCCCATTCAACTCTCTTGATGCCAACCATAGCCACTATCTTGATTGCATTTTCTTTTTCTCTGCATACAACACTTTCACCTCAACTAGAGTTGTTGTCTTGGTAATAGATGAGAAGTGAGGATAGCAAAGAGTAAGGTATTTTACTAGGCTAGCAGACACAGTTAAAGAAGCTCATTGAACTGTGTCTGACATGTACTAAGCTTGGATTTTGCTGTGTGGAGTGTTTATCCTCTCAAATCTCTTGAAAGGCTTCTTCCCTTAGATGTATCTGCTTTTTTCCAGATCTATCAGTTTGTTTAATAAAAGATATTCTCTCTTTCTACAAACTCCTCTCAAAGTAGCCTCTAAGCTGTTATCATCTCATACGTTATAACTGTTAGTGCCTGGTAGCTGGGTTAACTGCTGTACGTGTGTGAAGTGGGAACGCAGGATGTAGGACTGGAAGGACTGTGTGGGCCAGTGTCCTGGTGTCACACTCCTAAACTTTGTGCAAGGCCTGTTTTAAGCGAATTGACTTGACTGTTGCTTCTGCTTTTTCTAAAAGACTGTTCCAAAGCCTCCTTTCTCCAATGCTTTAAACTTTCTTCAAATTGGCAGCCAAAATGTGTTCATACTCTGTACATAAATAGCTCTTCTCCTCCCTTGGTGTCTCCCTCTGGATGTATTTATAGACAGTACTCCCATCCTCATCCACCCTTCATTTTTCCAGGCTCAGTAAGTCAAGCTCTTTTCATCTGTAGTCTTGTCATTAATCTGTCCATTTGTTCGATTCATCTTCTCCACCTCTTCCAGATTCTCTTAATCTTCCTTGAACATGATATGCTGGAGTCATGCAAGGTATTTTACTTATCTTTTTAATGTTGCCTTTCCTTTTTTCCTCATCTCTGGCCAGCCTTTGTGAAATCTGCATATGTCCAGGTTCTGTAAGAGACCTGCTGTGCTCTTTGGGGAAGGGAGGGGGGACACTGGTGGCTGAGCAGGTGACAGCACCTACCCAGGACCCCTGTTATGTGATGGAGGGATGGAAAACTGGGCCTGCTGCTGTGGCCCAAGGGGACCTGATGGAGCAGCTATGAGCTTCATCCTTCCACTTTCATCAGCTTTCTCTGAAAGCCCCACTGGAGCTTGTCTTTCCCAGCAGCATCCGTGGAGTTTCATGAATTCAAAGAAACCAAAGTTAGCCATGAAATTTTTTTTTTTTTTTNGTTTCAACTGAAATCCAATCTTGGTCTGGTTTCATGGCTATAATATTTGATTCAGCTGGACAGGAATGGTCTCACTAGAGACAACTTTCATCATTTAATAATCCTCTCTTTCCAGCCATGCCTGGAAACGAACACGAAGAAAATCCAAAAGCGTAGTCTTCTGCACGCTTAATGTATATCTTCCAATTTAAAATTTGGAAAGCAAGAGTGGCATAGCTGGCCTTGCATGCAAAAGCATATTTAATGAATGATTCAAGCTGTAGGATTGGAACCAAATCAATGAGGCCTAAAGACAAAAATAGAAACTTTCACTTAGAGCTGAGTCATTTGTATTTTCAATACAGCAACTGGCGCTCTGGCTATTTGGAGCTCTCTTGGTTCCCTCAATCTCTTTCCCTTGGGGGTGGAAATGAACACCATCAGTGTTCTCTGTGGTCTTTGCTGATCCTTTGCACCCCAAATTGGGCAGTAGGGGAGGGATGCGGGGCATCCCCCTTCACTGCAAGAGCCAGCCTTCGCCCAGTGCTTGCTGGAGGTTGGCCCCATCCCATTCCTTCCCTGCCCAAAGGCTAGTGGTGTGTCTACCAGCGATGATGATGATGATGCCTTCATGAGACAGCCTGGCCACTGAGCAATGTGTTGTGGCCACCGATGCTCCGAGTGCTCCTGCAGATGGAAAGGGATGAACATGTGTACATGAAGCTGCTTAGGCCTGACACTTGTACTCAGGGGAGAGGGCAAAACCATCACTGTCGTCAACAACGGCCCAGTTTGTCATGCTGGTAAGCTGGGGATGGCAGGGTTAGCAAAGGGCTGCCTGCTTGTGTTTGGTACCCAGCCGCTTGGTGAAAAGTCAGAGAAGAGAGAGGAGGAGGCATGTTTGCTGTCGGCTGCTGCCATTTGTTCAGGATGTGGAGGTTTTCTTGATTTTATCTACTGCAGCTTTATAAACATAGAGGGTGAAACTTAAGGTGGGCTGTGGACCAATGGGAACCTTGTGTGCAGGTATGCGCAGCTGGCTGGGGATTTGTGTAGGGTTTATCAGTACACAAGAGGCTGGCTGCAGCCCCCAGAGCCCAGGTGGGAGGAAGGGGCGCGCAGTCACGATGCTGATGAGATGCCTCCGCTCCGATTCTGCAGTGAGGATCGAAGTCCTGCAGCCCCTCTTCCATCAGGTTTAGTCCAGGGCAGTGGAAGTGGTGCGGGCACTTTTAAAACAGCTAGTGGGGAGCATCATGTCTAAAGGCAGAGCAAAATAGGAATAACCAGCTTGGTTTCATTTGAACTTCTTGCACAATGCAAATAATTTCCAGAGTCCCGAGAATCTGGGAGGCGTACTGACGAATGCAGGAGCCCACTCAGATCTGGTAGAGCTTTTTAGCCCCGGCTCAGTGCTGGCTGTGACAGACAATTTCACGCTGCCGTTCAGGCATCTGTGATACTGCCCACTAGAACCTGCTGAGCCTCAATGTTATTAGTATTTGAGGCTTTTCCTTCCCTTCTTCCCCCATTGTCCTGGATGATGGAGAAACAATTGTGTAAGTGTACAGCTAAAGCTTTTGGAGGCATCTGGATTTTTGTAATTCAGTTCTGGAGCCCCTTAAAAAGGCAGGAGTCCAGAGCATTTTTCCATCCAGGACTTAATATTTTCCTTTCAGGTTTGCATTAGTGATTTTTTTTTTTCCTTGCAGGTTAAGAGTGTTTCTAAATAGAAAATTTCCAATGGCTGTGGTGATAATTTGTCACTTTGTATTGCTGTACCTAAAATTGTCAGCATGCGCTTTACAAGATCCTGTGTGCTTGCTGGAAAATGTTTAATGCAGATCGGCACTTTGCATGCATGGTACTGGCATGTAAACAATTTAAAAATAATTCCAGATTATGCAGTAATAGTGAAAAAGATCCCTTCGGTACTGGATTTGTGTCTTTGAAGCATTCTTCTGTGTTTCAGATCTGGTCTTTTGTAGGAATATGTTTCCTTTTGGGGCAGTGAGCATTGATTATATGTTGTAGATGTGGGTTTCTTTCATACTCAATACATCATCTTTTCACTGCCTTGGCAGGAACATCTTAGTGTAGAGCCACTCCTTTAATTAGCTGAAATAATGGATGTTTGGGTGAAATGCAACCACAAAAAATAGGCAGAAAAAGTGTGTGTAGGGTTCCTTCTCTGTCCTGAGAATCTGGCACGTCTTGCTTGTTATGAAGAGATATAAATCAGGGTCACAGGGACGTGCCCCAATTCTGCCGTGGTCTCTCCTGTGGGGATGCTAAATTTCCCAGATAAACCATCCTGTTATCTCTCAATTGGATTTACTATAACTTTCTCTCCTTGTCTTTTCACAAGGGGGTTTATATGTGGTTCTAACCATTTTTGAATTCTGCCAGGGACATTTTATATTGGAGTTGGTTGGGCCATATGTATTTTGCCTAAATCTGAGAACAAGGTGCAGTAGATCATAGGGTTATTGCTGCAGGACTCTCCTTTGAACAGGTCTGGACCAGGTCCTGGCTGTGGGGCCACTTGGACCGGGTGCATGTGTGAGGCAGGGGGAACAGACCCTGGTCCATGACTGTGTCTTTTAAGAAATGAATGATTGAAATAAATGAACAAAACCTTTTAACCCTGTTTTTAAGTGTCAGCTAATTAGAGAAGGAACACAAAAGGCTTCTTTGTTTCTTAAAGCATTTTGACTGACCTGAGCTGATTTTTTTTTTTTTTTTTTTTAATTAAAGAACCCAGGTTTTTGTTTGTTCTTCCTGGTTTGGGAATTATTTTTCAGTATCTCAAAGATTTCCAGAGGACTGAGAAGTTTTTCTTACCCATCTAGGTGGAAAGCACAATGTAGGACAGATCCATCATCCTTTGAAATCACTGGAGGCTTCCTGTTGGCTGTTGTTTGGTTTATTAGTGTGAAGTTTTTCAGAGCAGCAGAATATACATGAGTCTGTTACAGATACTCATAAATAACATGGCTTTCCGTTAATTTTGCAAACCAGCTGGTCAAAGCTTCCGTAGAGTAGTATTGAAAAACGTTCAGCGACACTTGTGAGTTTCTAAACGTTTTGGGGGGGGGGTTGGCTTTAAATATTCAGCACATCTTAAACCTCATCTCTGTCCCATTTTTTTTGTTTGCTCTGTGGCAGCGCTCAGAAGTCAAAATGGGAAAAGATTAAGCTGGTAAAGGTTAGCTGTAGCCATCTGGTGCTGTTGGGGAATTAATGCCTGAGCTGAACCCAGAGGGGCAGCCTCCCTGCCCACCCCCATCCCCAGATCCTTTCTGAACTAGAGGCTTGGATTTCGCTGTAATGGGATGTGGAGATGAAAATAACTGTCAAGGCTAAAATGTAGTAGTTAATTACGACAATGAAGCAGCCAGCCAGCCAAAAGACACTGTAAGAGCTGCTTGTGCTGAAGCAGAGGTGGGTGGCTAACAGTCCAAGGAATTAATAGCTTAATTGAGCATCATTGAGTGGGATGCTGTGTTAAAGTCATCATCTCCATTTGCTCCCGTCTCTGGAAATACCTGCACACGTTATGACAAGGTCAGTAGCAGTTTTAAAGTTTTATTATTATTATAATTCTGCTTTGGAGTAGGTTAGCTTCCTGCCCTATTTTATCTGTCTTAAGCATCTCATTAACTATTCTATGATTCATTTATATCTTTCTCTGCTCAATAAAAATATTCTAGTTACTTGCCAAAGAATTCCTGCCTTATCAAAGGGACTAATGGAACACTTACAAACTCTGTGAGTGAATGTGTCAGTGACAGGAATGTAGTGACTTGGGATATAAAGATAATAATCATCTATGGTGTACTGTTTTGTTATGCAGCCGTTTGCTGATTCTCACCATTGACCTGCAAACCCTCACCTTTTTGCTGAAAATGGCATACTGTCAATTTAGAAATACTAGATTTTTTTTTTTCACCTGCTGTAATAACAAGCCCTGAGATAGGGTGTAACTACATATATCTCTGAAATTCTGTGGTATCCTTTATTATTAATGAGACTTATTTTTGTTTTATTTCTCTGAGCTGGGACAGCAGTCTATTGCCCTTTAAAAGTGATACTCTTGTAACCTTTGAATGGCAATAAAATAATACTGCTTTTTTTTATTGATAATCTCTGATTCCACTGAATACTTTTTAAAAGAAAATTTGTCTTGCCCCTCGCTTTTGTAAAAGGCTGTTACTGCAAAGCCAAGCTTAAAGGCTACTTCCAAAGTATAAAACACTGAAATCAAGAGTGGGAAACATTTGCAAAGTTAGTTGCTTTGATACAAGCTGTTAAGTGGCATGAAGAATAGATGGAGGATGCATTTTTAATGTCGGCAGATGCCTCCCGTTTTCCCCTCACAAACAGCACTTGGTTTGCTTACAGTCATTAGAAAGCAAGCAAAGAAAAGAAGCTGTGGGTCTACGGAGAAGTTAAATAAAGATGATGCAGAGATGATCTGAGTGACAGGGAGTAAACACCATGACCTTATTTTCATTGAGATTCAAACGTGTTTGAGAAATGAACCCATGCCATACCACCTCCGTTCAAATAGGCTTCATTTATCAGCTTTCCTTCTGCAAGCTCAGAACTGGGGTGCTGACGTGAGGCAGTGGTTTTAGAGGAACCTGTGCCAACACAGGAACCCCCAGATCTGTGTGCATAAAGCAAAAGCTAAAGGAAATCACAATGGGTGTGTAAGAGTTTCTGGAGTTTCTAGTAGTCTTTTATTACAGAAATATCCAAGAACTACTGCTAGAATATCATAACTTGCTATGCTGTTTTGCATATAGCAATGTGCATTGTCAAACAGGAATGTAGACTCTTTTGTGCAAAGTGCGGAAGGCAGTTCCTAAACCCATGCAATCTAAGAATTAAAAGCAATTTGTTACATCCAGGCTTAAATGCTCAGCGTGTTGCATCATCAAGTCCAAAAATAGAGGTTCAATATTATTCAACTTCAGTATTGCTCTCGTATCATGTTGGTCAAGGCTATATGCAAGTGAGGTGTGAAAGCCACTAAGAGCTTAGGTAAAAAGAGTGACATTTGTGGGGTTAAAACCATAGGCAGAATTTCTTTGGATTTTGGCCCAGATTTTTGCTAAAAATGGCTCATGCATGTATTGGCAAAATTTTATTCTACATGAATGCCAGTACTGATGATAGTTTCGTCATGCATCTTGTAGGAATAAAACAGGCTTTAGTAAGTAGAATGTAATTTTCCTCATTTTTTTCCTACTAATGAGTATAAATTCAGCTTATAAAATATGTTGCTTCTTATTTTCCATTTGTATTTCTGAAGTCAATATATCATTTACTAAGTCACCAGGAAGTCTTCTGTGAATTGAGTAATTTAGTTGGTGAGATGCTTAGCTTTGCAGTGGATGGCTTCTCTGTTTTTTGGGAACTTAGGAATGGAGGGCCCACCTTCTCGCATTTAACCTTTGAAAGGTCAAGTTAACTTTGAATCGTGCGAGTACAGCTGTTAGTTGAGGACAAGCTTTTTTATCACTCTCTCACCAGTTTTGCTCTTTTCAGTCTTGTAATTAGTTCATTTGCAAGGTCTTTTTTTTGGCTGAAGACCTCTGGCAGCATTTTTCCTCAGGTCTTAGGCAGGAGGTCAATTTACTCTGCAGAATGCAATCACAGAATGAAGTTTTGATGCCAGTTAAATAAGAAACGTGAATGATAAGCAACATTATCTTTCTGCCAAGAATACTTAGATATAAATATATTGGTTTCAAACAGAATTGCCCAGATTTCTTACATTCAATGAAGCTTTTATTGACTTCTACTTGACAGATGTTCAAATGTTCAAAACTGGGCAGTAAAAAGTTCTTATTTGCCTAAGACAAGACTAAAATTGAGTTTAGGGACTAAAATTAATATCCCAAAGACTATGATTAAACTGCCAGCTAACTTTAGGAGCATGTAAACTCCAGCCATTTGTGACCCTTCCATTCCTGGAGCACCCAGAAGTCTACACCTAATGTACATGAGCAGACTGCGATGGCTGATGGCCAGCCCATGTTCTCCGAACAGAGGTGACGGTAAGAGTAGTTGTAACTAAGCCATTGCACTCGAAGGACTTAAGAAATTTTGAAGTGGCCAAAAATTTACGAGGAAGCATGACACATCAGCCACATAGTTTCATGAAGCAGTCATTGGGTAAAACACAGAAGTGTTCGTGGGATTAGGGTCTAGCTTGTGGAGTTCCTCCTTCTCTCAGTTACAACATTGTGATCCTCCTAGTGCTCCCTGGCCAACTGATTTGGTAGTCCTCCTTGCACAGTGGGGCAGTTCCACTGGGAGAGGTGGAAAATGGTCCTGTATGAAGAACTCTGGCATGCAGGATGTGTGAAAGGTTGGCTGGAGACCTCTAATAGATGAGGAAGTGACACCAGGATCTCCCAGATCCCAAATGAATCTCTGACCATTAAATAATTGTACCTCTGCCTTCCCTGGTCATGATTTAAAAAGAAAGATGGCCCTGCTCAATTCTTTGGCAGAAAGTATGTGCCTTCACGTGTGCAATTGGCTGCAGATGTGGGTCTTGAGTGATAGTCCCCAAAATGAGGATTGAGGTTGGAAGGAAGTAAAATTTTGTCCCTCCTTTCATCATTTTTTTTAGTAACCAGATAAAAGTTGCTGTTCTTTGTCAGTCTGGATTTGCAGGGCTTCCTGCTCAGCTTTCCAGCTGTTTTGTATCTCCAATGTGAGGCATTTTTTCCTCCAAGGGGAATTCCAGTGCTTCTCTCAAGGTTCAGGATTTCATCACAGGGTGCCAAGCATGGGGAGGCTACATGTTCCAGTAACTGCAGTGTTTGCTTGGATCTGTACTTCTTGATTTTACCTAGTCCAGTTCTGTGTTGTTTAGATTGGAGGGCTATTTTACTGTATTCTCTCTTTTATCACCCTTTAAACTGTTACCTGCCTAAGAATCATTTGCATTTCCTACTTTTGGTGTCCATTAAAAAAGAGAATTAAATCATATGCAATGTTCTTAGAGATCTCTTACAGGTGAGGGATCTGCTCTGAAAAACTGGACCAAATGCTGAATGAAATTCTTTTCCCACATACCCCCTAAAACTACAGAATTATGAAGGCACTGTACCTATTAACATGAACTCTGAGATGCTGTTTATTATGCTGTAATTTAACATCACATTCATCTGCCTTGATTTCTGCTGCTTGTCCTTCACACATTCTGCATCATCTGAGAAAGGTTATTGATGCGGGCACATTTTTAATGGCATGAATCTCTGGAGCCATCTCCGATGTCTGAGTGATTTGAGCTTCATTTAAATAATTGATGAGAAGTGTTAGTCAGAATGTATTGGTGATTCAGACTGCATTATTCAATGATATTTACTGACAGTTATAGAATAATTCAAATTTACTTCTTTTTCCAGGCTGCATTAAACTAGGCCCTGCATGACACAGGTGTCTATTTAAAAAAAAAAAAAAAAATCCTTGTTAACACATATGGAAATCTGTAGGCTTAACGGCTTTATTTACCCAGTTGCAAATAAGCAATAATAATTAATAATGCTTACCAGGAAAAATTGACTATGAAATGGTCTCTTTTCAAGTCAAAAGTGCTTCTTTTCTCGGTCCTGCATGTCATTCAGGAGTGGACCTGAACATCTTACTGGTAATTCAGTGGCTTCTCTGCAGCTCTCCCTGCTCTGGTAGTTGGGGGTGGGTGAGTGTGAGACTTCATGGCTGTCTCTTTGTTATCCATCCACCACAAGCATCTTCTCTAATGATTTGCAGCTTTTAATCTTTGACATGCAAGAACTCTTCTGGCTCCTAACGGCATTTAAAAAAAAGAAGTCTAGCCTAGGAGACTCTCCAGGATTGATCATGGTGACACTGGGCATCTTGCATAATCCCCTTTTACTCTGTTTTCCTGGAGTAAAAATATTCGCAATTTCTTTTCTTTCACATTCATTGAGATGTATAAAGCTCTGGTTGAAAGTGCTGGAGAAGTACAGTATTTATGAGGCTGTTAGGAGGTGAATGAAATCTGACTGAAGCAAGGCTAATAACACGAGAGTTGCTTTGGAGATGCTGCACGCACCTTGCTTCTTCAGAAGTTCCGCAGGTGCCAGTCTCATGAAAGCCCTTCCCTTCCCTGGTTCCTGCAGCAGGAGGTTGAGTGTGGCAGGCTGCCACAGACCATGCGTGTCTGGGTCTGTGTGAGCTTTCACATTGCCCTTTGGAAACCACCTGCAGGAGCAATTGGGGAACTCACTGTCCCTTTTAGTTTCATGTCCCTATTGGAAAGTACTTTAACATATTATCACTTTCTTTTACCAGGCAACTGAGTGCTGAGGTTTATCTCTCTTTTTTTAATTGTGTGCAGTAAATATTCCACTATAAATAATTGACCCCCTTCATTTGTTGCCAGGATGCATTGACATTGCACTGTGCATGAGTAACGAACAGGTACTTTTTCCTGACCCCTCTTTTCTATTCTTACTGCAGGAACTGTGGACATGGGTGGCAAACAGTCCACAGTGGATGAAGTCTCCATAATTCAGACACCTGTGACAGAAAGCATTCAGGATGCTTACAAAGCTGGAGACACCAGTAAGGCCCAAGAGTTGATAAGGTTGTCATGTGAAGAGACTGCACTGCAAGTGGAAAAGGTAGGGTTAGATTACTACTCTTTCTCAAATTTTATTGGGAAAGAAACCAAAATGCCAAGCTGCTGTCTTCCATCATTTCTCATGCAGAAAATCCATTCGCTTATATACGTTATGCTGGTGCTGCAGGGTCCCAGACATGGCTGGTTGTGTGGGGCACTTCAGAAACATATGCTCAGGGACAGTATTAGCCCTTGAAAGCACTGATCAGAAAGGTGAGACGGACCACAGGGAACAGCGTATGTAGGAACAGGAGGCTGTGCAAGGAGGGCTGCTGCTGCTGTGGTCACTAAAACAGAGAAATACATTTTTCCCCATAAAAAGGAAGCAGTTTATAGACTTAGCAAAAAATCTATTCCCCAATCAGTACAAAGATGGCTAATGGCCCCCTGGGAAGATTTTGCTGCTTGCATTTGGAGCTGTATCCTCTGCACCAGCTTCTGCATGGCTCTGCTTTCAGAGCCCTCATTCTGCACAGAGCTTGTCTTAGTGTTTTGGGAGAGTACCTGAGTGTCAAGTCCAGCCATACTGGCTATCTCCAAAACAGGAAATACTACACCTTGTAGCAGAACTGTGCTAATGCTTTTTCTGTTGGTCCATGAAAAATGGATTTATGCTCACCATTCTGTGCCTTGGACACTTTTGTGGTAAAGCCATAGAAAAACTATAAAGTAAAACCCCAACAAATTAATATAATTAATATATCAACACCAATGATTATAATGGCTGCTAGTGTTTATGACATTCTCAGTTAACCTCAGTGGGTATGCATTTGCGTGGGCACAAATAAATACATAGTTCTAGAAATGCTCTCTTTCTCTGCCCACTCCCTTTACAGACAGTTTATTTTACTGTATTTTCTTTACCAGTGTCAGCTTTTAGGTATTGCAGCAGCATATGGAGATCTGCAGGCGGTGAGGTATTTACTGAAGGAAGCATTAGTGGTATTACCAACAGAACCTAATGATGACAATGCAGCTGTGGTGGCTGCATATTTTGGACATAAGGATGTTGTGAAAGAGCTACTTGATTCCTTGCATGGTAAGTCTATTGCATTGCCTCTGCCTGTCCTCAAGCTTTTTGGTAGCTGTGTGCTATAGCTTCAAGCAGGCATTTATGTATTTTTTTTCATATTCCTTCAAAGGGGAGGGACTTAGTCATGGGAAAGTGTGTGGAGGGATCTAATCTCTGCTGTGTTTGAAGAAAACTTCCCCCATGGGGGGAAAAACACATGCATAAAATATTCCATGTTTGCAAATGGGAAGTGGAGGAAGATGCCATTTAGACAATTCATTTCCATCAGCCCTCACATCTGGGTAACGTCCCAGACCCCACAGAGAAATTAAGGGATTTTCAGGAAGGAGCGTCATCCCACTCTGCTGATCCAGCAGACACAGTGGTGCTGGGAGTGAGAGTGCAGCATGACTGTCTGGCGAGTGATAGCTTGGTGCACAGCTGGCGGTGTGCTCTCTGCTCTCTCATTGGCCTTTTGATTTGACTTTCAGGGGAATTCCTTATTTAGAATCATCATTATATTTTAGTTATGTTTATTTTAAAAATTACTTTATAGCAGAACAAAGACATTTTTAGACCCAGACACAATTCTTAAGGCAGCTGTGGGGGCGGGGAAAGAGCATTACTCTGAGTCAGGACCAGGAACTGTGTTTGGGTCCCCTTGTGCTCTCTTAGGGCACTGTGGGCACGGCAGCTGCTTCTCACTGGGACACTGTGGAGTCAGGGCTCGGCGGTCCTGCGCAGCAGCCAGGGCGAATCACTGTCTTGACCTCAAACACTGCAGGAACTGCAACAGCTAACCTAGGCCTCTGCAATATTTGACCTGAATATAGCTCAGCTCCTCACTGGAGCTATATACTTGCCAGTGACCTCAACGAGAACAGGAAGAGCCTGTTGGGAAACCTGCTTATTTGATGTTTTTGAACTGCTAGAGCACTAATAAATGAAAGAAAAGTTCCAGTTTGGTGGATGCAATTAGGCATAGTATTTCCTTCAGCCAGAAAGGAGGCTGACAACTCTCATTTTGTAAACCTATTAGCAAAAATTAAATTATATTAATGTAATACTGTCAGTAATGAAAAGTGACTTAAGTAGTTTCTGGAAACTTAGCTCAGTTTAGAACTAACCAAATTCCCTTAAACCCTTGCTTGAGGAGGTGGGCTATACAAACAGCAGCTTTCAGAAGTTTTTATGCAGGACTTTCCATTTATTTCCCTGGGAAGTGACATAGAAATCAAGCACAGGGCTTAGGACTAAATTGCATGAATTTGCAATTTGGCTAATGCACTGCAGTGATTCTCTCTGGCTCAGTGTGAACTTCTGTGACTTACAGCTGAAGTGGAGCCCATTTTTTGCAGCATGTGGGCGAGCGATTTAGTCAAGTTGTTCAGAGTGCAAAGAGCGATGTAATTTCTATATGGAGAAACTGCAAAAAAAAAGTTGACATGTAAGCTTGGGCTTGTGGATGTTTCTGTAAGGGGATTTCAAAGGGGATATGAATTTGTTAAGTAAATGGAGGTGATACTGTGGGGAAGATTTGAGGACTGCTTACTGTTAGCAGAAATAATCCTGTCACAGGCATTTAGTTACCTGTGCAGAATTACGCACACCTAGAGGAAAGCAATGTTCTACAGGCAAAACATTAATTTAGCAAAAAAAACCAGTTTGGGGATAACTAAAACATTAGCAAATTCATGCAGAAATCAGAATGTGGTATTTTAGTTTTTGGCCTTAAATGACATTTGTCTAGCTTTGCTATGAATTAATAGTAAAGAATTCACCCAACATGACAGAATTCAAGGGGAAATTAAATTTTTTGTGGGAGTCTTTAGCTTCCAGTGAAAACAAACTAAAACAATTATTTTGTGTTGTCTGAAACATTTATTTTTGTTTTATTCATCCAGTAGCATGAAAAGTCAGCTGGTTTTCCCCATTTTTTTGTATCCCCTCCCATGAACTTGGAAGAAGTGGCCTATCTTGGATGTTTGGATATAACGTCTGTTGGATCAGGCCTGTTGTCTCTGGATGCAAAGGCAGTCCTGGTCATTCTTTGCCACCTCTGCTTGGGATTAGATGTTTGGTTTTTCTGCTGGCAGCCTACAAGGCATTTGTGAAACCTTCTGCTGTTGCCATCTTATGCATGATTAGATCAAGGACAGTCAAAAAAGTTTGCCCATTAGCTGGGTAGGTAATGAAGAACAGTTAAACAAAGCTGAAAAATTTGTGCCTGACCAGCTCAGGGCTCTTCTGTAACACACTCTTGCAATGCAGTCTGCTCCTTTATCTTTGGGGGCTTCACCCTATACCCTTTGCATAGCCATTATTTATGGATGACTCTTGCCCAGTGGCATCAACTAACTCAAATGCCCTATCTTTTCGGTAGGTCCTAGTACTTGCCAGCAACTCCTGAACTGGATGCTGGCCATAGCCTGCCAGCAGGGACATTTGGACATAGTAAAACTCCTAATTCGTGCGTACAGTGCTGACCCAGAGAGCTGTGCAGTCAGGAGGAATGAGTTTCCAGTTCTTATACGGTTGCCCCTGTATGCTGCTATAAAGGCAGGTATGTATTTGCGTGCTTCAGAACTTTGCCCCTTTTCTGCAATGTCTTTTAAACCAAGTTATTCCCATCTAGGAAGGTATCAGTGTGGACTAGCTTGCCTGGAATTGTTCTGGATTTCCAGTGGGGTAAATTAAAAATAAAATTGGCTCTGAGTCTTTTGACTTAGCCAAATTTAAGTCAGGGCCTTCCTAAGATAGATTACTGTAAATGCTGAGGCGCTGAACTTTCCTCTTATAACTCCTAGGGAAAAGACCCTTCAAAAATAGAAACCTTGCAAGTAAAAGCATTATTGTTATGGACATTCTGGCACACGTGCTTGATTTAGGCTGAATAATTTACACTTCAAAGCACAACTGTGTGTATAGTTTAATAAGACAGGAAAAAAGAGAAAAAAGAGCCGCCCTGTGCCAATGCTTTTATATAGTGTCTTTGCTCTCTCAGTTTGAGCAAACTAAATCCTATCACTGGAGGAAACAGTCTTTATACAGTTCAGTTCCCTTTTTGCACACCCCCATGGTTTTTTTTCAGAAGTTCTGTTTTGGGATTTCTGTTCAGCTCCTTGTTGATTCATTTACATGAGAAGAGAACAGACAATCTGTCTTTTCTCTAAAGGGAATGAAGATGTAGCCGTGTTTTTATTACGGAATGGAGCTTTCTTTTGTTCCTACATCCTGATGGACAGTCCTGAATCGAGCAAACACCTTCTGAGGAAGTATTTCATTGAGACGAGCCCACTACCAGGTAGTGCTCCAGCAAAACCAGTAAGTAGCCACTTACCTGTCTGAAGAGATGTTCTTTTGAAGGAGCATCCTGTTAATAATTGCTGTTTGTCTTTGTGTACCATGTGGCCGGTGATTCTTCTCAGCTAAGAGCCTTGTGGTTTGCTACCCATTTAGAGAACAAGTGGCTTTCATACCAGTGCTGAATTGCAAGGTGTAAAACATTAGGCCTTTAAATGGCATCATTGTGGAAGACACTGTGTGTGGCAGCTTCGGCTTGAGAATTTTAACATCAGCATGTGAACCAGGCATATACGGTGGAAAGGAAACATTGACTTTGTGCTCAAAGTCTTCTAGAGAAATAAGCTTTACCACAGGCTTCTTCTGAGACCCCAGGATCATCACTTCGTTTAGGTTTCTGTTGTGCATTTTGGTTGCAAGGTAATGCCATGAGCTCTGTGCTGTCCTGGTGCGTTAGCATGACACAGACGTAAGCGTGTAAATGCTTCTCTTCCCCTGCATCTGTTCAGATACAGCACATACAAATAGGCTCATGTGGCTTTTTGTTAACATGGAGCATGAGTAGAGCAAGCTGACATCTGCTCAAAATATATTCTTCCCTACTTCAGATCCTCATGAGTAAAAGATGGCTGGTAGCCTTTACTGCTACTCGCTCAGGACAGATCCGGCTTTCTGGAGCAGCATGGAGAGTATCATCTGTGATCAGATCATGTTAGTTGAGCTGAAGTGTTTTTTGATGGGACACAGAGGCCAACAGAAAGCAATTGAAGCCATTTTAGGTTGGCAAGAACTCTGTTCACTACTTAGCCACTGACAGCCTTTTGACAATTTTGATAATTCATTTGCATCTGTATTTCTTCCTCTGTAATATGGAGAGATTTAAACTCCTCATTCTCACAGCTGTTGGAAAGCTTAATACATGGTGGTGATGCTTTGAGGTCTACAGATGAGCGGCATTGTTTTCATGCAGGGTATTACTGCATTTGATCATTATCACATATCTTTGTATAACTAGGCTATATTCTTCATTCTTGTAATCTTATTGTTCAAGTTTCCCTTATTCAGAACTAAAAAATGTCTCACAGCACACACTGGTACAGCTTTATAAGGAAGCACATAGTATTTCATATTACTTCTACTTTTGTCCATCTGTCTAGTTATCAGGCATTTTTTGGTTTTCCCCTCAGTATGTAGATTAACCAACACTGAATTGGAGCATCATAGCCCTGAGCTTTCAATAGATACAGTTTTCATAATCATTTTGCAATAAAAAATGTTGAGGGAAATTTTTCGATCAAGACTCTGTCTGCGTGAATCCCATTGCCATTTGAGTATCTGTTTGCTCAGCTCCTAACATTGTGAGGTGTTAATTCTGCTTTGGTGTTAAGTAAAAATAAGCAGAGAGGTTTTGATAGTGTTAGGAACTTCTCTATTCTCTATTTTCCTGCCAAAACCCTGTCTCGCTGGATTCCTGACAATACTGCAAATGTTAGGGACTATAGTCCACATATGTGAGCTTGACATCATTAGGTTCAATCAGCAGATTTAGAGCCCTCCCTGTGGGATTCTTAGTTTTGTTGACAGGTAAATAAAAGGAAACTACATCTTAGATGTTTCTGGATAAGAGCTGATAAAACTACGTGCCTTTTAGAAGGGAAAAAAATCCAACTAACTGGATAATTCAGCTTGAATAAACTTGGAATAAATGTTTGAATCACAGGGAAGAGGTCTGTTTTCCATGTGAACTTGCTGGCAATGTTTAACTTAGCTGCTGTAAAAATGACTCAGCTTTGCTGTTGTCACACCCTGAGTGAAGAAGAGAGCAGTCAGCTAATTGCCAGAAGGGCCTGGTTTAAAAAAAAGAAAAAGCAAGAAAGAAGAAAAAAAGCCCGAAAAAAACCAGACCCAGAAACTTGACCTTGATTCTTCTAATAGCTGTTTATTTTTAATATGTTTGCTTATTTAATGCTTTGTCTTTGAATTCGTTTTGGCAGACTGGGCCAAATTCAGAAAGATTTGTCCTAGTTTGTCTGCAGAGCTCCAGTCTCTAGGAAGTGATAGTCACACACCCGGATAATTTTTTTAAACTATGACTGCAAACAAGCTGCCTCAGTGCTTTCTTCATATCTCTTAAGGTTCACAAATATAAATCTCCTTGTGTAAGTGCTGTGATGCATTTTGCAGCGAGAGGAAGCAAAAAAGGATTGTGCGGAGACTGCGATGTGTATGGCAGCCAACTGGATGTCAGAAAGTCACTCCTCTTGGACAGACCAGACCGAGCACTGATCATTTCACAATGAGCCCAGAACTTCAAAAGGGTTCATCCCATCTGTGCTCTCTTTAAGTGAAAACACTGCACAGTTGACCTCCAGTTGATTTCACAGTAGTGAATGCTACCAGCTATGCATAAAATGTGGTTTCAGAGCTCAGGTTTACCTGCCACACCTTCCAGGCAGCAATTGCACTGTGCATAGTGCTGCCCTTGCTGAGACAAGAGGAGTTACATTTCATTTTTCTAATATCTGTTTCTCTTTTTTTTTTTTTTTTTTCCCCCGGTGTAAATTTATGCCCACAGCAAATCACTGTCTTGCTAAAGAGAGGAAGTGCTCCATTTTTACAGGAACAGGTAACAAATGCCAGAAAGACCCCCTGCAGTAAAGTGACTGGGCACAGATTCCAGACTTCAATAGGTGTAATCAGCATGCAGATACACATAACTTTCCAGTGTGTGCAGTGTTAAATACATTTTTTTTTCCCCGTTACAGACCAGAAAAGAGCTTGGACTGGCTGGAACACCTCTCCTATGTGGACAGGTTGAGAGAGTTGGGATTGTTCAGCCTGGAGAAAAGAAGGCTTCAGGGAGATCTAATTGTGGCCTTCCAATACCTGAAGGGGCTCCAGGAAAGATGGGGAGGGACTGTTTATCAGGGAGTGTAGTGACAGGACAAGGGGGAAGGGGTTTAAGCTGAAGGAGGGTCGATTTAGATTAGATGTTAGAAAGAAATTCTTTACTGTTAGAGTGATGAGGCACTGGAACAGGTTGCCCAGAGCAGCTGTGGATGCCCCATCCCTGGAAGTGTTCAAGGCCAGGCTGGATGAGGCTTTGGTCTAGTGGAGGGTGTCCTCGCCCATGGCAGGGGGATGGAACTAGATGATCTTTGAGGTCCCTTCCAACCCGAACCATTCTATGATTCTATGATTTTCCCAAGGAAATATTTTGCCAAAAATTTTATACACAAACGTGCAAATCTATGTGTATGTGTGTGATCCTCCTCTGATTTTTTTTTTATCCACTGCATGGCTAATCTCAGTTATATCATCATTGGTACAGAAATCTGTAGCAGTTCCACTCAGGATTCACAGCAGCATTATTGATGGAGGAATTAGATCACTGTCCTCAGAATATCCTGTCTACGGAAAGAGCAAGGTTCTGTTGGGGCATGTCATGTCAGTTAGGAGGAATGCACAAGAGCCTTTTTTAATCCCCTTACCAAAAGGTCTCAAACCTAAGTAATTTTTTTTGTTTGTAGTTCGTCTTTTGCCCAAGAGCAGTGGGGTTTCTTGCTTTTGCACAATTTCCAGTCTCTTGTCTTCCTCAGTGCATCCCCTGACATCACTTCAGTGGAAGATTTCCATTTAGTTTTCAGGACTCATATTGAGAAATTCTTTCCTTGGCAGGAGACGGGAGTCTACAGAGGTTTTCCTTGCCCTTCTGAAGAGCAGTGAGCCGCCCAGAGTCAGGCTGTGCCTGGGAGCTGACAGCCTCTCTCATTTGAGCACAGAGCTCACAAGCCAGTGCCAAGTGGAGAAGTGTTGAGCTGATCATTGGGCTCTGCAAGTTCAGCATCACAGACCTTTGGCATCAAAGAAACGGGCTTTTCTGGGAAGATAGTGGAGATGATTAAGTATGAGTTGGGGAGGAAATCCTTAATCTTCATGTCATTGCCATCAGGCTTTCTTTCACTTAATTATGTTTTCACCGCAGAGTGGTGAGCAGAGTGAATCCCTAAAGTAACTCCACTGACATCAGGGTATGAGCACCAAGGTGAATTTGCCCCACTGTCCCCAAGTCAGGTGAAGGGGCTTGGCTGATCCTCCAGTTTGCAGCAGTCAGGCAGAAGAGTCAGTGTCAGGCTCTGGGTGAGGAGGAGGACGACTCAGTGCAAGGAGATTCAAAAAGCTACCTAGCAGATGGGGACACCTATACTGCAGCATTCATAGCAGGTTTTGGATTTCACAGTCTGGTCTGTGGTTTTAGAAGTCACTATCTGAATTCTGCAGGTATCTTTCTATCACATTAAGTACCCTGAAACCGTGGCTCTGCATTTTTGTGGTAAATGATATACAGCAATCTAAATGCAAAATAGAGATGAGCATCAGTCTGAAATGAGATGCATGGTCCTGCTTGCACCCGCTAAAAGCAGGCTATAGATATTATTACTGCATTCATCGGTGTACTCAAGGACAAGTACTTTTTTGTACTGGAATAAGAGCCTGGGCCTGCTGTAAAGAGCATCATCTTGAAACAGAGCAGGAACTGAGAGAGGGGATAAGCACCATCAGTTCTTTTTTCTGATTTTTTTTTTTTTAATTTGCAGTTTTGTTGGGAGCAGTTTAATTAAGCAGAAGGAGAAAAGAGGGAGTTGAAGTCTGTAGCGCACTTTTACTCCTGGCTTCCCTGAGAGAAGGGGAAATGCTACTGTCCCATTATATGGACTGGCAAACAGAGTCTGGGAAGCCTGAGACAGTGAGTGATGTCACACAAGAAATCTGGGGCTCTGGAGTCTGAGTTCAGGATCACAACCACAAGAGCCTGCTTTCTCCTGTGAGAAGGAAACCTAACGAGCAAGCCAGCGCTCCTGGCCTTTGTTCCCATCACTGCCAGAGTTTCAAAACCCTGTATGGTTTATGTGCATCCTCTGTGTGACTGAAAGACCTGTGGATAGCCTTTTGCATGGAATTTTTGGCCAGGTTTTTGGCTGCAATTCTCAATATTCTTGCTCCTGATTGTTTGGGTAAAATATGTGAATAATTCAAGGGTTTGGATACTCTGGTCATGGATGTCAGTAAAAGGCTGCTTCAGCCACTGCCTGAGATCTCTGTGAAGGGCGTTGCTGTTCCCCTCTGTTGGCAGATAGCAAGCTGTAAAGGGAAATAGAGGAAAGAGCATGGCTGATTTCCATGGCTTCATTTTTGAGGTTTAGACTCCCTCTGAGCAAGAGCTTTGTGATGGTTACAGGAGATAATTGATGGGTCTGATAGGCTGAGATGAATCCACCTTTCTGTAACCCTTAGCAATTCCATACCCCATGTCTTGACAATGATATGGGTAAGCAGGAAGCCCCTTCCTTATTAGCAGTTAATTTTTAAGACCATAGACACGTCTGGAACTGCTGCTTAAAAGCTTGGATTTTCCCCTATTCATTCTGGTTTAACCCCTCCGCCCCCATTTTGGCTGACTCTCAGCATAACTTTTGAAAAAAAATTGGGATTCCTGGAAAGAAGGGATCAGGACGGAGTATGCATTGCCAGCCAATGTTGGTTGTTAAAATGTCTAATTCCCTCTTAAAGCATTTCTCACATATCTGAGCAGACTGTGCTTGTATTATACTTTCAGCAGCTGGATCTTTGTTACACCTTTCTCTTCTAGCCTGAAGAGACCATTCCTATTAAAAATCTTCATGAAGCATGGGTAGTTGGGGATCAGGCCTTTTCTTGACTATTTCCTAAGAGCGGTAGGTGATTTTGCTAATGCAGAGCATGTTATTTTATCCAGATAGGAGGATGATGGGGTTTTTTCTGTATGAGCAGAAGTCATGGTGTATATTTAATTGTCCTGGCATAAAAAGGCTTTTGCTGGCATCGCTATAAACCACAATATGATATAAACAACATCAGTAAGGAAATTTCATTGCTGATTAAGGTGTATTTCTATCAGGGACAAATTTAGCTGATCTAGGATGGAGCTATAGTGATGCTGCCCTCCTCTCCCCAGCCATCGCTCCTCCCTCCTCTTGCATCAGTACTGTTGTAAGTTGGTTTTGATGACCTCGACTGGAAGCTAAACCAGCTGAAAATTCTCTCTCTAAAATAGAGAGCAATAATGTTATAAGACAGGGTAGTGCCCTGAACGTGCATGTAAGTAGCCAAGACCGATATCAATACTTCTTGAAGTTCTTGTAGTGTAGAGCTGGTTTCCTACATTACTTGGATTTAGAGATCTGGCTCCTGTTCTGAGCTCCTGGGGCAATTAAAGGAGCCATAAAAAATAGTCAAGTGCCTCAGCACAAATGTGCTTTTCCCCAGTGAGGTTTCCTCCTCCTGGGAAGATCTTCCACTCCCTTAGCATCAATACCACATGCTTACGTCTCTCCTGCAGTGTAGGGTGGCTAGGCATGGAAAAGGGGAATCTGACCTGTGTGTTTATACTATTACCATAAATCACAACTGAGAGCATTCCTTTTCATTTTAAATTTGGGGTTAAAAATCTTGGGAATTGGAAAGCAAATGAAATTTTTTGTCCGGTCATTGCTGCCTCCTGGTGGAGAATTAACAGTCACTTCATTGACACTGTCTTTGGGATGAGTTATATCAAAAACACTGAGCTTATGAAAATGTTTTGGCACTGACATTTTAAAAATGTGTATTTTGGAACATAGGTCTCATTGGAATGCAATGAAGTGATCTTGAAAATGAAGCTTTGGGTTGTTAATTTGCATTGATGACCATTATGTGTTTATATTTTCTTCTGTCCAATCTGGAGCCTGAAATAACTTGTTATGCCTTTTCACAACAGCTTCTGGTTTTTTTCCAATAGAAAACTTCCTCGTCTTACTGTCAAAAAACAGCAGAACATTATCTAGAAAGAAGGCAACTGCCAAAATCATGTTTCTCAGAAACTATCTTCCTAAATGATAGTGAGCAAATTGCTAGTGTTTAGAAATGCTTTACAAGAGGTTGTTTGCCTTTCCTTGCCTTTCCCAGATGTTGCTTTGCAAACCTAAACCTTCCCCAGAATGGTTTGACTGCTTGTAGTAAGGTTTGAGATGGAAGAGCAGTGCCTGGGCATATATTAATTATTCCAGCAACAGGCCTCCTCCTAAGAAGTCGTTACCACACTCAGTAGATCTGTCCCTGTCCTCTCTACAGCTGCACAAGCAGTGATCCGTACGCATTTCAGAGGCTGACTGCTCCACAGGTTTTCTTCTGGACCTTCGTGGCCTCTGTTTGTGTTGAGAGTCCCCTGGAGACCTGAGCAGCAATGCAGACCATATCCAAGAGGCAGAATGGGGTTCAGGCTGCAGAGTCTGGACTGAGGATGGTTTCCATGATCTGTCCATATCACGCTGCTAGTGTAGAGCGTGAGTGCCCAGCCTCACGGATACTCACTGCGGTTTGTTGGATGAACAAATGTTAGAGTCTCGCTCTCTGATGAGAGTGCTGATTTTGGGCCAGGGCAGCTCACCCTTTGTGGAGCACACTGGAGCTGGTGTGTGGACAGGTGAAGGAGTCCAGCTCCCCAGCTTGTGCTTGCTCGTGGTCTTTGGAGTGAGATCATGGACCAGCTATATGGTGGGGGCTGCTGATATCCAGGCATGATTTCATCCTAGAAGCAGATTGGAAAGTGAGCAAAATGTTTATGGTCTGTGCTATGATCTGCCAGATTCCTAGCAGTGTAACACAGGCTGAGAGCAATTGGCATTTTACTAACGTGATGTTTCTCTTCTTTCTTTGTCATATGCAGACTTTGTGTGTGAACTGGTCAAACCTCAAATTGCCCTGGGTGGATCTGGACTGGCTGATTGATATCTCCTGTCAGATAACTGAACTGGATCTCTCTGCCAACTGCCTGGTCTCCCTTCCATCCGTAATCCCATGGGGCCTGATAAACCTCAGGAAGCTCAGCCTGGTTGACAACCAGCTGACGGAGTTACCCAGCATACAGTCATCTGATGAAATTATATGTACAAGGTGTGTGCGCTAGATGCCTGCAGCAAACTGAGCCCATACAGAGAGCAGGTGCAAATGAGTCAGTTGTACTTGTGTGAAACTGCGTAAGCGAAGAGCACATGCAGGAGCTGCTTGGTTTATTTTCTGTCTGCTGGAAAATTTAACTTCAGATTTGCCCTTTTGCATTCTTAGTGTTCCAAGTTAGTTGTCAGGACAATTGTAGGGAATTTTATTCCTGTATTGTCTCATATTGCTTCTGCTTTTCTCTGTTTTGGTGAGCCCCACTCCTCTAAGTCTAAGCCTTGAGTTGACTGGTCTCAAGTACCTGATCTGCTGTCTATCCAGACTACCTCTGTCTGCTCCCTGGAAGGATTAATTTTCTAAATTGGGTTCTTTGCTTTGTCTTGTGAGAACACATTCCAGCTGCTTTCATTCAGATCTAAAACTGTCCTGGTAAAATAGATGTCTATGGTAAACAGGAGTCTTTGCTAGCATTTTATTGATGCCTGACTGAGTATCTTCTGTACTCACAGGTTACTCGAGATTGACGTATCCAGCAACAGGCTCTCTACTCTTCCTTCTGGATTCCTCCATCTTAAAAACCTTAAAAAACTCATTGCTTCCAAAAACTATATGGAAAAGTTATTTGACGAGGAAAACAGTACGTACAGTCCAGTGTTATGCTTACATTTCAAGGTGCAATCTGTACGGGAGAACCCCAAACTGTTACAATAATGACTTAAAGACAGTATTAGCTAGAGATGTTTAGCATCTCTCAGTCCTTTGTCCAAAGTCCGTGAACAGGCCTGGTTGGTTTTTAGCACTCGTGAAATCCTTTGGCTCTTATCTAGCAAGTATGCAGCACCTTGCTGGATCAGGCTGCTGTCATGCTTACACCAAGACTGCAATGTTTCTTGTTTTCTAGCAACTAATTGGATTGGTTTAAGGAAGCTGCAGGAGTTTGACGTCTCTGACAACAGGTTGGTGGAACTTCCAACGGTTTTTCTATACTGCTTCAAGTCCCTAAACATACTGAATGTTTCCAGAAATCAGCTGAAAGTGTTTCCAGATCCCTGGGCCTGCCCCTTGGTAAGTCGAACTGCTCTGACAGAGTCAGAGGCTGAAAAAGCTGTTGAAACAATGCAAAAAATACACTGTGATGCGTAAAAAGCTGTCAGACATCTTAGGCTAAAAGGCTGCTCTGTTTCTGTAGGGATGCCCCTGCCTGATTTGGTTTATGGGTCTCAGATCAAGTCTTTCTGAGGTTCTAACCTGTTCTCACCATGTTGAGGGCATTGGTGGAAAACTTCTAGAGACGTATCTTGGATGGATGTATTCATTTTCTCTGTAGTTCATACGAGCAGAAGTATTGTTAGGATCATTTTACAGAACACTCAGCCTTCATTCAAAGTTAACTTTGCCCAAACCCAGGGCATCTATATCCACCTGTCACTGTGAGTTTATTCCTTGTTATTACAAGGATAGCAGAACAGTGTGCTTTCATGAAGTGTTTGTTTATGGTTGAAAAGCAAATGGGGATAATTTTCAAAATAACTTTTGAAATACTTTTTGCCCACCAAAGAATTTGCCCATCAATTAAGATACTGCATGTCCTTAGTAAATCTTATGTGCCTACGTGCACAAGAATTTATGTAGATCAAAATATCTAAAGAGATCGCCTGGAATGAATTTATGAGTGCTTTAAACATGTGGCAGCTGATATACCTCATTATTTAAAGAGATGATTACTACTCTGTGGATGTTTTTTTCTTTTATGTTTTCCAGAAATGTTGTAAAGCATCTAGAAACTCACTGGAATTCCTCCCTGACGCATTAACTATTTTCTGGAAAAATCACCTCAGAGAAGTGGATTTTTCTGAGAACTCACTAAAAGAAGTTCCACCGGGACTCTTCCAGCTTGAAGTAAGTGTCATTTCTTCCTACTTCACAGTACTTAGTACCTACTCAGACCAAAGTCATAGCAGTGGCTGCCTGGTTAAGGTAGGAGACTATCTGTTGTTTTGAGTTGATGAACACAGCAATTGCACAGAGCCTCTGAGCAGCTCCAACCAAATACAGATGTACTTACGTGTACTCACAAATAGTTGTGTCTTTTCTTAAGCTGGCACGCCAGTGTTGTGTAATTAAGGATTAGTCTTTCTATGCTGAAAATAGCGTGTTTGAATGCCCTAAACAAGGCTAGTATCTTTAAGCTCGTAGATTAAATAATTCTTGCCAGTGGACATCAAAGATCCGTAGTTTTACTTCAAAATTCTTCAGAATTTGTGGCTTCACATGGTTGTGACATGAAACTAAGTAGAACTCTGGGGTTTCCTCCAAGCTTCCCTTCCAGATTATAAAACTCAGGGTCATGGAGATAGAAACAGAGGTAAAACTTTGTGTGGAAGTTTCATGATTTTCACTTCTGGTCTCTGTGGGAAGGATGCAGAAGTGATGGTTCATTTCCATGTCAAATTTGGATTTTGGGAGTCTGTGGCAAAGGTGCCTCTTGTTCCTGCCTGGAAGAAGAGTGCTGAGGGTCATTTGCTCCCTCAATTGTTTTTAATGATCCCTGAAGATTTGGCTTTGCTTTCTGGTAGCCCTTTGTTTTCAATTGGCATGTGTCCTGAAATAGAATGAATCCTATGGACTATTGTCTCTGAAACTTTTTTTTTCTGAATGCATTAAAAATAAGCCCAGTGTGTGGGAGTTACCATGACAGACATTAAACACTAGATGGTGCTTCAGGGCACATTTCTTTGGGTGCTGCTGCTCAGAGGCTGCAGAGGGATGTGAAGGCACCAGTACAAGGCGTCAGAGAAGACCTCAGTGCAATCAATCTCTGCTGATCGCCTGTCTTCAAAGTTAGTGAGCTTTGGCTACTTTAAATAGTGCTGGTTCTTATCCATATCTCTTCAGCCTTATCTTCATAAAAGAAATAAATAGCAGGTATTTTCAGTCCCCCAAGGGCTAGAGTGTGATGAGCAAATAGGTGAAAGCCCATGCCTAGGTCAGCCCTGGCTTGGGCTGCTCCATGGTTGTAGAGTTTGTGTCAGTAATATGGCTGCACTCACTCTCCAGCCCTCTCCAGAAGCAGATGTGGAAAGGGCAAGAAATAGGCAGTAATGTATTCCTACATATATTATGTAGGAGCATCAGTGAACTGTCTTCTCCTTAGGAAAAGCTGAAAGCAGAGGAGGCCTGTGACTTGAAAGCATGTCTCTGACCTAGGCTGGTGGGACATGTAGTTTGTCACTGGCCTTTGCTTGGTTTGTGGAGGGGTCTTAAGACTAGGACCAGCTCACAGTCACATATATGATGTATATACTAGAAATGTGGTGTTAAGAGAAGCAGAGGCCTTCTCAGCTTTCCTGTCTGTTGTCTTCTAAAGGAACCAACCACAAATGTCTTAGTTCTCTAGACTAGTTTTCTTCTCTTGAAGAGACCTGACCCTCTCTGGGTGGAGGTGTTCAGGTAATACTCTGGTTAGCTTTTCCACACCACGAGCTGACTGAGGCAGCCTACTCTGGATGCTGCAGTCCCTTCCCTCTGGTATAATCTAGGGTATCAGAGCCCTTTTTGCATGCTGCGGCAGTAGGTTTGAAGGAAGTTGTCTGCTGCTGCCTTTGTCTCACTTCTGGAGGTACCCCTTCTCTTCCTGAAAGGCAGCAAAAATGGAGAAGTTAGAGATGAGAGACAAGAGGCAATTGCAAAACAAGTACTGGTGATCTCCAGAATTACAGTCACGAAGAGCCATAGCCAGTTGAAAGTCACTAATTTTTCCCCTATGGAGCAGGCACATAAGCATTGCATATAATCTCACCAGGCTCTCAGCTCTCCTGAAGAGTGGCCTTTGTCACACTTTATGGGGGACATGTAACGTGGATACAGTTGACTGAAAATGAAGCACCCCAGCTAGACCACACGGAACAAAGTCTGGTAATTCTGGAACGTGTAGGCTCCCTTTTCTCCCGCCCCCTGCTCAGGGATATTTTGGGGGAGAAGTTTGAAGCATTGTCATTGAACAGCCCCATGCTGATACTTGGAAAGAATTCGACACCAGGCGCCAAGGGAGGACTGGGTCTCCCTTCCAATGGGAGGTTCGAGCCAGTGGAAGACTAATGATGGTAAAAGCATTGGCTGTCAAGACTTGAGTGGCAAGCAGGGTTTTATAGTTTGCACGGTTTGCCAACCCTTTCCTCTAGTGGTTCGCTCTGTGTATCTGCAGTTTTATATTTTACTTTACCTTCCCCAAGTCCCACCAAGGCCCAGTGCTGCCCCTCTCTTATCACTAGAGGGAGCGTTTTGCATGATAATTGCCATTCCAGCAACTGCTGGTTGTCCATCGTTTATGTCACACGGATACCTCATGTTTTTCCAATCTGAGAAAAGGAGAGGAAGGCCAACAGACTGGCTTCATGAGACATTGTTAATCCTGCTTGATGAAAAGAGGCATAAACCTTTTATATTATGTGGAGCTCATAAAACATTTAACACACTTGAAGCTGAAGTCTCTGCTGGTAAAACATGATTTCCATGGGGTATAATTCACTAATACTGCTGTACTTGTGGCACGAGATAATTCAGCTGACATTCACCTTATCTCAGTTTTCACTGGGGGGACTTGCAGAATAAACCTGGTTGGAAACGCCGCATAGAAGACTGTTTTTAAGTGGAAAATTGGATTTTCAACCAAATGAAAATGATCATTTGAGCCTCGACATTCTTTTTTAAGGGCAGATGGAAGAACATGAACTTTACAAATCTGAATGGGAACTGTGTTAATTTCTTTTATATTTCAGTTAAATTTAAAGGAGAGGTTGTGTTTAACTTTACTCACAGTATTTGCATCTGTATGATGTTAACTGTGTGGTGTTAATCATCTTCACTTCTTGTTTTTAAAATTTCTGTCTCTGGTGTGAGGGGAAAAAAAAGGAGGTAGGTAGCTTGTATAAGTCTTGGGAAGTTAATATAAATCCTTTCCATTTTAATAGATACGTAATAACAAAGCAATTAAAAATTTTCCTTGAGTGAAATAGTTCACATTTTACACCTTGATTTTATGCACGCACAACAGGTGTTAAGCCCACTCTGACACTAGCTTGCACACAAGTATAAGATTTCTCATCTGTATGTGGCGTACTGTGTAGGTAAATCATACTGTTCTTTTCCATTTGGAAAGGTTTCCTCACTAGAAGTAAAATGTTCTCTTATATGAGTTGTTTCCAATTGCATCTGTCAGCAAGTAGACTAATAATCTCCCAGAACTAATAGTGGTGTTGCTTCGTGCAGAAAATATACTTGCTGGAGACAAGAAGGAAATGTTTGCATGCTAGGCAGCACGGACAGGATGTTCTGATGAATAAGATGTACTTTCTTCGTGTTTCTGTTATTTAATAGCCATGCTAGAAAGCCTCTTTCTGTGTGTTTGATGGACTCTGTCTTCTAACTCTAGGCTATTCCTTTTTTTAGGCTTTGGTGTCCCTGAAGCTGCTGGGAAATCAGTTAGTTTCATTGCCTTCACAAGATAAGTGGAATTGCAAACAACTTAAATCACTGGATCTTTCAAAAAACCAACTTGGAAAGTAAGTGTTTCTTTCAAATTTTGTCTGAGAAAACAAAAGCTGAAGAAATAATAGCAAACCCAATCCCTCGTGTAATACAAGGGGTGTCAGCAGTGAATTAATTACCTGCGTAGAAGGCATTGATAGCCACATACCATGTCTCTAAGTATATTGTGTGTCTGTGACAGTGATGAATTATCCTTTACTGATTCTTTGGGCATTTAGCACTCGATATCATTTATTAAGTGGCTAGATTACTGATAATGGCAGTTTAATTTCAGAGCATGTAGAAATTTCTTTAACCCAGTGTGTGGTTCATCACTACAAATACTAGTTTGTGGGGAACATATTAACCAAAAACCATCTGGCTGATCTGCAGTTTGTAGTTAGCGTGGGAGTATTGTTTTGGAAAAAATGAAGAATCTTTGGTTTTTAAATGGAAGTGTAACCAGCTGCAAGTTCATAGAGAAGACTGCTGTTAATAAGGTCATCCAATAAAAGCGTGATGTTCTTCTATTTAGAAAATACAATAGGGATGTTTAACAGAAGGAGTTAAAGGTCCCTTATCTTCTCCAGAACTGCATTGAATGGTGTCATACTTCTATCTTCTCATTTGGGTGTCTGTCCAGCAAATTTTCTGGAGTCTTTATGAGTTGCTGAGTCAGTTGTTAAAGACAAATTAAAGGTTTTTTTAATGTCTCAGTGCATTTCCAGAGTCATGTCGTTGGGTCATCTTGTCAGAGATTCTCTGGTGAGAGCAGGGAATGGCAGCAGGTCGGTTCTCCAGCACTTCTCATGAAGCTTGTTCAATTTGCTGTTTGACAGCCTACTTAACCTTGACACCCATAAAGCCAGGGGTCAAGTGCTATCACCCTGGGAGCTGAAAGCACTGCCTTGCAGAGCTCTGTTAATTTGCCAGAAGAAAACCATTGGGCCTGGACAAGTGTTGGTGGAGTCTAGCTCTGTGATTGCACAGTGGGTTTCAGTCCTATCTCTCAAAAGGAGACAGGAACCCATAAGAACTGTGCTGTGAATCCCACAGCCTTGAGTGGGGCCAGATTCTGCACTGCATAGTGTCCTGGGCACACAGCTCCAGCACAGTTCTCAACTGCCACGTCCAAGCTCTTTTCTCCACATGTCACCATTTTGTTTGGCCCACAGGAGTGACGAGGGATTTAAAACAAAGCGGATTCCCTTTTTCACCACGAAGAGCAGGGTGCGCTGTGGCCCAGAGGCAGGTAAGGTACACGGCAGTGCAAATGCGGGGAAGCGAGTGCTGAGAATGCCCGGTGAGCTGTGAAGCAGCAGCAATCTGTGGAGTTTGGCTGGCAGGAAATAAGTTTAAATTCATCTGCAATTTTAAGTGCAACAGCATTTAAATTAAGAGGAAATATGTTTAGATAAAAATGTTTCTAAAGAAATGGTGCAGATGGTTGATACCGTCATATAGAATAGACGAAGAATAAGTAAAACCTGTTTCTTTCACTGAGCTTTTTTTCTTTTCATGAAGGTTATTCTTTTTAGCCCGAGTACTAACTGTTATGTTGAAGGGAAATTAACCCATAATTAGTCTTATTACTCTGAGGATTTTTTCTGTTGCTTAATTGTAAATTGCATGTTTTCCTCCGTCTCTGTGATTTGCACTCACAGTTTGGGGCAAAGCAGAAGAGATTCTCTGGATTAGTGCACGTGAAATCCCAGAGAGAACAAAGGAATATCTGAAGATATTTCCTCTGCTTCCTGCTCTCTGTGGGATTCATCTGCATTTCTTTTTGTTTGTTTGTTTTATTTTAAAGCACTTGGAGAGCTTTCTCATTCTCGGCTGCCTGAAGAATGGCTTGCTCTAAAGCATTCTTTGCAAATCGCGGAGTGGAATAGAGCTGGCGTCTTCATGACGCACATCCGAGCAGCCCTCAGCTGCTTGCGGGAGAGAGAGGCCCTTCTGCAGTAAATGCTTTCCTCAGTTCCCCTGAAAATTGTGCATGATCTCAGGTCAACTTGAATAGGTAAAATTGATAAATGCATTTACATTGGTAAATGTAAAAGTACAGCCACAGCTAGAGTCTACTGATCTGGGAGGCAGAGGCTCTACCTGGACCTCCAGGTGAGGCTAATCCTACCTCATTTTTCTGTCCATGGAGGTAGAGGCTGCAGTGCAGCAAGCCCTGTATATGCACCCTAAGGAGGAGAAAGGATTGGGCTGCACTGTTTTTCAAGTAAGAAATGGAAATAGAAATTCTGTGATATCTGTGAAATCCTGAACATGGAAGAACGGGAAAAGGAGACTGAATCTTGCAAATCTGCGGAGTCTGACATATCCTCAGAGCTTCTCTGTGAAGTGCTGCAGCAGCATTTCCCAGTGGGGAAGAGAAGGGCAGGAGCAGCGGGCAAAGGTAGCTAAAACCAGCTATAGAGGGAATTGCTGTCCTAATGGAAACCCAGCATAAACCCTCTACAAAAAGGAGGAGAGGATTGACTCTGCATTAGCACCATTTGAACAGCCTTGGCACGTACTACCCCGGTGCAACTTCAAGCTGCCTGAGGTTGCCTCAGGTTGCAGGAGGGCACCAAGTAGCCCACCTAGCTGGTGCCACAGTTGAAGAGCCACAGAGACAGAGCAAAGCCAGCTCATTTTTTTTCTCTCTGTTCCTCTGCCAAGTATAGCTTGGTGAGACTAGAGGATGTGGCCAAGAATTTAAAGAACATCATGAGAAAACAGAAGCTGGAGTACATCAGCTGCTCACAGAAGTCTCCTAGTGAGGTGGGGGACAGGTTTTCGTATGATTTTACCAACAAAACTATTTACTTAAGTCTAGATTATTTAAAAAGAATAATTTATGGATGCTCACTATACTTGATTGATAAATCTCAGAATAATTTTTTGCACATGAATGTGGTGTTGGTAGCGTTTACTTATCCAAAAATATATTTTCAAGATGGGATTTGTTTTAATTTTTCAACAGTTCTTTAAAAGAAAATTTGAGCTCAAGCCAGAGAAATCATAAATAACTCATGAATAAATAATTACAATTCATAAACACCTCGAGCTTGCTTCCAATATAGTACACTCCTTTCCACCTGGGACACTCTGGTGAATTGAGAGTATTGCTACTATTTTAGGTGTTTGCTCCTATGTGTCCAAGAGGGACTAAATCTGTCTGTGCCTAGGTGCATACTGAAGAGGAACAATGAAAAGTTTAAGTCCAGCGATGAGCCAGAAAGGAAGTGAATTGAATCCATGAATAAGCCTGTGGTTCTCCTAAAATAATCCCAAAGATGATTTTTTATTTGAAAACTCAAAGGCAGACTGTGGCACCCTGCCCACACCAGACAGTCCTGTCACGTATATAAAACACCCCTGCAGACAGTGGGACTCTATCTTACTCCTTTTCTGATCATAGCTCAGGCTCAAAATGCTGTTAATATTAGAACTGGGGAATTTTCTCCTGAGAAAACCTCTAGTTACAGTTTCTCAAGTCGTCTCTGTAAGGGAACAAGATCTTGGTGGAAGTGCAACTGTCCTATCCTTGAGGAAGGGTCTGTCTCGCATCTCAGGGAGTTGCTTTTATTGCCTATGGAGGCAGCAGATGGTGCTGGTTGTACTTTCCCAATCAGAGACTCAGAATCTGCTTGTCCCTGTGTGGCCAAGTTTTCCTTGACTTCAGGATGCTTCTTGGTAGATACATGTGACACTCTTAAGACAGCAACACAATTCATGGCAGCTTTTCATGCTGCTATCCTGGGAGTAATTTGTGGAGTGAAATTATGCTCTTTGGAACCAGCTGAATTTCCCTTTGTTTGAACCTCTCCAACAGCAGCAGCAACTCAGCCATGCAGTTGTTGCTATTATTGCTTGGGTTGCTCCCAAAATACGCTAGTTGCTGCTCAGACGTGTAGGAAATCTGAAGTGCCCTGAGACTTTGCGGTCTAAAACAGGACAGAGGGGCAAATGCGAGCAGTGTTTTAGAGGCAGCATAGGTTAGCAGTCTATCAACTGCAGTCTGGGTTTTCTTCTCTGTTGTTATTGACTTTGATCCACCATAAATAGCTCCAGGATGCAATGTGGGGGTCTGAACATAAATTCTGACTTGGCTTCTGGCTTTTCTCAGGCAACATGGAAAAACCATGTTGAGAAGCACTTGTGCCCTTGGTATGCCCTTTCACTGCCAGCTATTGGGCTGGAACAGGGGCAGTTCACAAAGTATGACCAGCTATTCAACAGCAGGAAACACAATGCTACTCGTCCTCTGATGTGTAGTCATCTTGACAGGCCTGAAGTTCCTCCTTCAGCACCCCATGAGTCCTGAAGACTGTCACATTCAAACACACGCATCACCATGCTTTTAAAAAATTGAAATCTGACCGTTGATGTTTGATAGCCATTGAAGCCCGTTCACTTTTCTTTTGTTGCTTCATGGTGGTTCCCGCCAAGGAACATGACCTCATGTCCTGCCTACAGAGTTAAGGTGAAGGCTCTTGGTACAGAGCCTTGGTGCCTGTTCTGGTTTAAAGGTGCAATTGTTTCCTGTCTTGTTCCAGGTCCTTTTTTGGAGTTTCCAGCATTTCTGAGTGATTCTCTGGAAGTCCTTTATCTGAACGACAATCAGCTGGACTCTGTTCCGCAGTCCGTTTGCCTTCTGAAAGGTTTAACAGAACTTTATTTAGGAAAGTAAGTCCGTGTCCTGGAAAAGCTATGCAGCATTATTCCCACATTGTTTTAGTGACCAGTCTTCTGTGGAGCCCCACCCCAGATGTCCAGTGCTTTTGAAGTCAAAAAGCTGGAAATAGTCAGCCCCTTGTTAGAACTGTGCCCATCGTTTGCTTTAGATAAGGAGGAGACTGGCCTTTTGAATTAGGGAAGATGATCTAATGCTTTGAACACAGGCCTGGTAACATAATGTGCCTCTAGTTCATTCTGGCTTTTTGCTGTCAGCTTCTATAGCATTAGAGTCAATAACTCATCATTTTTGCCTTCATTTCCTACACTATACAGTAAAGATGATTATGCTTGTCTGCCCCAGAGGATAAATTGAGGTTATACATCACTTTTAGGATGGAAATTACTATTAAAGTGCTGAGTAGTCTTATTAAAATGTTAATGGAAGATTTCTGCAAGGAGAGAATAGTGTAATCTGAGAGTCTGTGAGAGCAGCTACTTACACACAAAGCCTGGTTGTTGGTAGATTTATTTGTTTTTGTACAGTAACCCTGGTATCCGAGAGCTTCCTCCAGAACTTGGACAGCTGGCTAATCTCTGGCAGCTGGATATCGAGGAACTAAATATCAGTAACGTTCCTGCAGAGATCAGAAAAGAGGGTAAGGCTGATTCTGTGTGCTCTTTATTAAATTGACTGAACATATAATGAAAATCACTTCCTTTTAATGGTCCTGAAGAGGAACAGACAATGTGCGCCCAAGCCCTTGTTGCAGTTAACTGGAATTGCATAGGGAAACCTCCTATTCATATTTGCAAGTTTGATAATTAGTGCTAAGCTCTGGCTATATGTTCATTTAAGATAGATCACATGTTAAAATGATGACTTAAAAATGCAATATTTCATTTGCAGTGTGCATGCCGGATGAATTCCATGGCTTGCTTTCTGAATGTGTATATTTTAGGGTATTTAGACGATCTTTCTAAAGACTCAAGTGTTTAGGATCAGCAGTCACAGTCACATTGAAGTGACTTTATTGTATGCTGCTAGGGTTTTGGATCTATTACAATACTGTCTTCTTTTTTGTGTGTTTTAATAAGAAAATCCTGTGGGAACAAAGTTATTAGGAATTATTCCTTCTCGAGCACACTGTTGAAGCCTAAATCTAATTTTAACTGGAAACATAAAAGTAGAAGGAAAAACTGAGTATTTTCCAATACTAAATTAGTATTTTATGTTTCCTTTGAGCTTCTGAAGCATACGAGCCACAGCATTTGTTTCTTCTTACAGTACTCCATTGTAGAGTCTCAGAGCAGTGACCTTTTTCTGGGGTCTCTGTCTCAGGTTTGTCCACTAGAGGTTTCTTTGTTTATTCTCTGGGTTGTCTCAACCCTCAGTGAAACTGCAGCAAAAATATTAATTCAGCTGATGTATCTGCAGCAGCAGGTTTTGTGCAGTCCTGCTGTATGTATGTACATTTGTAACTGCGAACCACAGGTAAAGCCTGTTCACTTCCCCCCCGTAGGCCCTAAAACAGTGCTGGCGTACTTACGAGCACAGCTACGCAAAGCAGAAAAGTGTAAGCTAATGAAGATGATCATCATCGGTCCTCCACGACAGGGAAAGTCGACACTGATTGAGATCCTACAGACAGGAAAAGTCCCTCAGATGATGCACAGCGATGCCACCATACGTACAACAAAATGGGAGCTCCCCAAGCCAGTGGGGCACAAGGCAAAGGTGAAAAAACTGTCAAAGATCCTTAGCACCAGGGGGATGTTTGAGCCCTGCAGTCTCCCTTTTGGGCTGATACTGCCTGGCCTTTTACAAAGAACTGTTACCATGACCTGTGAGCCAGACCTGGCAAGTGACATGGTTTTAGATCTATCACAATTCCTCTGTTTCATTTCCAGTTGATACTAGAGGACAGTTCTCTCTTCCTGAGTACTCAACTTTGTATCCTAAAGAGAGAGCCATGTGTAGACTGCCTAAATTCTGGCTCTCCCAGCTTGAGTGGTATTTGGACACTGATTCTAAGAGAATATTTTTAATCAGCTTCTCTAAAGCAGCTTGTCCTTTCATTTGGGGCCAGAAAATGGGACATCAGTACCTAAAGCTGCACTCCCTTGATATCGGAACTGTCCTAGGTGGGGAAGGTGGATGGACGGTAGCACGCCTGACCTCTGGTGTGATCCAGGGATGTAAGGCATACCTTAAACACCCAAATCTCAGATGGCTTATTCAGGGAGTGTGTCAACCCATACTGAACTCATTTGGACAGTGCTGAATTAATTCAAGCATTTGTAGGTGGCCATGTCCACCGCCTGTGTGGTAACACAGGGATTAGAGCATGCAGAATTGGTCCTGAGGTCTTGTCAGAGCTGAGGATGTGCAAACACGTGGCTCTCCCTTCCCGGATGAGAGCCATGACCACCAGACTGTTTTGGAAGGAATAGAGAAGCCTGCTGAGTTCAGCTATTTTACAGTGAAGAGTGCCAGGCCCGAGACAGACAGAAAAAGAGCAAGCATAGCCTGACTCTTTAAAGAGAAGATTTTGGTGGGAGAAGGGATTTGTGCATTTTGTGTTGAAGAGCAATTGAATAAAATAAAAACCTAGACAGCAGCGGAGACCTGAAGGGAGATCAAGATGCAGAACGGGCTTTTGTCCCTACCTCTGCGTCTCTCCATACAAGTACCCACAGCTGAAGGTCTTTTAAATGAACAAAGCAGTCCTGGTGCTAGTTAGGGCTTGGTTTAAACAATATGGAAGTTCTTCCAGCTGTTTCTGGGACTATGCTAGGAGATCAGAGCCCTACTGAGACACTTAGCTCCTTGCTGAAATCTCATAGGATAACTTGTCATGCGGGATCAGTCAGCACTTGGACCTGGACCAGGAAACAGCCCACTCAGCGTTACATGATGATCTGAGGATGGTGCCTGGAGCACAATTAGGTTTCCTGCTCAGTCACAGGAAGGGCCAAGTGATTTAGGGACAGAGCCTCCATAGGTGCTCCCTACTGCACCTGGGAGCCTGAATACCATTTAGGGATCCTGAATACCATTTAAGCGGAGAGCCACACTCCTTCTTAGTGCTGTTTTGGGGCTTCATGCAGGAATGGATGCTGAGATACCTGGAAGACTGAGTGAGCTAGAGAGGCGTCCATTCACACATTCCCCCCAAAATCACTGAGTCTTATTTACAGTTGCTGTAATTCTGGCTCATCTGTGGTGTGACACACACGTTAGAAGCCTCTGAGTAACATGCAGGAGGTGTTTATGAAAGGCTTGAGAAGTTTCCCATCTCCTGAGCATCTATATTCTGTTTGGCTCAGTTAGGACTGAGCTCAGTGGAAGTGATTTCAGCAGGGGGTTTCCTGTTCCCCATGGCAGTGGCAGATAAGTAGCTTCAATGGTCCTGTCGACCGTGGAGCAGACAAGGATGAAACAGTTTCTATTCAAGATGCAGTGAAATAACAGGGCTCAGAATGAGACCCTTGTTTGTACTGGAGAATCCGCAGCATTAACTGGAGATTTACCAGCATCAAGGGCACCTCTATCGTTTTAGCAGCAAGTAATTAGTCTTGATTTCCTGTGGGGAAGTGGTAGCCATGCTTAACAATTGCTTGTTGATTTTTCTTTCCTGGAGGCACAATTAGGACATTGAAACCCTTCTTGTGTCATACATTATGCAGGCGTAGGTTTATACTTCAGCTATTATCTCTCTGTGATTTACTGCAACCGTTTGATTTGAACACTTCTCTTTGTCTAAGTAGGTTGATTCAGTGGAGTTCAATGTCTGGGATATCGGAGGCCCAGCAAGCATGTCTACAGTCAATCAGTGTTTCTTCACAGACAAAGCATTGTACATAGTGGTATGGAACTTGGCACTGGGGGAAGAAGCTGTGGCAAACTTACAGTTCTGGTTGCTGAACATTGAGGTAAGAAGTCACTGGTGGACTGTGGGGTATCTATTTATCACGTAGTAGCTCAGCACACAGATATGTGATATTACAGATTCTTTTTGGTCTGCTTTTAAAAACTCCGCAAGCTATGAATTTTGCATAGCTTTTGGAATTAATTTTCCATTACGCTGTAGGCGTATCGCTATATTTTATGGTTTAAATTTATCTTTTGCTTTGTTCTCCCTCACACACATCGGAGAATGAAACAAAAGCTGATTTATAAACCCTTGCTAAGTAAGGCTGAACATACTTATTTTGGAATTAGTGTTTGACCACACTGTGCTCCAAGCGGGGTTTGAAGCATTTTATTTCTTGTGTGGGTTAGACACATATTAGTCTCAAGGTTATATTTTTAACACTTCAGTTTCAGGTAAGCTGCAGAGTATCTCCCAGACAGCTCTCAGCTGAGACTCAGAGCTGCAGTGAATTCATTGGTGTTGACTGATTTTATTTTTTTTTTAATAATACCACATTCATAATTTTTTTTACATGTTTATTCTTTGATATCTCTCTTAACATTACACACACAAAAATGGGCTCTAAGCTAGTGCCTGTCAAAAAAGAAACATCTTGACATTAGAAAAATATTAGCTTAATGGTCAGCAGCAATCAAAACCACAAACTAGGTAACAAAGCTGAAAGCATAATTATGATACTTCAGAAATGTAGGATGTGCCTGTGTCCTTAATACATCCCAGCAAGCACATAGTAGCACCAGAAAAGATACAGAAAAAGATGGACATGATGGTTAAAAGTATGAAAACTTTCTGAGTACACAGCAATTAAATAGATTAGGCCTCATCAGCTTGGGAAAGAGGCAGATGTGGAGGGCTACATGTAGACTTACCAGGGGTAAGGAGAAAACCACAGGGGAGTCTTTGTTCATGATCTTCTGCAGTAGAAGAATTAGGAGAGATCAAATGAAGTAATGAGATGGTAGCTTTGAAACAAACAAGAGGAAGTATCCTAAACACAACAGATAGCTAACCGGTGGAATTTATTGGAACTACAATGTGCTATGGGTGTCAGAAGTCAAAAAAGCAGACTAGTGGAAGAAAAATCCATCAAGTGCTATTAATTCAGAGATACCATCTTATGAAGTTGGTGAGCTGTGGACTGCTGGATACTGGGAGAACGCACCAGGGCAAATCTCTATACGCTTACCCTGTGCCCATGCTTCTCATTAGCCTCCAAGCAGAATATTGGGCCAAGTGGGCCCTTTGGCCTGACTTGGTACAGCCATCACTCCCATGTCTGCACAGGATTCGAGTTTGGTGTCATTCAGGTTAGGAGACTTCAGTGGGCATTGTAAGAGACAAATGAGTTGACTGCAAATAACCATATATTTCTGCATCTGAATTTTCTTCTGTGGTCAAAGTCATTTGGATCGGCAGGCTGATCCCTGCTTAAGGCTGTGCAATCCCATTGTATTTGGCAGCATGTTACTGAAATCTGGATGTGTTCCAGTCCTGTAATAGAATCATGGAAAGGTTGGAAGAAACCACAAGACCATCTGACCTACTCCTTTGCACTGATTCAGGGTTAAGTAGATTTAGACATTTCTAAGAGTTTATTTCACCTCTCTGTATACCTCCAGTGAAAAAGTTTGCATAACGTCCCCAGGTATGCATTCTGGAGTGTAACTAGCCTTTTTCAGAATATCCAAGTTAGATCTTCTAGCTAAAGGTTAAGCTAACTTCTTTTCCTGTGTCTGGGTGGACACGATTCCCATCATTTAGCTGACTCGTAGCAACTTAATAACACAAGGCAACTCCCTTTATGTTAAGCCCTGATGTAATAAACCCAAACTGACAGTTTCCTGCTCTGCAGTAGCAGCAGATGATTAAGCCATATTCTGCAGGAGAATGTTGCTGTTGTCTAGCTGCCATGACAGGTTGCCTCCATATATTCCATTTTGTTAATGTAAATGACTATCCCCTCTTAAATATTATACTTTTCACGTCTCCTCACTGAATTTACCACGACATAATCTGGATGAGATCATTGTCAGTGTTTTCTCTTGCAGGCCAAAGCTCCAAATTCAGTGGTGTTAGTGGTAGGAACACACCTTGATTTAATTGAAACTAAATTCCGCGTTGAGAGGATAGCAACTCTGAGGGCATATGTCTTGGCTCTCTGTCGTTCTCCCTCTGGATCCAGAGCAACTGGCTTCCCAGATATCACATTCAAGCACCTGCAGTAAGTACCTGTGACTTTATGAAGCTCAGTCGCTCTATTTTATGTCATTTTAAACAATTTTTACTTGATCTCCTTGGCAATGGAACTGATTTGAAGACTCATCAGCATTGAATTTCATCTATTTTTGACTGAGATAATAGAATAGAATAGAATAGAATAGAATAGAATAGAATAGAATAGAATAGAATAGAAGTTAAGTGTTGCTCAATGGTCTGATCATGGGTCTGAGAGCTGGAAGCTCCAAAGTCATGACCTTGGCCAGCCTGTTTTAATGCTCCTGCTCCACTCAGGTTTCTCACCATTAAGTGGTGATACAGTTTATTAGTAACAAGGAGAGAAGGTACAGATTGAGTAATTAAAGCTGCAAAGCTTGAAAGCATGACTGTTGCAGGGTGGGTGCCATGGGGTTTGCGGGAACCTCTTGCTACCTGATGTGAGAACGCAGCTCACGTGGCAGTGTTGGCAGGGCAAGGAGTTGTTCAGCCCTGGCAGCCCAAACCTGTGCCATTTGAGTTCTCCGGGTGTGATAACGGAGGGGCCGTGCTGTCTGGAGGATCAGCGTCAGTCAGGCCATGGAGCCTGACGCTGCTCCCTGCCTTCAGCTGACAGAGAATGCCCATGGGGAGAGGAGGCTTCTCTGTCTGGGAAAGAAGCAGGTCTGTCAGCCAAGGGAGTGCACAGCACGGTGGGAGTGTGAATGCAGCAGGCTGGCACCAAACAGTGTGAAATTGCCAACGCCTGGGGCAAGAGCAGGTGGCGGCTGGCAAGTAGAGAAGGGTGCTGCAATATCCCCTTTGCATCTGCTGCCTGGCAAAGCCATCAGGAGACCTCCCACGCTCTGTTCTGCGGACGCAAGCACTGCGCCGGGCATCCCAGCTGGCTCTTTCCCGTTAGGAGGAGTACCAGGGACCCAATGTGAGCACAGAGATTCACAGTGAGAAGGAGAAAGCTTTGTGGTTCAGTCTCCTCAAACCTCTTTTTCTGTCACCACAGAGCATCCTAACAATCTCAGTTATTCTTTCTCAAGGGGACTTTCTTTCGCCCTGCCACACATCCTGCTTGTTCCCCTTCTTCACCTTCCGTTCCCCTGCATTTCCTTCCAGTGAAAGTTGTGCCTAATTTCCTACCTCCTGCCTCCCATGCCTCTCCTTCACATCCTATGTCCTCCTGGATGGGGCTCCTCTGAGCAGTGCTCCAGGCAGCCAGAGGAGTGTGAGGAGTGTGTGTTGTGAAAGCCTTGTGTGGGTGAGCCCAGCTGATCCTCCAGCATCCCAGTGAGTGTACACTTCCCAGTGCCACCGATGGCTGAAGTTTAAGATAAAGCATATTGCTTTAGAAAAGGATTTTCTTTCTGCCATGGGAACATGTGTAGGATCAGTTAGAAAGACCCTTTGTTGGGGAAAGTGGAAGAGAACTGTTCTTATCCAGCCCACAAAAAGACCAAAAATAGTAGGAGCTGGAAGGAGCAGGTTTTTAGCTGTGAAAGAGATGATGAAGGCCAGCTTTTAGGATCTAAGCATCAATTCCCAGATCACAGGATCCAGCTGAGTGAGGGCCGGAATGAGGGTGGGAAAAGGTATCTGGTAGTCATCATCGTGCCTCTTTGATCTGAGGCGGGAAGAACTGGACTTGTCTCCAGTGATTGCCAGAGAACAGTGTTTTCCTCCTTCCTGCAGTCCTTCCAGGATGTGTGCAGCACTGAAGGCAAAGAGGGTGATGACTTCGGTCAGTCTGCCAGGGAAGTCCCCAGACATCACGGTGCATAGGGGATAGGAGAGCAGTGCACAGTGAATGAAGCAGGCAGAGCAGAGGTTGGCCAAATGTATCTTTTCCAGACTTCTTTGTATTTTTCTCCAAAACTAAAAATGCTCACTGACAGCCTTCCTCCCATTCATCTGACACAGGAAATTTAAAGTCACTGATAAGAGAAAGTGAGCCTGGAAAGGAAGCCGGTGTGCTGATAAGGTTTGGTAATCTTCACCCTTGCATGACTTTTGCAGTGAGCTCTCATGTAAGACTCTGGAAGGCCTCGATGGACTCCGACAGCTGATTTTTCATGTCACTTGCAACATGAAGGACGTCGGCAGCTCAATTTGCTCACAGAAACTTGCAGGGAGATTGGTGAGAACTGTGCTCTGTAGTGGTGGTCCTTTCCAAAGGGGGGCTTTTTTGGGAGCTTAGTTTTGGATTGGGAGATGAACTTTAGGAGTCATTGTTCATGCAGGAGGCATGTGAAATATATAAGATGGCTATCTGGCTTTGGGAAAAGACAGCACTATAAGATCCCTGTAAAGGGAAGATGACTTAGCCAGTTCATCTCCAGCAGAGTGATTGCTGTCTGATATTGATCCTGCTATATTTCTTGTATGGCTTGTAGATACCAAGAAGTTACCTTAGTCTTCAAGAAGCTGTCCTTGCAGAACAGCATAGAAGAAGTCAGAATGATGATGTACAGTATTTAACAGACAGACAAATAGAACTGATCATTGAGCAAACACCTGGAAATGATATCAAAGACTACGAAGACTTGCAAACTGGTAGGTCAGAGCAGACCAGTAATTTCTTGGAAATCAATGTGTGACCAATTGAAATATTCCATGAATAACAAAAATGGGGGGGAGGGGAAGCCCATCAGATAATTGCTGTGCAAAAAAACAGTTGGAGAGTGCTTTACACTTGTGTAGAGGTCACTTTGGAAATTGGTAAGACATAAAATTAGTAATGTGACTTTGGGGAGAAGGCTGGGAAGTTTCTAGGATAGTCTGAGGCTACTAGTTTTTACATTTTTTTAAACAAGCTTTGTCTGATTTTTATTCCTGCTCTGTGAAGAATGAGGATTGCCACAGTTTCAAGGCTGTCTTCTCTGTAGGGCCCCAGTCCTGTGGTCTTTACAGAGGCCTTGCTCTGCAGGAGCCAGGGAGAGCTCTTCCCCATGAGGATGGCAGGAGGAGGGTAAAGGGGAGGTGTGATGGGGACAGAAATACTGACTGTAAAGCGGTGAGAGGTGGGTTTTACAAGTGGAGTGCCAGATGGCAGCACTCCTTAGATAAATCTCTTGATTTGGCTATGTGCTGGCTGTATCTGGTATGCATAGAACTGCACATACTGCCTCGTAATCTTGTTCATCTTCACTGTGGTTTCCTAGCGCTGGTCTATTGCTAATCTACAATTCTTTATTTTTTGCAGCAATTAATTTTCTCATAGAGACGGGTACACTATTGCACTTCCCAGACACAAGCCATGGCCTGAGAAACCTCTACTTCCTTGACCCCGTCTGGCTCTCGGAGTGTCTACAGAGGATTTTCAACATCAAGAGCTCCAAGTCTGTAGCTAAGAATGGAGTCATCAGAGCAGAGGATCTCAGGATGCTGCTGGTTGGGACGGGCTTCACTGAGCAAACTGAAGAGCAATACTTCCAGTTCTTGGCCAAGTTTGAAATTGCATTGCCTGTGGCCAATAACAGGTATGTTGATAATTAGAGAGGCTTAGCCAGGCTGGAGAAAAATAGTCATTTAATCAGCGGATATTAACAGGCTTTGTCTCTACAAGCAGTTGTCTTGACAAGGATCTGCTGTGAGAAAATATTTGAGTGCGTTAAACAGTGTAATGGAAGGCACCCATCCATTTGGGCTGCATTTCCTGGCATGAGCACCCTTTGGTCCAAACAAGTTAGTCTGAAAACTTTCCAAAGCAGGTCTTTGTCCACTCGGTGCATTGAGGCTGGTGACAGGCTCAGCCACCAGCACGGAGGGGCAGTGACACTGCCAGGGATGTGGCGATGAGCAGGTGGAAGCTGTAAGCGCTCAGCCGGCACAGCTGCAGCTGAGAGAGGATACGAGGCTGATGGCTGCTGGGCCTGAAATATAGATGGGCTGGAATCATCTGTTTCCAGTAAAAGATCCTCACTCCGGAGTATGGCAGAAAACTTTGGGTAATCAATAATTATATCAGCCCTGAAAGTAGTAGTATTTTATTTCTAATGAAATCAGGAAAGTGTAGCTCCAGTAGCAACGCGATTTTCTTAATTTTTAGCCTCAATAGGTATTGATCAATAATTTTGCTAGAAATGGTCTAGGAAACCTCATTCTCTTTAAATGTTAATGAGTCCTCCCCCTTGCCCCCCGATCTCTTGTCCACTGGGCAGAGTTCCCTGCTATTTTTCTCTCTCCCATCTGCTTGGCGACAGCCTGTTGTTGCATTAACGGTGAAACCATGGTTGTATTGCACTTTTGATGTGGCATTTGCATTTCACTTCCTTGCCCTTCCAGGACAGCACGGCTGCATCGCCCTGAGCCTCTCGGGAGCTCTGAATGCCAGCACAAGTGCAGCATTCTCTGTGCTGTCATTATGCCTGTCACTTATCCAGTCCCGGATGCCAACAAATTTTCTCAGGCTTAACACAGATAAAGCAGCAATGTTTCTGCTTAGTCCAAAATGCCTTTTGGACTCCTTGTCACTCTCTGCCATTTTTCTCCAAGGCAATTACATTGTCTGTGCCTCGGGAACAAGGAAACTGCTTTTTCATGGCCTGCCCAATCTTTTTTAGAGCGATCCAAGCCACATTAGCAGAATATTCTTCCCACTGATGGCCTGTAGCTGTAGCAGGTTGGATTAATTTAATGTACTAGCCAGACACAGAGCAGTTATTCGTTACTGTGCTTCTGCAATTATTGTCTAGATTGCCAGATAGGGTTTCTGTGCAGTCAGTAGAGAAAGCAGCTGCCAGTTTCTGTTCTGAAAGGGTGGATGGGGGCATGTTTCACATATTTTCAAAATTTGCATTGGCTGTTGTTCAAGAGCATCGAATCACCATCTGTATTATAATCCACTATGTAGTTGTGGTGCAGAAGGGCCTCACTGGCCTTCTTATGCTCCTAGACCCTTTCTTGGATGTGCTGAGGAAAATTTTTTGGCTGTTACATGATGCATTCACTGCCTTTATAGAGCAAGAACTTTCAGTTTGATGCACTCCATTTTGCTGCCTAAGGTGCATGTAATATAGCTTTGTTCAGCTTGTTAAAATAGGGCTGAAAGTATGACCGTTCTTATTGGAATTTATAAGTGAAGAGAAATTTTCATCAGTTTTGCATTCCAAAGGTGTTTCATGGAACGGATCATTCGATCATGTAAAATATCATCAGATGTTATGGTCTGTGACATATGGAGAGAGCTGTTGTCTAGTGATGACTGGTTTTTCTGAGCTGATATTTCAGGTTTTACAGAATACTGCAGCTGCTAGAGAGAAAACGTGATGGGCTTAAAGCATTGGATTTGAACTCAGTATCAGTTCTAATTGTGTGTCTAGTCCCTGCCACTGCTATTTTGGCCAAGTCTCTTGGCTATTTGCCTCATTGCTGTCATTATGCCCGTCAATGATGAGCCCCAGATGCCAACACATTTTCTCAGGCTCAATGCTGATAAAACAGCAGTGTATCGGCTTATAAGCAAATAAGATTTTTTGATCATATAGGCATGTTGGAATGTATTTGGTACAGAGGAGTATCACTGTCAGGAGATTTATTGGCAGGTATTGAAAGCCATAAGCTCATAGTTTTCAAAACAGTTCTAGTCTTCCAAAAGGTTTTAGCTTCCCAGATACTAAAGATTGAGACAAATTAATATTCTGTGCTTACTGGGAGATCTGAAAAGAATTTACAAACTTAGTATTCCTCTACATCAGCATACCTGTTACTTCTGACCCATCAGACTCAGATAGCACTGAGTCTCCTCCGCTCTTGGGCACAGAACCTAATAACCTGATTGCAGGAGGAGACTGAGCAAGACAAGTGATATCTCTGCTGGCATCAGTCCGGCAAAGTGAGCTCTTGCCCTAGGAGTTTGTCGGGGTTGTGGTAAGGAGTCCATCAGCTGCAGTATGGTACAGCAGGGAACCCTGCCATGTTCACCCAGAAGATGCTTTCATTCTGGGACTGGGATGAGGGCCAGAGCAGTCCAGTCCCTGCAGCCTGTAATGCCTCATTGCCACCTTCCACAATACCTCCTGTCCCCACCTTCTGGGCTTGCTGGACCTGAGCTGCTGTAGGTTGTTTTTGCGTTTATCTTCTGTTCCACACAGGAGTACAGCTGTAATTCTCTGCTTACTACCAGGGCAGAGTAGTAAAGATACCAAAAAATGACTCCTAACATCACAGCTGTTCTAATGACTCTTATATTTTAATCCATTTAATTTGTGATTACACAAAAGTCCTGCTCATTACATCAATTTTAGCCCTGTCCAATAGCCCTGGCTGAATTATGTAATGTCTGTTTTGCCTCTGCTTGCTTCCATAGTGTAAATTAATTTCTCCATGTATTGCTGCAGCGCCTTTAGTCTAAAAGCTTTTTTATATGCAGTAGGCTGTGCCATTAAAAATCTCTTTGGAGACTGAATCGCCTATTATCCAGTAACAATGTACTCACTGTTACAAGCTGTAGCTAAAATGTGAGCTGTTGAATTTGATGTGTTTCAGCTACCTCCTCCCTCATCTGCTTCCTACCAAGCCAGCATTAGATATCCACGGGCTCTGCCACCAGACAACAAACACAGTCCAAAGGGTCTTCAAGATGAGTTTTGTCCCAGTTGGCTTTTGGCAAAGGTTCATAGCCCGAATGTTAATTAGCCTGGCAGAGATGGACCTCCAGGTAGGTTACTGTATCTCTCTGCAAGCAAAAGACAACAGCTACAGTTATTGTTCAATGTAAGTGTAAGTGAGTGTCTCTTCACATCCAGCTTGCTTCAGTCACAGACTTCAATAACATCATTTGAGTAAATAGAGAGAGATGAGACTCTGTAATAAAAATCTGATTCTGTTTTCAAAGTAGGTGTTATTTAGAACAACAAATTGGCACTGGGGAAGAATGGCTGTGTTCTCCATAGCCTCTTTATAACACAATTCCCTGGAAGGTCTCAGTGCTTCCAGTGTCTTCCAATTACAAATAATTGGAGTTCTGCCTGCGGCTCTTGTCCACGACTGTTCCACTGGGCCAGACTCCGCTCGCGTCATTTGCCAGTGGAGATCTGGAATAGCTCCACCAGAGTCACCTATCTGAATCTATGTGGGTTTAAATGAGAAGAAAATTACAGGACTGTTGCCTTAATGGGATAATGAGTGCAAGTGGGCACCTTATTAGTGCAAGTGGTATGCATATCATTACAGTAGTGTTTTTGTAAGGTTCTGAAAGCTAAGTGAATTTTGATGTTGTTACAGCCATATTTTTGCAGCAGCTTATATCTGAAAATATAGCCGTGCTGGAAACCATAATACCTGCAAAATATTTTAGTACTACTGTGATATCTTCTTAATAGCTATCCATTTAAATTATGTTCTGTCATTGATGTACAGAACATGGAAAACATGATTGGAAGGTCCTCTGTGTTCCAGGCTTTACAAACCATGTAATAACTTTACCTGTTTTAACGGGCTGTCTTGGCAACCCCTTGCTTACATCCTCATGGGCGCTACATAACCCTAGAGCACCTTTGCTAGGGACCTCATCCAGTGAAGGGAAGGGATCCTAGGCATCAGACCCATGTGCAGACAAATAAGCATTAGAGCAATGAGTACAGTGGAGTTCTGCAGATTAAGTCTTTGGTTTTAAAGCAAAAATACATTTTGCTCTAAGTGCTGGTTTGAAGTATCTTGGAGAAAAGCCATCTTCCTCCCACTGAAACAGGTGGAAAATTTAACTCTCTACATTGAGGGCAGATTTAATAATTCACTAGAACATTTAGCTCTTCTTTAGGTTTATAAGACACTTGCAAATTCAGACTTCATATAACAAATGTCACAGTTACAGAATTAACTGTATTCACTGATATGAAATTGTTCCTTTTTGAGTGGCATGAAAAATATTGCCATTCCTGCAAAACCAACTTTTACTATATGTATTTTCATTCCATCACAAAATTTTTTTATGAGCACAAGTTGCTCTTTAATGGAAGAGGTATGCTAGCACCTGTGAAGGCCAAAAAAAAGTCACCTTATTGCTTAATTAAAACAACATCCGTATGGGAAATTTCAGTAATTTAATGATTTTCATGCTTTTCTTCTTGTTTCAGCTTTTTGAAAACAAGAAGAACACCAAGACGAGAAACAAAAAGGTGACCATCTACAGCTTCACAGGCACCCAAAGGAACCGCTGCAGCACATTCCGAGTCAAAAGGACTCACACTGTTTACTGGCAGGAAGGTCTGTTCGTTACCTTTGATGGAGGCTATCTTAGGTAATTTGTGTTCGTAATGCAGCATGCGTGACAGGGGACTAATAGACTGTATGAAACACATCATCTGAATGGAGATGAATGGGCCTTACTCATGCTATATGCTCACTCATCAGTAGAAGAGGGGGCTCTTCTAATAGACATAACTCACCTGGTGACAGCAATGATGAATAACTGATTGTTTGGCAGTTCTGAATATATCAGCCTTATGTGTTACTGCAGTGACAGATTTAAAGAGGCAGAAAGCAATATTCAGAGTAGAACTCTTTGCCAGGGCAAAATCATGCATTTTCACATGCAAAGGTTGCCTTACGTCAATGAGTTTTCCACTGAATCTTAAAACTTCACCACTGTGTGGCAGCAATCCAGATCAATGGAGGTGCTTCTCTGCTGTCAGACTGTGTGCAACAGGGACTATGGACAACTGGTTTAAGCTGGCCAAGGCAGAATGCCTGCAGGCTGCAAGCCTGGAGAAAACCTGCCGTCCATGTTCTTTCCCTAATGCAGAGAGTAGGTGGCCACTTAAAGATTTTCATCTCTGTAGTATCTGCAAATGCATTTGCTCTTCCCATCCCTGGCTAGATAGGGAGGAACCATTGGTGCTGTTGCATGGTTGGAGACCAGAAAGGCACTGTGACTTTCCTGAGCTCATCTAGGCAACCTGCACCTGAGTAGAGACTTGGACCCAGACATTGCAAATCACGGGCTGGAATCCTTAATTCTAGACCATCATGGTGGTCATACTGTAGTCTCTGCATGTACTCCAGGGAGTTACAGAACTCCGCTATTTGTAGTAAAGCGTTCTTTTTTTTTTTTTTTTTTTTTTTTTTTTTTTTTTTTTTTTTTTTTTTTTTTTTTTTTTTTTTTTTTTAGGTTTTTCATTTTTTTNTTTTTTTTTTTTTTTTTTTTTTTGTGGGAATTGCACATAAATTGTTATGTCCATAAACTTTTCCAAACGCTTTTTTGAAGTTGTATTATCATCATCATAATTAATATTATTAGACCACTGGAGTTTTATTACCAGTTTTTAAAACTCCTAACCCTCCATCATTCTGTGTGGAGCATTTCTGTCAAAACTCTCCATCATGCTTAGTTCAATTAGGCTGGAGTTTTCTCTGGGTCTGACCTTCAGTAGCATTAACCCATTGTGAGCAACTGGCATTTCTGTGCAAGAATTCTCTTCTGAAAGTCATTTGCAGAACAGATTGGATTGAAAATCATCCTCAAAGCTAAATTGCTTTTTACTTTGATTACTTAAGAACCACGTGTTATTATGTAACTCAGGTTTCCTGTGAGAAAGAAAGTTTGTTGACAGTGATATTTCACAAAAGCTTCATGCTGCTGTCTTTTGGCTTTCTTATACAGTGTCGAGTCTTCTGATGTGAACTGGAAAAAGAAGAAAAGTGGTGGAATTAAAATCATTTGCCAGTCCGAAGTGAGAGACTTTTCAGCAATGGCGTTCATCACAGATCATGTCAACTCTTTGATAGACCAGTGGTTCCCTGGTAAGAGAACTACTGTAATTTTCTGTGCAGTATTATGTCTTTTTAACAGAAGGTTCTTTGACAGAGCTCTCCGGGTGCACAATATTGTGTGTTAAGACCCCTCAGGCTCTGACAGTTTCCACCCAATAACGTCTGAGAAAAGCTGATAACCTGCAGACACATCAAGATTCTTTGCCAGCACACCTTGGCTTACACGTTGTGTCTTTCAGTCCGTCAGTCACAGCAAGCATGAGTGAAACACTACGGTTCAAACAGGACCTGTTTCTGTAGGATTTCAAGAGACTCGTCTCTTTCAAGAGACTCAGTGCTTAAAGCAGGGACAGGATTTGGCCCAAACTACTTGGCACTGTCCCTTGATGGCAGAACTCGTTTTGGCATCAGCTGGGATCAGCATTTGCCCACCATTTCTAACACCCTATAATTCATAAAATTGTGATGTGAGAGGCATGAGTGAATATGATACCAAGGACTCTGTGCCAAGGTAACTTCCTTGACTCCAGCAGTTGTTTTTCCTCTGATCAGCACAGATCCTGCTGTTACCCAGCAGGCTGTTTGCAACCCCAATATGCTTTGTTCAAAACCAAAACAAAATCTAAAGTGTTCTTTGTTGTCCCACACTGGTCTAGAAAGCAGTGCCAAAATATCTTAATTGGAGGCTCTCTGGAGGAAACAGTTGTGCACTCTCACATATTCATGTTCTGCATGTTATGAACATAAAAGAAGATTTTATTTGCCTTTGGATTAAAATAATGATAACGTTAATCACTGAAGATTGAGAAGAGTCATGACTTCAAAGGCTACGGCCTGTATTCACCCTGCCTAATTGTAGGCATTTAATGGAGCCTGTCACCACAAAATCCCTCTGTAGTCAGTGGGAGAGGTGTGAACCTCCCAAAGGTTTAGTCCTGGTAGAATCCACGTTTCCCCCAGAGGGGCTGAAAACCTTGTCTGTGAGGGAGCCCACAGTGACCATGTTCCCGTCTTGGGTGCTGCAGGGGAGTGCCTACTCCTAGCCTGCACCTGAAGCATGCAGCATGCCGTGCTTCCCAGTCCACTCCCGTTCCCGTTCCCATGCCTGCTCTCCATCTGAAGCCATCTGGCAGCTCGCAGTCTGCAAAGCAGACGTGGCTGGGCTTCCTGGGCAGCCCTGCAGCTGCCATCCTTCTACTGGACAGTCATGCTCTTTAGCATACTCCGTGATCCCTATATGCAGTTCACACAGAGACACCCAGCAAGTAGGAGGTTCTCTCCAAGGCTTTATTCATATACTTCTAGTTTCTACTGGTGCTAAATATATTTTCTTCACAAGCCTCTGTGTTACCTGCGACCAAAGCAGAGTTAGCTGTTATGTTATGTCAACAGTCCTGTCTCCTTAGGACTGTCCCTGCTATCTTTGTATAATTTGCAAAAAAGCTATTTTCTTACTCCAGTCAATAGACTGGAATAAACTGCTGCTTTCATGAGAATGACCATTTTCAGCTAGTGGACCAGGTAGTGACTGTAGACATTTAAATGTACTAGGAGCTGTTGTTCCTTCTCAGTTTGTGTAGGTTATGTTGTTTTCTCTTTGCTTGCTTGCATTGAAGCACTCACAGCCACTGAGAGTGATGGCACGTTGCTGATGGAGCAGTACGTGCCCTGCCACATCTGTGCAGCTTCCAAGCCAGAGGAGAATGAGTATGGCGAGAAGGCAGAGGATGCGCAGTACTTTAACATGGAGGACTGTGTGCTGACTGCCATTGAACTGGACTACATCACGTGTCCTAACCACCCTGATATCCCCGTTTCTCTCCAAGAGCTGGTCCCAGAGCTTTTCATGACTGATTTTCCTGCCAGGTAATGTTATTTGACAGCCTTTGGTTAAGTTTCAGTGTAGCAATGTATTTCAGTTGGATTTTTTCAGTCCCTCTGCTCGGGGAACATACTGACCGCAGGGAACAAATTCACCCACTCTCAATCCCTGCTCTGGCAATTCATCCTAAACTGCACTCTTAGTGGTCAGCATACTTGCTTAGACAATCACCGTGTGCTGACCCGATTCATCACTTCAGAGAGTCCTTTGAGATCACTGTGATGTAATGTGAAAGACCTTTTTTAAAGCCACAGCTGTCCTGCATTGCCTAGTACTCTGACCAGAGCTCTCTGTAGTTGGAGCCTTTCTGAGATCCAAGAAAGGAATTTTTAATATGGCAAAACCAACAAGAAGTGCTGCTGCATCACAAGATTGGCACTGAAATTGCCTTTAGTTTTGAAGAGCCTGTAGGTGAGTGAATTTATATAGATATCACCTAGAGAATTCACATTGAGTCGAGGCTCCTGCTCGGCTGAGGGCTGTTAAATGTGTTGTAGTAGTGCGGCAGTCCTGAACAGCTGAAACAGCTCTTCCCTACCCATAGCAGCACTGCCAGATCTTTAAGCTGCTTAACTGCGTTCCCAGATGGGTTCAGTCTTATACCCCTTATTATTTAGTGTGTAGAGCAAGAGACTTCCTGACAGCAGGCAGGACAGGAGACCTGTTCACACTCTCTCAGACCTTTTTGTGCACGAAGCAGAGCTGTGAGACCTCTAGACCAAACTGTGACCTGTTGGCCGCTGTCGGAGCTTTCTGTGCTCCCACTAGCCCCTGTTCCTTTCTTGGGGTCATTTTACGGGTATTCTGGGCAAACACCGCATTGGCCCGTCACAATGGCCCTCCTCGCAGTGCTGTCTCCTGGAGATTTATTTGACTGGTGCGAGGCAAGTAGAGATGTTTGAAGTGTGAACAGCTGTGAAAGTAGTCTCTGGAAGAGTGGGGAAATGATGAATTGCAGCCTGGGAACAGTAAGCTGATTTGAATAATCAGGTTTCAGAGTGTGGGGCTGTTCGTAAACATCCTGTCCTGCCTCAGCGGAGAAAAGAGAAACAGGAGGTAAACGAAGCAAGAAAATCATTAATACAGATAAATGGTACAAATATCTGTACCTGTGTCATCTTCTTGGAAAAGGAGCTAATGTGCTTTCCATCTAAGATCTATTTGATTCTTGCGGGATAAATTGCTGCAGTAAAAAGCCTTTTTTTGCTTATTCGCCCAAGTTACTTTTCATTGCAAGAAATCTGTTGTACATGAGCCAGCATAGAGTACATAGAGATGACCAAGGTAATTTAGGTGATCCAGTCCTCTCAGTAGATAAGACAAGAACTTATTAGGCATTTGTGAAAATGGAAACCACATTAAAAACATTAATTTGCGTTGTCTTTGAAACTTCCCTTTTAATTAAAAAGCCCAAATCTCTTTTTGGCAGACTGTTCCTGGAAAATAGCAAACTGGAATGCAGTGAAAATGAAAACAACGTTCTTGGCCAGGGTGGAAGTGGGACCGTTATATATCGGGCACGATACCAAGGAAAACCGGTGGCTGTGAAGAGATTTCAGATTAAAAAATGCAAAGGTTCTCCCACTTCAGCTGCAGGTACAGTACACAGAATTGGTGTTGGGAATCAGCTCTTGCAGCTTGCGTTCCCAACCTAAGACCAAAGAGCCTTCGCTCTCCGAAGTGCTGGCAGCACCTGTTTAAATACAGCTTTGAAATATATAGCAAAATTGATGCGTTTCCATGGAGGAGGAGGACGTGTCTGAGAGTCCTTCACGAAAGCACTTGTAGCGATGAAGGTCATTGGCATTGCAGGAAGCTTCTCTCCTGCAGGTCAGTGGGTGGACTCAGAGGGTGCAAGGGTGGGGAGGCAAGATTTCATCTCCTGTTCGCAAGCTATTTGGCAATGAAAAGTGTGGATTTGCATGGGTTTGCACTAAGGACTTGTGGGTCTCCACCTTTTGAATGAGTCTTTTACTCCATCTGTGCCAGCAGCTACAGAAAGCAAATTGGAAACCCTTCTCAGCCTGCCAACTCCTCAGGCAGGGACAGGCTCTCGTACTGCACATGCTGGCTGTCGAGCACAGGTTTCCAGCAGAGCCTCAGTCCATGGACAAAGGAAAGGGGAAAGTGCCTCACTTTCCTCATTTTTGTCAGGGAAGGATGCAGTGAACCCCTGAGCTGTGCAGGAGGCCAGCTGCTGTCCCAGTGACAAGTAACCTTTGGAATGACCAGACCTACCTGAACAGCCTGTGGTGTCCCATGGCGGAAGGACAGTTACTGTGAAGGGTCCCTCTTCTGGGAGGGCAGCTGAGAAAGGGTGAGGAAGACCCCTTCCACCAAAGGGTCTGCAATGTGACATCCACACCCAGAGTCCCTGCTTTAAAAAGCACAGCATGAGTTTTCCAAAATTATCCGGATGATATATGAGAAGAACACTGTGTGCCAGACACAATCAAGGTTGGTATTAAAGGACCAAGGGAACACTTGCTTCCTGAAGCAGCCGTATATATTCTCCTTATAGCCAATGTCTGTTAGTGGCTCATGCGTCAGCACGAGGGTGCAACTTAAAGCCCTGCTGTTGGTGTTAACCCCATTAGCTGCCTTCTTCCTGCAGCATTTGCTCAGTGATTAGCACCTTCCAAAGAGTTTCTGACTTGGTCTCTCAGCTGGGAAGTGAGAAGGGTTTTGTGTGTCTTGCCAGATACCATGCTGAAACACCTGAGAGCCATGGACGCCATGAAGAACTTCTCTGAGTTTCGCCAGGAGGCCAGCATGCTCCACTCGCTGCAACACCCCTGCATCGTCTCCCTCATTGGCATCAGCATCCATCCTCTCTGCTTTGCCCTGGAGCTGGCCCCTCTGGGCAGCCTCACCACTGTATTGTCTGAAAACTCCAAAGGTAAAAGCAAGGTCTCCCTCCTGGGAGAGCTCACTCATGGTCAACAGCATTTAAATTACTGCTTGATTTACTGAAGGGGATTTTTTTCGCAGACTAAGGGGAGTGGGAGGGATGGAACTGCTCTTAAACTGTGCCTTTGGGAACCTAGTAAAAACCGATGCTCAGGATTTTCAAAACTACTTTGGAGACCTGGATTCTCAATTTCTCTGCAAATTAATAAGTGCGTCTCACTTCAGTGCTGCATGGGTAATGCTGTGTTCTTCTCCCTGCAGATGGGTGTCTGGCACTCTAAATTCTCTCATAATTATCTGTATTTCTGTCGCTGTCAAATAAACGACACTAATTCTAAGATAGGTTGAGGCCATCTGACCCTCTTGGCACCTTGGCTTTGTGTCAATTTTCAATCAAACATGAATTTTCACCCGAAGATTTAGGGGTCTAGAAGTGAAAGGGTTTTAAAAAAGAACCTGATAGAACTGTCAGATGTGTATAGTAACATGAACAGTGTCATTTCAAATCACGGCATTGAGTGAAGTTTTAAAAGGTTGTTAGTTATTGCTCTGGAGTTTAAAAGAGAAAGGGGGGAAAAAAGCAGTTACTGCAATTACAAGAACTGAAGACAGGCTGTTCCTTTGTGCCAGGGTCTTCCTTTGTGCCGCTGGGGCACATGCTGACACACAAAATAGCGTATCAGATTGTAACAGGCCTCGCCTACCTGCATAAGAAGAACATCATCTTCTGCGACCTGAAGTCAGACAATATTTTGGTGTGGTCCCTGGATGTCAAAGAGCACATCAATATCAAACTCTCCGACTATGGCATCTCCCGGCAGTCGTTCCACGAAGGTGCCTTGGGTGTGGAAGGCACGCCAGGCTACCAAGCTCCTGAGATCAGACCTCGCATAGTCTACGATGAGAAGGTAACTGTGGTGTATCCATGGGCGCAGCCATGTGTGGCAGCAGTGGGTGGCTGGCTTCATGCATGGGGCTGAAGTCCCTTACACATACCTGGTGTGCAGCTCTAGCTTTCCCACCATGGCCTTCCTTGATCTCCTCTCCACCCACCAAGGGAGGTTTACCCTGTTTTTTTCTCTCTCCGTTTCGGGCTCTAGGTTGACATGTTCTCATATGGGATGGTCCTATATGAGCTGCTGTCTGGTCAGCGGCCTGTGCTAGGACAACACCAGCTCCAGATTGCAAAGAAGCTGTCCAAAGGGATCCGTCCTGTTCTTGGGCAGCCGGAAGAGGTGCAGCTATATAGGATGCAGGCACTCATGATGGAGTGTTGGGACACTAAGCCAGAAAAGGTACAAGAGAACCCTCATGATCAGTGTTTTCTGATTGTGTAGCTCCAGGGATCTGGGAGCCCTCTTCGTGCAGGAGAGCTAGGCTAGCTTTCAGTACAGCAGAACAGCTCTGTTGCCCATTTACCCTTGCTGTTGATAGGACCCAGAACTTCTATTGACTTAAATGGGAGTTTTTTGAATGAAACTATGGCAGATTGGTGGCCTTAGACTTCAGCAGTGACATGAAGGTCCCTTGATGTCAATAGCAGTTAAGCTATTGATTTCACCAGGGCAAGTCATTGCCCATAATTTCTAGAAACAGCTACAGTATCATGCTGTGAGTGTAACTACAAAGACTTCAAAAACCCCAAGATTATAAAAGGCAGTATGAGGAAGAAAAGGGTTCAAAGTACGAGTAAAGGATTATGCTGCATTACGTTTTTCATTAATTGCAAGTTGGCATTTCAGAGCTGCTGTCCTTCAAACAAAGGTCAGCTTGACTCACAAACAGCTAGAAGCTGTCATGACAGTGGGTCAGCTTCCAAAATTCATAAACCTGGAGAAATTAATCAATAAAATCTGTAAAAGAAACACAGACCAAACCATGAAAGTATGAAAGAGGTTTGGCTTCAGTGGAGGATGCTAAGAACCAATCATGTGAGATTTATAAGGCAAATTTGGTGTAGGTTTGAGAAAGTAGCAGAAGCATTTATTAAAGAAGTCTTACTTCTTGGCTCTCTAGCTTTAATAAATAATGATTATTAAGATTCTTCTGCTTCATCTGGACCTCCAGCTGTCTTGTGTGACACACGTCTTTCTCTTTTCTTTCCTCACAGCGTCCACTGGCCATTTCTGTGGTAGGACAGATGAAAGATCCTACCTTTGCAACATTTATGTACCTGCTATCCTGTGGGAAGCAGTCTTCCTTCTTCTGCTCCCAAGGGCAGGAGTACACTGTGGTGTTCTGGAATGGGAAGGAAGGCACCAGGTGAGACGGATTATATTAGTAATTTCTTGCTTTTGTTCTTTTTTCAAGTAAAAATCCTTCAGTGTCTTCACTTATGCCTCTGGGAGGGAGGTAAAGAAGGTGAAAGCGAATTTGGGCAAATGCCAAGGATATGGTGAACGCTGTTTTCCCAAACTGTTTTAATTGGGAACAGTGGTTGCTTTATAAAGGATATTTAATGAGCTTAACTCTGCTTCAGTTAATATGAGGAGAAGATTAGGGCAGTGTAATGATTCACACACACAGGATGAAGCATTTGCACATGAGAACAGACGTGTTCTGCCTTTCCTAATGAGGCCATTTAACACTAAACCTTTCCTAATTGAGACTGCAGTTCCATCTCTGTTCTGCAAAGCAATTAAGCACATGCTTAAATCCTATTGAAATCATCAGGAGTTAACCACATGCCTGAAGCTGTGTGTGCATCCAAGTGTATACTGCCAGCAAAATGCGTGCTATACGGAATAGGTATGTGATTTAAATGTTATTAAATTGTGACTGAGATGATGGTATTTCTGCTCAGCCACATGTGACCCATGACTAGTTAGGTTTATTTTTATGGATGTTAACTGATTTTTATAGCCCAAATCTTTTTTGGAAACATTCACAAACTGATCTGAATTTTTTATTAACGTGTTCATTAGTTGTAACCATTAACCTAATGGGAAAGGTACATGATTTGTTCATGAACCATTTGCTTTGCTATTTGTGGTGCCTGGTCAGTCGTTCAGTGCAGACAGTATTACTATTCCTGCGAAAACTGGTGAAACACATGGGACTCACAGATCTATTTTGAATACATGGATGTTGTCCAAATATTCACAGCAATATATCTCAGTGAATCTGCTTCCTGACTGGACAATCCACTTGCTGGAAACTGCTGGATAACAAATTACTTATATGTGACGGATTACAGGATGTGTAATTGCTTGTGCCACAGTTGGTAAAACATCTGGGGCTCACAGATGTGGTTGTGAATATCCAGTTATTGTTCAAACACCCATACCCAATAAACTTCCACAAACAAAAAAAATCCTTTTAGTTACAAAACTATTAATTAGTCATATTTATAAAATATTTTATCAGGTTACAGATCTTTGCTCTCATTTGGAAGAGTCATGCTCTTCTGTTTATGTACTAGAATAAGTAATGAAGACAGATAATACTCAGGCAGTGAACTTGGAGAACGAGCAGATACTCTCTTGAGAACCTAATGAGCAAGATGGGCTAAGACCTCCCAGCTATTAATTACTGCTATTCAGCTGGAGTTATTTGTCTCACAGCTGAATTATAGTAACAGACCACATAAGTTCTCCTAATCCATTTCCGTGCAAAGTCAGATAGCTGAGTTTAAATCTTCACAGAAGCAATTGCCTATCTGCCCCCTGAGGAAGAGCCATGGCACATCTGTATTTCTCTTCCTTTAGGAAGACCATTTGAGGGATGGAGAGCTTTGCAGCATTGTCCACGTCTGGACAGTCGTGTTATGGCTTGGCCAAAAGTGCCGAGTACTGTCCTGTAGAAGCTTGCAGGCTGAATGTTGGTTATAGGAAATTGTTATTTGCTCCTTTCAGAAACTACACGGTGGTGAATCCGGAGAAAGGAGTCATAGAAGTGGAGAGGATGAGCTGCCCAGGAATGAAGCTATGCTGCCAACTAAAATTTCAGAACGCCCTCTGGGCTGCCACCGAGGTGAGCTTTGCCTGCGCTTCAGTGCCCCGTTCAAGAGGGGCCTCGTCAGACGAGACACAAATGAAGAGAAAGGGCCTATTAAATTAGTAAAGCTAAGAGTGTTTGAGACAATGGGCGTCTCAGATGAGCAGCGTGACTTTGCTGTCTCCGGGTGTATTGTTTCTGCCTGTTACTTAGCTGATACCTAGATCAAAATCGTGCCTCCTGGTGTTCAAAGCAATCGTGGGAACCTTGACTTTCCGAGGCGAAACTCTCCGTATTGTAGCATATCTGTACCCAGGGTTTCTTCTGGGAAATGTCCTTATCTGTAAGCGATAAAGGGAAGCAATGAAAGAAACCATGCGTTTAAGGGTGGGGTTTTCAAAGAGGCCCAAGGGATTTAAAAGTTGGTGGGAAATGGGTACCCAAGTTTTGTGTTCACTGTGGAAAATTGCAGCTAAAAAGATAAGAGTGAGAGAGTATGGCTGATTTATCCCTCAGAGCCCCGGTCCGCCCATCAAAAGGGGCTGTGTTAAGTGTCAGACGGTTCTGACACAATAGTTTGACACAAACCAAACAAAAAATAGCTGAAACAGATTGAAATGGTCCTGAAGTTCAGTGTTTCAGAGAGGGGGAAAAAGGCTGTGCTTGCTGAATAAATAATTTGTGTTGGTTACTTCACTCCACCCTAGCATGGATGCTGTAACTGAGTGAGAATATAGATCTTTTTTCCCCGTAGGAAAATAAGATATTTTTACTTTTTCTGTTCCCAAATAGACACAAAGGTCAAATATTCCAATTTTTTTAATAACAAGAAATACAGAAAAATTAACATTCAGAAATCTTAAAGCATTTTATTTCTACCTTTTTGATCAACATGAAATGTGTTGCTATTCCCTGAACTGGGTGCTCTGTGTCAGTACAGTAGATTTATGAGGTGTGGGGCAGGTGTAATTCCACATACAATGTAATGCTGGCTTTCCTTGAATTGACAGATTAATGCAAAATAACATACAATATGTTTCAATTGTCCTGACACTTTTGGGATTTGTGCAGAGTCAGAGTTGTCAAATGCTGCTTTTAGATGTGGTGATAAAACACCTATAGGGGGTGATTTTGGTGGCTTTTGGATAGCGCATACATTGCCCACAGCTTATTCTGGGGAAGGCAGTGCTGGCTTTCTATCTGCAGACAAAGCTACTGCTCTCCAGGGAAAAGAAAGAGGCTTTGGATTTTGAAAAATACAAGTAAAAACTGGGTTTGGAGCCAATATGATCTTGTTCAGGTATCAAAATATGAAAACCAGGGAAAATTATTGAAATTTATAGAGTTTTATTTTGCTCTTTCACAGGACCAGAAGATTTCTGTGTATGGGTTGCAGGGCATGTGTCCTCTAAAGACTCCGCAGAAGAGTTTAGACACTCCTGCTACTGTGAGCTGCTTTCTAGTAATGCCTGTTGTCAAAAAGGTAAGGAGGAACCTAAAGGAAAAGGGACATTAGTGAGACTAAGCCGTCTGCTGCCGGGCCAAGCTGCCAAGAGTTTGTGCAGCTTGTCCCTAGCTAATGTTGAAGGACTTTGCAATGCCCAGGAACTTTTTGGCAGTGCAGGGAGAAGGTTTCCAGGTCTTTGTGCCTCTGCCAGAAGACAGAGGTGTGGGCAAGAACCTGAGTCAGGGGACCAAAGCTGGCACTTCCAAGCCTGCTGGGAAAAGAGTCAAAATAGATCAAATTCCTCTGCAAGGAAGTTTTCCAGCTGTGTTTCCACATCACTGGAAGACAGGGTTTAGGCTGATCAAGCAAAGTAGAGGGGACATGAAACAATAATTAGAAAAGAGATTTGTTAACTGCTAATGCAGGGCTTGGGTATATCCTAGCTCTTGTACCCGTTCTTTTCCTGGTGTGTGTGCATGCTGTCATTTGTGTGCACAATCACCTTTAAACATTATCTAGGCTCAGCCATGCTTCTTTTTGGTTTTGAATGAGAACACTTAGATAATACAGGCAGTCCAAGAACTGCCTCTTCTGGGTAATAACAAAAGTTATATACTATCTGTCTAGTTTTGCAATTGCTAACATCCAGTTACTGGCAAGAGAACTCTGACATGACTGCCTATTGCGGGCAAGTCTTGGGAGATGTATAAAAACTGTTTTCAGGCTAAATTACCTCCGGTTTGCTTACAGCCACCTCAAGGAAAAACATATAATTATGTTCCAACATTATTGGTAGCTGTGTAGTTTTTGCAAACGCCGGCAGACTGGTATGTCTAAAAGCTCAATATGGAGCAGTGCTCGGAGCGACAGTGGAGCTGTTTTATACCACATGCCCGTTCCGCGTTATTGTCCATTTCTGGCTTGTTTGCTCAGACTGCTGAATCTGAGGCAGATGGTTAGTGTAAGGTGTACTGCTTCACTTCCAAACATGGTGTAAGTCGGACTAAAGTAGGGCATAGATCTAAAGCTGGCGTAGGGATGAATTTCACCCGCCTAGAGGCTGCATCTGTCGGCTTGCTTTGGCTCCCAGACATGCAGCATTTCTCTGCCGTGGAGTTTCATTTCTGATGGGTAGGGCAAATTTCTTTTTCATGCTGCCTGAGGTTTTGTCCAGGACAGTTGAACGAGTCTTTCACCTTCAGCTTTTCCACTGTCATACAGCTTGCAAAGCCATTCCTCAGGGGTTACGAGTGGCTTTATGTCTCCTGGTTTCTATTTTCAGTTTGTGGCTTGCCTAGAAAATGTCATAAATAATGCCAGGCCCTACAATAGTAATATTGAGTCTAGACACCTCCTTTCCTCCCCCGACCCTACCCAACCTTCCAGAAATCCACATCCCTTCGGCGCACTCCTTCTTAGTTTATTGGACTTACTTTTTCCTCTCTCCTTTCTATGAATGAGTTTGGCAATGAAATAGCTGGAGCAGCAGCCATAGGGATGTGCAGACCAGGTTGGCATGAAACTAAACCGTTTTTCAAAACAGCCAGTTCCAACAAAGCTAAGTGGAAAGCTTACACTTGTCAAACTTACTGTGCAGTGCAGCGAGCTATATCAGAGTTATCACATAGTCATTATTGCCCACTGGAGAAGAGAATTGCTCGCATTTCCCTGGGAAGAAAGCCTTTAGCTGATGAGATGTGAGGTAACTAGCAGTCAGAGGATTGCCGAGGGATGTTGCTGGGAAGGGGAATTCTTTACGACCGCCTTGGGAAGACTGATCCAAAAGAAATAGTTTCCAAAACTTGGTTTCTCATCCAAAGGAAGCATCATGGAAATTTAAAAGCAGCAGAGAGGGGCCCAGAATCCAAAACTTTCCCGCCAAGGAAAAGTCTTGTACAATTTAAGCTTTTTTGTTGCATAGTCTCTGTCACCAGTATCGTTGTATTTGGCAAACAATAAAATTTTCAGTAAATTTCCTTTCAGAAAAAACCCCAAACCAACAAATAAGCAAACAAACAGGTTAAAAAGCGCAAAGCAAGATGCTTTCTGAATTGGTTTGCAGCATTCTTACAAAGAGGTGTTGAAGCAGAAAAAATCTAAACCAGTGCAACCCTCTGGCCTCTTGCAAAAACCTGGAACACATGAAAACAAAAGCTGCATTTAAAGGCTGCAGCCTGCCGCGACGTTCACTGCCAGCAGTGCCAGACCCTGCAGGGAAGAGAGGAGGAGGTGACCGAGGCCGTAATGTCGGGGGCTGTATTTTATTTTTTTTTTAACCTGCTCGCAGCGGCCGTCCCGACAGCTCTGAGCCTTGTACTGTCCTTAGCTGTGAGGACAGGACGTCTGGAGCCAGCTCATCTCCTGCACATCACATACCGTCACAGCCCCGCTCAGAGGCCTTCCTCCCTGGCACAGCGGGACTTCTGGCAGGACAGATACTTCAAATGCAGTTTTGTTGCTGTGTGTTTTTGTTGGCTCTTTGTGGAGCCCAAATGTTGAAAATGAATTCTGAGAAAGTTACTTAAGGTTTCTGGAGGCTGCTGCCCTGCCTGCCTTTGGTCACTGTTGTAACACCCTGATTTGGAGTGTTTTGCCTCTCTGCCCGGCTGCACTGGCATCTAATAAAGTCTGGTGAGCGGTGGCACCCAGGGGTGGGTGGCCTTTACCGTGTTCTTCTGTGAAATGGGTCCCTCCCTCATCTTGGTCAGGCAAGGGATGGCAGGTTGAGGGTGTTTCTCAGCATTTGAGTTCCTCCTCCCCATTTCTTAAACAAAGAGATAACAGTGGCTGGATAGAAACAGGTCCCACTAGCCAAGGCAGTGAGTAATAAATGCCCCAAAGCATAAAATATCATCCAGATTTGCTTCCACCATTGTGCTATTCCAGACAGGCTAGAGTTTGGCAGAGTTGGTGTTACTGGTAAAGCTGGGTGGGGATCACTGACGCAGCTCTGCCCTGTTACGGTGCCGATTGCTCAGTGCCGGGGAAATTTGGCCTGTGGAACCCAAAAGGGAATCTGGATTCTGTTCTGCGGTAGCTGACACTAATCAAAGAAATCAAAATATTCTTTATGAAGACTATGCTTGGATAATTCAGCATTTCCAAATCAAATGAGACGAAATTATAGAGATCTCTGAAGACTTTAATAGCGTCCTGGGCCACGCTAGGAACAGTTCAGGTTGAGGTACTCGCATTACGGTTAATTTCAGATGTTCCCATTTCAATTTAAATTTTCCATTTTTAGTAGGAAATACCTATTGTGCAGGGTCCTTTGGATTGAAAGAAGTTGGACCATTTTCACCAGAGAAATGTGGGCTGTTCTGCTTTGTTTTGTTCTGTTTTAAATAAGTGAACTCCTTTCCAAAGAAAGAGTAACCCAAAACCCAGCTTGTGCAAAGCATCCTGCCATGTTCCAACCTATTGAGGCAACTCCCTGGCAAATCCACATCCAGGAGCCTTTACACCAGATCCACATGGCCGCGGGGACATGGCACCAAACACTGCAGGACATTTGGGTTTCTTTTAATTAGTGGTTAGAGAATTGGGACTGGACTGAGTTAAAGTCCAGGTCTCGTTTCACAACTTTCCACTTGCTTCCCTAGTTTTTCCCATTACAGTAAAATTCTGCTGTGATTTGGATTAGTCATACAGGCTCAGCACACTCGTGGTTTTACTCATACTTTGTATGCAGATAACGTCTCTTTGTCCAAGACTCTTAATGAGCCCTGCAAACAGTGCTATCAATTAAACTAATACTTACCCCATGCTATCTGCCCCCGTGATATCTGAGAGCAATTCAAGATACTGATTTTGGCCTCTACGGGTTTAAGCAACCTGGGAGCTATCTTCCAGGGCTGGCCAAGATCCCTGGAAGGGCACAAGCTTTCCTTTGATTTATGAGCAGCAAGGGGTGACACCAAGTCCCCGTCCCATCTCACAGAGGCTGGCAGCGTCGCTGGCATCCTGGGCATGGCAGGGCTGCGGAGGGGTGAGGTTGGGATGGTTCAGCTGGCGGGGCTCTGGCTGGTTCTGTTCCTTTTGCTTTGCTTTAATTCGGCAAGTTTGTAACAACAGCAAAAAAAGCCCTGGGCAAAGGGTCTTTTTTAGAATTTATTGCTCCACGGGGAGGAAGTAGAAAGGCCTTTGAGGTAAGTATTGTTTTATCTGCTACACAGATGGGGGAGTTTCTGGTACAGACCCGAGGTCATGGGGAGTTTTGTTCCCGAGAGATCCATTTCCCAGTCTGTTTAACAGCGTTTTGCACCGCTGTGATGAGCTGGAGGAGTCGGAGACCCGGTGAGCCATGGCTTTCACACCAGCTCCCATCCGCGGGACGTGATGGTATCCATCGCAGCAGTGATGCAGAGCGCTGCACCAGAGCTTCACCTGGCCGTGGCTCCCGCAGCCACCACATCTGTACATTTAGGGGCAAGTTTTTAACTACCTGCAGAATTGTTCATGGCACTTGGCAGCTGCTTTGCTGAACTGCTGCTGCTTCTGTGCCCTCCACTGGGATGTCTGTGAGCTGCCAGGGATCCCAGACCCAGAGCACGTCCCTGGGAGGAGCAGTGCTGTTAAAGCAGCAGACGTTAGAGATGGAGCAATCACTGTATGCTTTTTTTTTTTGCAAGAGGATTGTCTCTCTCTCTCTCTGTTTTTACTGCACTTCTTCCATTCCTCTCCTACACTGATAGCAATAGCTGTACTCCTTTTTGGAAATGAGCCGGGTTTCTACAGCTGGATTCCTAGGATCGTGATGGCTGTCTCTGAACATACTCCAACTTGAATTTGTTAACCTTCGGGGCAGGCTGCCAGGTCTGTCTGTCCTCCCTTGCCAATAAAGAGAGAGGTAATACTGGGTGAGAGCAGTATGGCTCTGCAGCAGCTTCCGTGTAATGACTTCTTTTTATGTTGCTGTTATCACTGAGTGATTTGGGGTAAGTTACTAGTGTACTTGCAGAATTGTGAGAGGCAGCCAGAGCCTCTGGGATTGAAAGCTCTTGTATTGCAGAGTAAAGAATCCAGATAGCGAATCTGCTTTCTCTTTCTTGCAGAGCTCCTACATGGTACTGGCTGGCTTGTCAGATGGACTTGTAGCAGTGTTTTCAGTGTCCCAGGGCATCCCAGGGGACAGCTGCTCCTACCTGTGCTCCCACACGGCAAACAGGTCCAAATTCAACATCTCTGATGACGACCCCCGGCAGAATCCGTACCCCGTGAAGGCCATGGAGATCACCAACAGCGGAGCGGAGGTCTGGTACAGCAATGGCCCCGGCATCCTCATCATAGACTGCGCCACGATGGAGATCAGCAGGAGGCTGGAGCCCTTCAGCCCACCGTCGGTGATCACATCCATCGCCTGCAACTCAGAGTGTCACGGGGAGGAGGTGCTGTGGTGTCTGGATGATAAAAGCAACTTCCTGGTGATGTATCACGTTACTACCTACCAGCTCTGTGCGCGCTACTTCTGCGGAGACTGCAGCCCCCTCAGAGACATGTTTACAATCCAGCAGCCTTCGGCAGCCATCCCAGCTACTGCACCTATAAACCACAAAGCAATGGAGAGTAACCCACTGGCGGACATGAGCATTATCTACAGCCCGGAGGTTGGCACCCAGATACTAAACCATCAGGACTCACTCACAGATTATTGCTCTGTGTCTTCCTACTCCTCCTCGCCTCCTAACAGGATAACCCGGTGCCCCTCCAGCCTACCCAGCTCACCCATGAGCTCTTCCAGTGCACCGCTCTCCACAGATTTTGAGGAGTCTGACAAATTTCATGAGCTGAAGCCTTCCCTGGATCACGATGCTGTGCCTGCAGGTGACAACACGCAGCATCTCCAAGCTGTCAAGATTCTTCCAGTAAAAGACCTCATATGGATCCCCAGGTAAGTTGGTAACATTAAAACCACTTTGTCAAAATCTCTCCTGGGCTGAGTGTGAGATTAGCTCAGGCTAATTCAGGAACTTTTGCATTCCCAGTATGATTCACCTGCCCAGAAAGTCAATTTGTCATTAAGAAACTTTGTTCCCAGTACAATGGTATGTCAATTTTTCTACCCCTTTTTAAAGATCTGTAGTGTTGAGCAGAATGACCGCATCTAAGGATCTAAGGTCTTGCAGGATTGATTTCAAGAGAAGAGAAATGGGGGTAGTAAGACTCGAAGCCCTGTTTCCCCAGCTACTGAGGAAACAAAGACCAGCAGGTAGCTTCCTCGCTCAAACACAACCCTGGCAAATCCTTTTGTGTCCTGTTGAGCTGAAGGAAACCATTGGGAATGTGATTTTTGCCTGTCATGGGGGCTCACACTGTAGTGGATTCAGGGTGCCCCTCGGTGGCATCACAGTGCAGAAGGCCGTGTAACCACAGGAGGGATTGCAGCAGAGAGGTTGGATATCCAGCATGGATCTTCCTCAGCTGTCACCAGTCTCTGCTGCGGAGTACATGTGATGTCTCCTTCGTTTCTCTTCCAGGAGAGGAGGGGATATCATCGTTATCGGACTGGAGAAGGAATCTGGCACCCAGCGGGGCAGAGTGATCGCTGTGCTGAAGGCTGGGGAACTCGCTCCCTACGGGTGAGGCTGAATTGGGCAGCGCCTGTCACACCAATTTCTGGGGGGGTGCAGGGGGACTGGGTAGCAGAGGGAGGCTCTGCAGGCTCTGGGGGCTGTCAGGAGCTTCCTCTTGGCTCCCAGCAGCATCTGGGAAGCTCCTAGCCAGAGAAGATGTGGTTGCTGGTTGCGCATTGAGGCATGTGCGTGCTCTTACAGCATGGCAGATGGTGAGAGGAAGGCACTGCGACCATGGCCTGGTCTCCAAAAGCCACAGAGACCGAGTGCCCCTGTAATGAGACAGGCAGGACTGTCTTGCACAGTGCGATAAATGTCAGTCTGATCCTGCCTGGTGCTGACTCCTGGTGCTCTCAGGGCACCTGGCAGAAGATCGCTGGAGCTTGGCAGACTCAGGCCCTGTGTGAAGAACAAGAGGTGTATTTATGCAGAGTGCAGCGCTTGTCTGTGGCTGCATTCACGTGGATCAGGTTGACGTCCTGGCTCTAAATGAGCACCTTTGTGCTGTCGGCAGTGACGGGCCAGGGCAAGGCTCCTGGAGCACAGGGGAGAGCAGTTATATACATTAATTTAAAATGTTTCATACAGCGAACGAGAGTCCAAGTAAATAAATAGCTGCTATAGAGATGGGGGCGTTTCTGCTGATCACTTAAATACCAGTCAGGGATTGTACTATTTATGTCCAAACAAATGGAGGTTAAGCAGTGCTAAGGATTATAAATGATCATTTATTACCACTGGGCAAACACAACAAGAGATCAAAGCGCTCCTGCCATTCCCTCTACTTGCTAACTGAGTGTCTTTATCAGTTATTGAGGAGTGGAGTCTTATCTTTATTGTTCACAGTAGTCTTAGGTTGATTTTGCTTTACTCAAATGAGCATGGAGTTACAGCAGGGTGACATGCTTGCTCAGACTTGCGCTTTGCTGTCTTTCAGCCTGGCTGGTTCAGGCACGGTAGCTGTTTTACTGGCAGGATAAAAACCAGCCAATAGTGCCTGCGTCCTCCATGCCCCCCCAAGTGCAGAGCAGGGAAGGGAGGTGGCTTCTCAGGGGCAGTTTGTGATAAAAACCAGCTGCCAAGGCCAGCTCTCGCTGTCAGTGCTTCCCATCTAGGGGCCTTTCTGGGGAAATGGGTTGGGGCTGGTCTTCCCCTGTCTGCTGTTGGAGTGGGAGAAAGAGCGCAGCAAGGTTCCCTAGAACCCTGCAAGGACACTCGTGTCATGTCCGGCCACCTCCCTCTGGGTATCCACAGGGCCAGATTCAACCATCCTGTGTGATCAGCTAATGTGCTCAGAGATCAGGAAGGGAAGCATGTGCAACACGATGTCGTCACGCAGGAACTTTGTGAATCCCTGTGCTGTTGCCATAGCCGTGCCTGCTCACCTGGACTCGGGGCTCGTACCCTGAGCTGGCAGAGCTGGGCTCCATCCCACTTCCACACTACATTTCAGGCTGCGGAGACTCCCGGCAGCCTGCGCTAGCTGTGGCATGATGCCGGCTGTTTTGAAAATGCCCAGCTGGCAGCAGGCAAAAGAGTCTGTGGATTTAGCAAATCAGGAGATTAACAGCAACTTCAAAATGTCACGGCAGATTTAAGCACCCACCTGCATGTTTAGGCACCTGAATCCCCTTAAAAATCTTTTCCCGTGTCCCTGAGCCGCTTGCTTTTGCTGTGACATAGTTTCTGAACCCTCTCTTTGTTACGTTCCCCTTTCTCAAGGATTTACAGCTTATAAAAAGAGATTCGGTAGCTGGAAAGGAAAGCTTGTGAGTCAGTGCCTCCCAGATGAGCGGCTGTGTGCCGTGTTAGCAGAGCTGCTCTTTCTGTAATGCCCTTCCCTGCTCTGTTCTTCCTTTCCCAGGACGCTGGTGGATGCTGCTCTCATAGCAAAGGACACAGTTGTGTGCTGCTTTGAGAATGAAAACACGGAGTGGTGCCTGGCTGTCTGGAGGGGTTGGAGTGCCAAAGACTTTGACGTTTTCTACCAGGCCTACGAAGAGCTGGGAAGGCTTGAAACCTGCATGCGCAAAAGAAGGTAGTGCTTGTGGCGCTGGGAACCGAGGCTCGACGAAAGACGGAAGCGTCCTGCTCTGAGCGCACCTGGACTCCAAGACACAGCCCCAGAGAGGGAGGGGACGAGGGGTGCGTGGGGGGGGGAGCGTGATTCTGGTTTGCTGCTAATGAGCACTGGGGGGTTACCGTGGCTGGAGCCCCAGCAGGGCTTTCGGGGACTGAAGAAACCTGAGGGTGTGAGCCGGGCAGGGATGAGCTCGGGAGCTGGGCCGTCTCCCCACTTTCTTGCTCCGTCACAGCTCCCCTGCAGTAGTCGAGAGCAGAAGGTGGAGGTAGCTGCAGTTCTGCTCATGCCTCTCTTTCCAGTTTCTTTTCCCCATTTTAAATTCCTTCCTGACCTTCAGCATGCCCTGGCTGCTGCTGCTGCTTTTATAGTGTCTGTTGTCAGCCGGGAGAGCTCCGTTAACCTCAGCGGGCTCTTTCCGGGGAGCCTGAGCACATTGCAGTCCCCACTGCCTGCTGGCCAGCGGTGCGGTTCACCGTGGGCTAATTCACCCTGCTTCGGGGAAAACGCACCGGCTGGAAGTGCTGCAGGGCTGCTACCCATGTCCCTCCGAGTTTGTTAGAGGCTACTTCAGGTGCAGCCCCTGTTGTGGCTGCTGTGTAGAGACATCCAGGTGGAAGAACCAGCAATAAGCTTTGGCTGGCCACTGCCTTTCTGGTTCCTAAAAGCTATCGTGGTACAGTGTTACTGTGAGAGAGCCTAAAATAATCCGCCAATAATACTGCACAAGCTCAGTGAGCGAGCGAGCTATTTAATTGCACTGTTGCAATGTCAGTTGTAGAGCTGATACAAAGCAAAGCTACTTGGTTTGACAGATACTTCCTGGCGTAAGAGAAGGGAGCCCCGAGACCAGGAAGGTTTTTACTCGTCTCATTTTTCTCTTGGTAAATACACTCTGGAGTATCGGGAACGTGATAAGCTTAATTTGCCCGTGTATCTGTGCAGCTTCTGCTCACCGCAGTTTTTATTTTATCTTCATTAGTGGCCTGGGATGATGTATTGGCTCTGAATACAATTGCACTTAGTTATCCCAAGCATGTACAGCAGTGTAAAAAGTGAGTCTGACTAAGCACCCTGTAAAAAGGTGTACAGTTTGAATTTTGGACCTTTTCTTTTTTCTATCCCAAGAAACTTGTGTGAGCATCGGCAAGGCTGGCCAAGGCCGAACGGGCAGGTTAACCCTCTGGTTCACATTTCTGTTGCAGGCTGCTAAAATATCCTTCTTCACAAACAGAGTATATCTTAAAATAAACAGATTTCTCCCCACAATGACACTGCGTCGGTGGCACTTTTTATAGGCAGCCCATGCCTGCGTCAGCTGCAGGGTGCTCAGGGTCTGCGGCCTCTGGTAAAAATGCACGTCCTCCTGATGAGTGGAGAATCGAGTTTACAGGTACAGTCTGGCTCCTTACCTGTCTCCGTCCCCTTGCGGCTGCTCCAGCGGCTCATGGAGGGGGTCCGGCCGCACCACTGCGCCCCAGGTTGCTGTCCCCCGCTGGGACAAGTTCTCCTGCCTGTTGTCGCAGAGAGGGGGAAGACGTTGGCTCAGCCTTTCGCTGCCGCTGCGGTTTGACGGCCATTGTCACAGCTTCCCCCGAGAGCTCAGCCTGACTCAGGCTTAGCTGTGAAATAGCTGTGTCTGTCAGAGCTAATTAACTGCGTTTCCCTGAATCTGTGTCACCTACTGCCCATCCCGCTGCCTCCACGTGCTGCTGCACGCACCCCTCCCCTGAGCTGGAGTTCAACCATCTCAGTTGCCTCCTCCGGTTGCCAGACCCCTTGTACCCACACACGTACTATTTCATGACCCTTCAAGCCCTAACACAGGCTGTAAAACAGTTTGTACTTTCATTCTGCCTCGCAGGTTTTCTTTGAGAACGCACTGTCTGGAGTACTCACAGCAGTTCCTTGTCATCCCTGTCAAGGAGAACATCTTGGGCACTGCACTGCTTCCAAAGCCAGCATGGGGTCGTGCCCCCCATGGGCTCCCCGGCCCTCATGGGGATCAGCCAGAGCCTCTCCCAAACCTTTGGTGGGCACCAGCCGAGGCCCTGCCACAAAAGGGGCTTTGTTCTGCTCACTGCTGCACTCCGGAGCTGTTGCTACACTCAGCCGTTGCGCACACCCTCCCCAGACACGCCGTGACGTCCCAGCTCTGTAAACCCAACCTTGGGATGGTCAGCTGGGGGGGACGAGAGGCTGCAAGTGCTGCAGCGGGAGGACGGCAGCCACGTTTTGTGGGAGCTGTGGAGAGGCACGAGAGGTCCTTGCTGCAGGGACAGGAGCATGTCCCGAAACCTCCTGGGAACAGGGGCTTAGTTCCCAAAGAAAACAACTGAGAGCCTGAACGCTGCTACCCTGGAGTCAGGACAAAATCTCTCCCCCACCCCCGTTAAGCAAATCTGAAACCTCCTTAGCACAAGGCTCCATTAAGTCAGCAATGCACGTGCTGCCTGAATAAATCCCCAAGGGCAAAAATAAATAGAAATTAAAAACAAAATTAAAAAAAACCCCACTAGTTCAAACAGTTAAAGTGAGATTTCAGTGCTCTTTCCCAGCCTTCCCACCAGGGAAGCCTGTTCTGCTCCCAGTGGGACTGAGGGCAGGTACGGGTGAGGGCTGTCATCCATCCCTCCATCCCGGGGGAAAGGGATGGGGTCGAGCCCAAAGGCAGGAAGAGCCCCAAGAGCCCAGGAGCAGGGGGCTGCCTGAGCCCCGGACGCTGCTGCTAAAGGTCCCAGGATAGCTGCCTATGTCACAGTCCTTGCTGTTTTATTTCAGCTTCTAAAAAATAAGCCCGAGGGGCTGGAGGGGTTTATTCCTTCAGCTGGTGGAGGAGAGACGAGCGACCAGCTCAGGTTTGTCAGTGCCAGGTTTCCCCCAGCCCGTCCGGAGCAGCGGGAGCCCATGGAAAGGGCTCAGGGCTGGGAGGGCAACGGATGCTCTCCGATGAGATGAACCCCTGCACGGGCAGCGGGAGGGAGGCGGGTGCTGAGGCCATTCGTGACTCACCGAGGAAGCGGTGAGACACACAGGACCTGCCGCCCCCAGGATTAACTGAGCCGGCAGCACCAAAGCCCCCGCTCAGGCACATCTGCCCAGACCCCCCCGGCTTCAACTCCCGCAAGCAGAGAGCCACTCGCTGCACTTCGGGGTTTTCCCTAAAAAAACTGTCCTTTACCTGCTTTAACAGAAATAAAAATAATCACCAGCTGGACACGGATTACTCTTCCTCCTTGAGCCGGACGGAGTGGCGAAGGTGCCGGGGCTGCTGCCAGGCTGGTTCCCGCTCCCCTTGACGCCTGCCGTGACACCGCGCTGCCACCAAAGACCAACACAAGCATTAGAATCATCGAATCATCAACTCATCTAGGTTGGAAAAGACCTTTAAGATCATCAAGTCCAACCGCTAACCTAACCTTGCCA
>VXBL01009768.1:837395-919648 GCA_013400195.1 Aramus guarauna
CCCCCCCCCGCCCCAGAACAAACCCAGAGGGAAGCCTAAGCCCAAAGGGAAGCCTAAACCCAAAGGGAAGCCTAAGCCCAAAGCGAAGCCTAAGCCCAAAGCAAAGCCTAAACCCAAAGTGTCCTGCGGCACCAAGGGCTGGGGTGGCTCCAGCACAGGCTCCTGACACGGCTCAAGGCTGTTTCTAGAAAAAAACAATTAAAAAAAATCCAAATTTTTTTTTTTTTTAAAAGAAAAGTCCTTCCCACCAAGGTTCACACTTCAAAGCACCGTTTGCAGGTGGCCATTAATTACCTTCGCCATGTCAGGAAGCGGGAAGGTGGCGTGAGAGTCTGCGGGAGGGAAGGAGCCTTTCAGTGCCCCGGAGCTTTTCCCCTTTTCTTTAAATCCTTTTAATTTAGGGGAAACGCCTCAGTGCTGCTGGAGGGATTTGGGGGGCCCTCAGCACCCCCAGCTTTGGTGGCGTACTGCTTGCTGCCAGCCAGATGTGGGTGCAGCTCGGGAGGGAGCCCTGGCAGCTGTGTCCAAATCCGTTTGCTTTCCCGGGGTACGGCGGGCGCTGCCGTCCCCTTACAAGGACTTTGCTGTTCTCACAGCGAGTGCCTGGGTGGGGACCCGCAGAAGCTGCAGGTGAGCATCTCCCTTGGTGCCCTCTCGGGCCAGTGCCAGAGAAATGGTGGGTTTTTTTGGGGGCAGACCACGGTATTTTGCAGATTTGGGCTCTGACGAGCAGGGCAGCAAATAGAAGAACCCCCCCCACACACACGATTTGCAGAGATGTCGCCAAGTCTGCTGGGGACCGGCCGAAGCCATCACCCACGTCTCTGGGTTTGCTCCTGCGGACCAAGCGCAGAGGCTGCCCTGGATGGGGCTGGGACCAGCACAGGGATGGGGGATGAGGATGGGGCCGGGGTGGTGCTGGAGGCTGAGCTTGCCTGGGACAGGTGCTCAGCACCAGGGGAATCACAGAAAAGTGATTTTTGGCAGTGGGCAGCCGGCCAGGGCACGTACCTGCCCCGCAAAGCTGCGTGTCTGCAGCAATTCAGGTTCCCCAGGGCCAAACGCTGCCCGTGGAGCCAACGTCAGCAAACGGCCGTTAACTGTCCATATTGCAGCACATTTTCTTTCAAAGTTTATCGCAAAATTACTTTAAATGGCTTTGTATGAGCCCTTTTATTGAAAAGCCAATAAAGCACAATGGTGTTGTTATGTTTTTTGCGTTCATTTTCTAAAGAAACCGTCATCGAGAGTCATAGCAAGACCTGGGCAAAGTCCTCCCGGCAGCCCCAGCCGCGCGGTGAGGACCCCCAATTTCCAAGACACTCAAGCCCAGCGTGCTGGAAATGTTGGAGCCCATTCAGGTCAATTAAAGTCAAGATTTTTATTGAATTAAAGTGTGAAAATAAATACAGTCGGCCCAGTATTTGGCCTGTTATTTTTTTTGATGGTAATTCAATTTTTTTCACCCTGTTCATAAATGTGATTTAAAAGGTGGTAGAGATTCCTGGGCTGGAGGAGAGACGGGAGATGGGTTTTGGAGCTTGGAAAGGATGCTCCGGGTTTTTTTTGCCCCCTGGGAAAGCATCAGCAGCAGTTTGGATGTGAGGAATAAAAGCGTTCTGGCAGCAGCAGCCAGGTGAAATCCCATAAAAGCGTGAGGGAAGGAAACCTCGCGGGATGCGGCTGCACTGCAGCCCAAACGTGCCTCGGCCGGGGAGGCTAGGAAGTCTCCAAGGCTGCCCATGCCCCAACGAGGAGATGGCATTTCAGTCCCATTTGGCACAAAAAAAAACCCCAACCTGAATTTGCTCCAGTCAGTGCAATGACTCACATTGACAGAGCGCAGATCTGGGTACAAAACTGTTTATATGTCAACCCTACCGCGGGCATCACCACGTCCCAGCGCAGAGGAGGAACCCGGTGGGACCTGGAAGCATCTGCCCTCGGCAAGGGGTAACCTGCTCTCCAGCTTTAAAGCCTCTGAAAGATTTTCTTTCCAAAAAAGCTCTCGAGTGAGGCTGGCTGTGCAAGAGGAGTATTTTTAGCAAGCATTCATGCGAAATGACTTAGGGTAATAATTTGCAATGTAAAGTTCGAGCTTCAACAAAAACTCAGACTAAGCAGATTTTGGGTCAGCGGGATTTTCTTGCTGATGGTGCTGAAAGGATCGGTGCGGCAGGTCCAGGGAAGCTGCGCGGAGGCTGGAGCTGGTCACTGATTTTTTCGGAGCACTAAAACCCCACCACTGGGCCTACGGGTCCGAAACTTGAAATCCTTCCACAGACCCTGACTTTGCAGTTACATATAAATATTTAACCTGTAAATAGTCGCACTGAGGACGACGGTCACCGAAAGCAGCGTGACAGCTTTCCCGGAGCCGTGCTTTCCCCGTGTCCTGTGTCTCTTCTTGCTGTCCTTGATTCTTGAGCAAAGAACCGAGCTGCTGGGAGCGACGTGCCCTTAGAGAGCAGCGGTAATAAACCCGGCTGCCCCCCCGCTGCCTCTCCCTGAAGTCAATTGAACTCCAGCGACTGATGAACCTTCACGAACAAAGAGCCAAACGCAGCCCCAAGATGCCCCAGCTCAAGGCTCACAGTGAATTTTGGCCATTCCCCCCCCCCAAGAGCAGGCTCTCCTCGCCACCCCACAAACGTTCCTACCAGAAGGAAGGACCAAGGCTGGGCTTTTAGGGTCCTTTGCAGGTTCCCTCCTGACGTTCACCTCAGCCCCTCCCGTTCATCAGCTCCATCTCCCACAGGTGATAACCCCCCCCCCAAAGCTGAGCAGGGGTCGGGGTGCCGGAGGACAGCCCCTGGGGACGGTCACTGCCGGGGATGACCCTGGGGAGCACCGCGGTGAGGACACCGAGCCCCTGGCAAACAACGTGGGAGAGAAGGTACCTGAGGGGTGAGATGGTGATGGGTCATCCCGTCTGCGCTTCTAAACCTGGTCCCTCACCCGTCACTGGTGGGAGACGGTCACTCCCATGGCCCAGCAGACACAAGGGGCCCCCAAAGCCCCCCCAGGGCCACCACCTGCCCATGGGCCAGGGGCGAGCGGAGTCAGCGTGGGCGAGAAACCCGTCTGACCCCGTCCCTCGCTGTCAGCCCCAGAAAGACAAGAATGTCAAAGTGCTTCCGAGCTTTGACTCGCATTTCATCCTCCGTGCCGATGTGCGGGACAGAACTCGCACCCCCGGGTGGCCAGAAACGGTGGAAGGATTGAAACCCCGGTGCTGAAGGGCTGCAAAGCTCCGCTTGGGCCGCAGTTTTGCTGCAGTGACTTTAAAATGGATCAGCACGGCATCTGACACAGGTTTGGAAGAACGAGGGGAAGAAGCGTCTTGCATTTTTAATTGTTTTAATGAAGAAGCATCTCAGTATAGAGCAAACCTCAGCAAACGACTCGTGGTCACCACGTTCTTCAGTTTCAGGACGACACCATCTTGTTTTCTCCTACCTTGGTCTTCTTACGGGACTGGAGGCAAACCCTCGGGGGTTTTCCAACACTAACTGGCCTCTCAGCATGAAGTGAAGTAAACTTCTCTGCGAACCAGCCGACCAGGGTAACCTGCAAGTGAAATCTTCCAGCCCCAGAAAGGATTTTTGTCAGAGGCTGGTGCCAGTCGATGACTTCCACCTGGGCAAGCTCCGTACAACTCGGGTAGCAAATACAGCTTATTTTGGTGTAAAATGGGTTTTATAAAGATAGACTTTATCATAGACAGTTACAATTTGAACTTTAACTTTAAAATGGATTACAAAAAAGATGTGAGTCCATAAAATATGTGGTCAATTAAGATGTGGGGCCTCGAGAGCTGCCTGCAAGCTCGGTGTAAAACTCGCATTTAATGTTGCTTGGAGAGATTTGGGAACTGAATCACAACTGCAGCAACTGAGCAAAAAAAAACAAAACCCCAATACCACATGGGTGCTTTTCATTAAACGGCTTTTCCATTTACATGCATTCTGCTTTTACTGGCTGTTATGGGCTAAAAAAAAGCCCTACATAATCATAGATGTTAATAAACGCGGTATAAGTACAGGGCCTATTCTCCCCCATCATCTTTTGGGACAGTTCTTTAGGGTTCATATTCTTCATGCTCTTTTCTGCAGCCCAAATCAGTTGTTGGGGTTTTTTCCCTTTCCCTAGTGTGAAGAAACACTTCTGTAATCCCTAAGATTCTTGCTTTGGGATTTAAGTCTTACATAAAAAAGCCTCACACCAATATTGAACGACTGTGATAAAACTGGCAGAGCTATTAAAAATAAGTGCTCGACGCACTTAATACTAGTTTTACTGTGTTTAGAATACATAAAACTTGACTCAATTGTTCAGCTTTGTCATCGTGTGCATTTTAAATGTGTCGTTATGGATGTTTTCAGACAGCAAAAGCACTTTTAATCTTTTCAGGAGGAAAAAGTCAAAGCCCTCCATTAGAGATGACCAGCTGCCCCAGGGAATCGCGCAGCTCCTCAGGGCGGGCAGCAATGGGAGCGGACACTGGAGTCTGATGAACGGGGGTTTTCCCTTTCCCCAAAGCCAATGTGCGTGGCATTAAGTTTATTCCGGGCCAAAAGACAACACAGAGGTGAAAACCTTTTGTAAGAGGGAGATCCTTTTACCTGGACTTACTTCCCCAAACTGCTTTACCTTTGCGGCTGTTCCTACGCTACGTGAAAAGATACGGACTGAGGCAGACGACATGAGGAGCTCTGATTGCAAATAAAAAAATCTTTATTGCATCTTAGAAGCAAGTCTTAAAAAAAAAAAAAAAAAAAGAAAGAAAGATTTTTCCATGCACTGAATCCTACAAAGTACCTACATCCTTGGGACTGTCACCAAAAAACGATGAACATTATAAGACATCGACTCTACGCTAGTTGCAGTTCATATTCCATACACGTGTAAACAATGGTTATTTCTCCTACTGGAATAGCAATTACTCCATAAGATCCCTTCAAACACGGCAACAACCTAAGTATCGGTTTTTCTCCGTTCCTTCACTAGTCTCCACTTCCCAAGAGCAGGCAAAGTGGAACTGAGAGCAATGAAATGGTGCTGGAGGATACGATAGAAAAATATATTGTTCGCTGGTTTTTATTTTTTGTTTCTGCTGAGCAGGGTATTTACAGGTAGGTAGGTCCCAAGAGATCATCTGCTTCAATGACAATGTCCATTCACTGTCTAAGTCTCGGTGTAAAGGGTTCCCTTTCTGACTTTAAGGCACTTTATTTTGTATATTTATCTCTTACCTTGCTAGGTGTTAATTCATCGGGATCATGCTTCCCTCGTATTCGGCCTCTCCATCCCCAGTTCCTCTTAGAATACCAAAAAAATTCCTAAGCTTACTGAAGTCATTCCAAAAATGTTAAAAGAAATTTGGGGAAAAAGATTCATGAAAAAAATATTTTAGAAAGTAATCTTTGGAGATCATTTACTGCAAGTATGATGTACACTACCTTATCAGTGAGAAGATGCAATACATTCCTAATATATATATATATATTTACACACACATATATATATATATAAAATATTAAAATGACTAACAGATATTCAAGGAAAGGTCAAGAACCTAAAACAATGGATATTAAATAAATTAACAGTCTATCAGATACAGAAAAAAATAATCCCAAAACAAAACTAGTAATCAAATGTAATAATTGTTCCCATTAACATCACGTAATCGACTGAAGAAAATCAATGCAATCAGGTGCAGTACACTCAGTATAGGAGATTTTTCCAAAGTTCTCGTTAGGGATCTCTAATTGTTCGTTGCGTACTGTCGCTTTGCTGCAAGAGATTTGCGTTTCTCATCCTCTTCCCCACCCTCAGTTGGTATTTCTTGTTCACATCGTCTCAGCTCTAGACAGGACAGCGGTTGAGGATAATACACAGAACCCGCCATGGATTCTTAAACCATTACGTCCATATATATATATATATGGACCAAATACAGACGACGACAATTTCTACAAGGACTAACTGGATAGCAGGCTGTGCTTACTTTCTTCCCTCCCTTGAAGTTGTCTGGCCATAAGAAGTGGGTGTGTATTTTTAAACTGAAATAATCAGCCATTCGGAAAAAAAGAACAACCCTCCTGCGATTTAATACCCTTCTCATCACCACACCGATTTGTTTTGTTCTAGCGCAATTTAAAAAATAATGGCTATCCTTAAGAAAAGCAGCAGAATCTTTGCACGGTAGCAGTCACAACAAAACATTTAGATACAGCGTTTTGTCACTTGGCTTGCACGCTCAGGTCCCAATTTACAGAATCCCAGCAACGAAGACAGCAACGGAAAAGGTAGGAAACAATCTTTTGTTCATAAGGAAATTCTAATTCAAGTCAGATTTCCGCTGATCAGTCAAATAACTCTTAAACAAATTTTTTTGTTTGAAGGCAAATATTGATCACAGTTTTGTTCGAAACCAAAAAACACAACAACAAAAAAACCAACGGCCTTGTACTTTGCAAAACGAGCGCTTTGTAAGAAAACAATGATGATTTCTAAAATATATCCTGTGTGGTCTTTTAAAAGTGAATTATCAAAAAACATTTTCCCAAAAATAAATTAGATAATTAAAAAAAAGGTCTTTTCCAGCATAGCTGGACATTAGGCTGTCCTCACTGAGCCATTAGTATTGCTGCTTTTCCCAAAATTTGGGTCATTTTTTTCAAACCATATTTCAGCCAGCTGTTGTGTGGACCCATAAGTTGAAGCCTTGGACCCCAAGCACATTTTATACTGTTTTGGATCAAGATTAGGGTCACAAAAAACAGGATGATGCACATGGACTACTCCAATTTCTTGGCTTCGGAAAGTTTTTAAGCCAGCTTGAATGACTTTGTTAAATAGGTCTACGTCTTCAAGGCCCCAACCTTGGATGGAGACATCAAAGCCACCTGCTCGAAGAAGATCACCTTTGTAAATACACGTAATACCAAAGCCATAGTTCCTCCAGAAACCTGTTTTCTGGGTGAAGGCAAAATGATTGTCACTAGGAACTTTTCCACTATAAACAATCTTTGGATCATACTGGCTAAAAATGATGGGAAAGTATACTTGTTGACCCAAAACTGTATTGGCTCTACACCGCTGGAGGAATTCGGTGGTAAACACTAAGTCAACATCGCAGAAGAAAAGTAAAGACTCATTCTGGAACTGAGAAGATCCGACTTCCAGAGCCAGCGCCCTCGAGAACTCCCCCGACACCGGTAAAACCTGCATGTCAGCCTTGGGATATTTGGAGCGGTAATCTCTCATCAGCTCGATCTGCTTCACTTTGTCAGGGTTGGAGTTGGAATTGAAAAGCAGGACAACCAGCTTGACATTCTGGTTTGGAATGAGGCATGTCTTTTCAAAATTCCCCATGAACCTTGCGAACATGTCAAAACGTCCGGAGAGAGGAATCAGGATGTTGATCTTCTTGTCTTTGAGTTCCTTCCTCTCCACTTTTGATCTGCCGAGCTGGAAGGGAACAAACATCTTCAGCGAGTTGGAGAGGAAAGACAAGGATCCAGAATCCTGGTTGATTTTGTTGGCCAGCTCTTTGGCATCCATCTCTTCATGCTCCATAAACTGGATCTTGCTGAACGTCTGCTGCAAGTAGGCGTGCCTCCTGACGGGGACGGTCATCTTCTTCCCCTTATGCTTTTTGTACAGAAGCAACAAGTCAAGAACATACTCTGCTCCGTACATCGGATTTACTCTGCGATAGCCGTACTGTATTTCCTTGAAATCTATGATCCTCCCCCGGGTCTTAGCATTGGCGTTGATCATTTCCATGACCTGCATAACAATGTCATCCAACGCTTCACGCTGCGAAGAGTCCATTCCTCTTCGAGGGGGCTGCCCGTCGGCACCCGAATACAAATACTTTCCTGTAAGAAACTCCCACTCCAAGATTTCTTCCCGGTGGCGGGGCTGGAATCGCATGAAGGAGGGTGGCATGCCCAGCTGTAGGTCATCTTTGTGGATTTCTGTGTTGCTGTATTTGCTCATCAGGACAATTTCCCGGTGCAGCTGTACAGTCCGGTGGCGCAGCTCTGCTATCTTGCGGCTCAACATGTAGCTGTGAAGTCTGTACTGGTATGGGGGGTTCTTATTGGGGTGCAGCGTTATAGCTCTGTGTATTTTGCTGTTCCTCAGGTCTCGGATGTAGCCTTTTTTGTTCTGCTCATAATTTTCATAAAACAGTTGCTGCATCTAGAAGAGAGAAAGGAGAAGTTAGTGTCTCAGCAGTGCTGTCCTTGTGGAAGCTAGCTCACACAACTTCCGCCTTGCTCGCAGGGCCAGGCGGCTTTCTGAATAAGCTACTCTTGGTTTTAGGCACAGGTTGTAGCAATACCAACTGCTATTCAAGGAAATTAAGAGGATTATTCATTGTAAACTGGTAAAAGAAACATCTACTGTGGATTTGGGATTACTACAGCCCATTCTAGAGATATCACCATCGGCCAAACAACTGAGCAGTAGCTAGACTTTAAGCTCATTTTTTCCCAACAATACAGCATCACCAGGAAAAAAAACAACCATGAAGCATTCACTCCAAAACTCTTACTACTCTTCAGCCTCCCATGGGCTTTAAGAATAAAAATAATAATGATAAAGAACAATAAAAAAGGATGTAATACACATAATAAGCAAGTATGACGACACCTTTTCCGTTACACCCAAATGCTGCTCAGGTATTAAAAATCCAGCTTGCTGAATGTTTCAGTCAAGATGCTAAATACATTATCTCAAGCGCTGCAATGCAAAGCTACAGTTCCCCTCTCATTTTAAAATGTCAATAGGAAGTAAAATGCACCTGAGATTCCTAGCAGCAGTTCCAGAAGGCAGATAATAAAGGATGCATACGTACACTAGAATAAAAGCATCCTTAAAGTGAAAATTGCTATTTCAAAACAAGAAGATAGCTAAGATTAGATTCAGAAGCCTTATGGCAAGCCGCAACTTAAGAAAAGCAGGAAAACCAGCTTTACAGTTTTCCATAGGTCAGGCAGTAGCAGGTATAATGAAAGGTATGTGGAAAACAGGATGATAAAGTGGAAAATAAGATGGGAGGGGGGAAAAAGCCAGAGAAAAAAAAACCCTCAAGGCCAAAGTTATATCCCAGCCTAGAGAATGGACATTTAAAAAGACCATAGGCTGATTCTATGTCACAACACAACTGTCATCAACCTGCCACAACAGCTTCATTTGATATAGGATCCAATCTACATTACTGGCAGCAGAATTTGCTGTAAAAGGCTACTATAAAGATTAGCAAAGACCTAAAATCCGAAAGACGAACAGAAGAGGGAATGACTCGAATATGACGGCAATTAAAGGGAGCACTCCAAGGAAAATCACAGGCACAGAAAGCCTCCCGTTAACAGACAGCGTGAGTGATGCTTCTACCAGCTGTTCAGACCCACAGAAGTCCTGTTTTATTAGGCCTCCAGTTGCATTTTTCCCATTATTGTGGACAGACAGTGAATCTAAGGGATAAACCTACACCTGGATTTAATTGCCGCTATCTTAACCCACCAGATGTGCGCCTACTGAAACCTGAAATTCAGCGCATCACTGTGGACAGCAGAGGAGCAAACTGCATCCACTTGAAACGGCTCGCATGGATTTTAATCCGAACAAATGTAATTCATTTCAAAGGAGGGAGGGAGGAATTTCAGCCGGACCGAGAAAGAAAGGACATGTTTTTCATGGGTCATCACCAATCCCCCATCCCTTCTCCATTCCTGCTCAAGTTCACCTTCTTGCCCACTCTCCCCCCAAGTGATTCCTGCTGCTTTCATGCTGTCTGTGAACAATTCAGGCCAGAGGCTGCCTCTTATTAGACAGACCCCATAGAGCAACGCAGCCAAAGAAGAACATCTTGGCAATGGCCTCTTGGCAAGCCACAGATGAGCTGCCTGTCAAGACGCATATCCCTTTAGAAGTCATGCAAGATTTAAGAGAGTGCTACGGGCAGAGGTAGTTGGTCTAATCCTACGTTCAGCAGAGATATCAAAATTGAACGAACCTCATGCTTTCCCAAGAAGCATATTTTTCCACTCACCCGAAGACTGTTCTTCATTTGTATCCCTATATTGTTTCCTCTACTAATAATACTTTCTTTTTCGTCCACTTTGAACCTCGCTGCTTCTGTTAAGGGCCTCAGATCGCACCCACTTATGGTCAGTCCTGTAAGCACAATTGATTTCAACGGAGAGCTCACACCGCAAGAACAAGACCAGTCCAACACTGCAGGACCCACGTGTATATTTTTAGTGACTCCACTGATCTATCCTCTCTAAAACTATTTATATATATAGAAATAGAAGTATTAAAAGCGTATGGTAATGGATTTCACTGACATTTTAACTACAATACAACTATAGGCACAGGCTTTCCCAGGAGTATTGTGACATTAGATAAAAATTCTTAAAGCATGTCATTAGGCCACTGTTATTTAAAGGAAAATTGACAATAGGATTTAATTTCAAATCTTGTTTTGAATTTATAAGAAAACAAAATCAAGACCATGCAGCCTGAATGCATTTATTCCAGAACTGCCATCTAGGGCATTCTGAATTAGCTGCAAGAGGAAACCATGAGAAGCAGAAAGGCTTTTAGATTACACAACAAAGTTTTAATAGAATACCGATGGGTAGGAAAATGTTATGAAACTTCCCAATGGAAGTAAAGCTATGAACCCCTAAATAAAATAAACAAGCGTATTTTAAAGCTCCGGCTTGCCATGCAGGAGTAACCTCTCAGCTAGGCTGGTTAACTTCTGAACTTTTAATACTACCATTTGTCTCTTCCAAAAACTAGCTAACTTTGAAAACCGAACTGAAAATAAAACATATCTCAGCAAGACTTTACTGGTGCTTCAACGCAAAGCAATTTACAACTGAAACATCTATTAACGGCCACCTTGCTCCAGCCAAAAAGGTGACAACTGTAACAAACCATGTGCTCCGGCCAACCCTGCAGTGCAACTAATGAGAAGCACCACAGTAGCCAGGCTTTTATATAATCCTATTTTTTTCAGAAGAATGCCTTGCAAGGCTGGCACTTTCATTGTTCGTCCTATGAAGTCTCCCCCTTTCATACTCCAGCGTCCCTCCTGTCTCCTCGCATTCAGCAAGCTGCAGCAGGCACAGGACGTGCCAGCATCCTGCAGCCGCATTCCCCCCATCTAGGAACCAAGGTACACCCCACTCGGGTAGGAAACACATGGAAGGGTATCAGAAGGGGTTGATTAATTCCCTACAGAGAATATAACGACTTACACGCTATTTTTGCACCATGGCATGAAGTGCTGTAAATGAAGTCCAAGTGGCCAGCAGCCAACAGAGCAATTTAACCCTTCTGGACCAAGGCTCCTGCGGACACCGACTGCACATAAGCACTGCGATACCCATGGGCTTTCTTTCATGGTGAGAAGCCCCACGTGGATTGCGTTTTCTCACCCATATCTACAAAACTTGAAAGAAATGAGCAGTTCCTTCCATACGGTTTAACGGCTCCACCAACATTAATTTGCTTAAATCATTAAGGCAGCGCTAGTCCTCGGCACTGGGTTCAATCCCTAAGAAGAGCAATGCCCAACTATTGCCCATCACTGTTAACGTAGTTTCTACCTCATTTGGGACAAAACACTATGCTAAATATTACCTACGAGCACAAGTGGGCTTTCGACTGCGCACAATACTGGAAAGCCATAAGGAAGACAAAAAATCGTAATTTCCTCATGTACATCATGAATAGGTGGGTGGGAGAAGATGACAGAGAAAGTAATACCTACAAGGTATTTGTTCCTCCCACGTAGCAGCCATTAAACACACACGTGGGGAGCGACACAAGCCCAGAATGTCCACGTCTCTAACAGACATTACGTGCAAACTTCCCCATGCCTGTTACCAGACTCTTGCGAGCTGAACTCTTGCAAACTCTTCTTTTAGTGAAACAGGTCTCTCTATGAATCTTCTCAAAAAAAGAACCTTTCATGGATATTAATTTTGCAATGATTATATTCTAAGCATGCTTTATTCTAGTGCAGAGCACTGAGAGCATAGGGATACAAAGAAGAGCTACTCTTTATTGACCACTATTTACTCTAGACCTGTTGAAGCCTTAAAAACCCTAATGTTCCCCAAACCATTAGAGACTGAATGTTTAAACTGTGGTACAGCTGTTGTGGGCACTACTGGCTCATGTCCAAAAGACAAAGTGAAAGGAGAGAGTGTTATGTTCTTCGTTTTAAATGAAGAAGTCTTTTGCAGGCCAGAAAAAGTGTAGTGGAGAAAATGGACTTTAAAAATAAGACCAGTTTATGCAGAAACTGGCCCGCAGCCATGGATTAGCCCCTGAGGGCTTTCTCTCACAGCTCCAGATTGTACTACCACAGCCCAGAAAACACAGCCCCACAAGACTCATGAAAAGCAATCATGGACAAGACATGTTGTATGGCAGGCTTCAAAATGCCCAAGATGTGCTTTAAATACAAAGCCAAACTAATTAAAAGCTCAAAAGATGGCTAATATGTGCGAGCACCTCAGTTGGGAGGAGATGAGCATGCAGGTCCCTCTCCACGGATGCTGCAGAGCTGTTCTCCTACGGGAGTAACGCTGGTGCCAGGTCAGCCCTTACCCTGCCCCACAGCTCTGCTGCCAAAACCATGCAGGACGCTCGCCCCCATCTCCTCCTCGCTCCTCCTTCCAGGGATGGAGCCGTGGTGGTGCAAGGGGGCAGTTCCTGTTGGTTGGGTGAAATGAAATGAAAGATGTTTTGCAGCCTCGTCCCAAGTAACTGTATGAAATAATTGTAGCTGCACTAACAAAGAGTTGCCACTTCGGAGTGATTAACCAAAACAGATGACTAGTTTTCTGTGTTTTAAGTCCTGGGCAGAGTTATTATGGTGGAGACAAACATGGGGAAGCGACGGATAAACACTCGTTTCCAGTGAACTTGGCCGCTCGTTCATCCCCGTAACCTCCCCAGCTGCCACTGCTGCTGCCCGCGGCACTGGGAGATCAAACTTCCCTCTCAGTTGACAAGTGAAGCCCCAAGCTCTGGAGCACGATTAAATGATGTGATTCCTCAGACGAGTTACTTCTCACACAAATTCCATCATGTACCACTGGTTTGTATTTGCTTTGTTTCATAAATTAAAGAGGGGCAAGAAAATCAGCTGGACATCCCGAACAGCCAGTATTCAGAATTTCCATAGCAGACTTCTAGAAAAGCAGAGGCAGATCCAGCTGTGATATACTGTGACCTCTGAGTGCAGTAACTAGGCATGCTCTGAAGCAAGAAGTTTATTTTGTACAACACAACTGCCTCTTCTTATATGATACTATGCGAAACAACGCCCGTCTCACTCAAAAGCCTCACAGTGCCTTCTGCACCGCTCTCCTCTCCAAAGTATTCGACAAAGGAAGCCAAGTATCTAAGACACGTTTCAAGCACAGCAAACTCAAGGTCACTGAATTCCCAAGGAATATATGAATTAGGAAAGTTACTGCTGGAGTTCAATCTTTTGTTAACAATACCAAGTAGCTGTTTAATTAAACAACTGTCCTTCTCCCAATCCTTTCTTGTTTAAGCAAGCAGAAGAGCTTAAAAATTACTTACTCATTTACAGTTTCTCAAATCAAGTAGCCTTTAAAGTATTTGCAGCTTCACAACAGAAAGAAGAAAACCTGCAAAAATGAATGTGTCTTCAAAACCAGAATCATGTACTTCACCTCTGACCATAGCTTGACAATCTCTTTACCCAAAACCTACATGTGGGAGCAATCCACAGGAGCTGGGAACTGAGATCCTCCAGCTAGGAAGCAGAGAACTTCCCTCTGCCTGGCCCTACACTAAACTGAGCTTCATCCTCCTGGTCTGAATGAGGATACAAATCCTGGTCTCCTCTTAGTCATTAAGTGGGGATTCCTTCCTCAGGTCTCCCCTATTTTGGATAAGGGGGACAGGTTTTAATCAGACCTGCTGTGTAAAGAAAAGAAAGACTAGTGCAATTGCATAACACTCAAAAGAAGATAGCTGCTCATTTAGTGAAACATCCTTCCCCTTGGGTATATCTGACATACAAACTACACGGGTGCCACTGTGCACTCCATAAAGCCTGGAATTGCTTCTCTAGAGACACGGATTTATGTTTCTAAAGCATAAACCAGAATATAACCTGAAAGCATTTTGTACCTTAGGAGTAACCAGATAAAACAGAATGTGCCATTTTAGGATATTTAGATGTAACTGTGCAAACCTTAGGAGAGCTGGATGCAACTGAAGAGTTCTCTTCCAAAAGGTTCTGATTTAAAAGAAACAAACCCAAATAAAACACTACTAAATATTAACAAATGTTCTATGCTACGGCTATTAAAGAAGTAGAACATCATAGGTGCTAATGACTAATTATCATTGCTATTGCTTGAGAAAGTGTGCTCAAAATTTGTGTCTAGCATAATTTTCAAATGACAAGTCCTGGTGCAAACTGCTGTTCTGCACATGGCTCTCCCTAGCTCAAGTTAAGGCTTTGACCCATAGGGCAAATGATTCAGCTCTCCCTCTCCAGCAGAGAAGGACCGCCTCTGTCCCAGATCCAAACAAAACCAGGAATACAGTGAGTTGCCGCTGATTTGTTCATTTGGAGGCCAGACTCGGGGGTGATGCCAAATTACTTGCCCACCGACTATACCGCCTCTTGGGATTTCTCTTCCTTGTTGTCAACTCCGCACTTTCAGACTCTGCAGTACAGGCAGAGTACAAGAAAAACTTGGTTTTCATTATGAATTTCAACAGGCCCATGAAAGAAAGAGCCGCAGCCTTGGACGTCTGTATCTGCTCTTTCTCATGTAAAACGTTAAGATTCCAGAGGAGCGGCACATGACTTGTGGAGGGTAGTTTCTTGGAGATGATGAGCAGAAAGCTTCTGACATCCTGGCAAATATGTTTTTGGATGCTGCAAACAGAGTTAGAGGGATGCAGTTTCCTCTAGGCAGGGACTACAGAAGAGAAGACCTCTTCTGGACCGCTGTGTGATTTTCCACCATGTGTTTTCAAGAGGCAGTAATGTAATCATTTAGAAATACTTTTGTCCGTGGAATTCAAAGATTCCTATTTGGGAGCTACTTTCCACATCCAGTGGTTTTGTAGGAGTTGCAAGCCATGATGGATGATGAGCCTTTTTGGTCCCAAAACATTTGGCAAGGCCACCAACATGCTGCTGCTTACATGGGGGTGGAGAAGAAACCCTCTGCTTGGACAAACTTCAGCTGCAGCGTAAGCATCCAGACATCATCTCAGTATCAGTCCAACATCAGAAATAAAGCCAAAGCAGTGCAGCCTCTCTGCCAGACTGGCTGGGGACAGCAGTGATTTTGTAGCCCACACCAGACCGGGTGTCCAGGTCTCTGCCAACACCAGATTCTGCAACAAGCTGGGGGAAGGATCAGCCCCAGTGGATCCGGCTGCAGGATCCAGCCCCTTCAGCCTTGCCCCCATCACCAACACAGCCTTCTTTTCATGCAAGATGTTTCAGGAACCCCCACCTCGGAGTTGGTATACAGTGCCCTACGTGGAGACAACGTCACAGGAACAGGTCTGGGCTGAAGGACAGTACTGAAGCAGTCACATCAGCGCAAAGCTCTAAATCTCTCCGAGCCTTCACGGGAGATTATTGTGGATTTAATTAGGCAACGATTTGGCCTCACAATAGCTACTGTTGCAGTTCTTCCCTGGGTGTAAAAAGGCAGAGGTGTATTTTAAAAAGCAGATTCATTTTCAAGACTTTTGGCGCTTCCAGCTTAAGCAGCACCATTTTAGATGAGGAGAGACACAGCTCCCTTTATGGCAACAAGCCATGCTCGCTGTTTCTGATCCCTCGCGAAGACTCATGGCAGGAATAGATCTTTTGGAAAGGGGTGAGAGGGGAGGTGCAAATGCTGAATAAAATCGCCAAGACAAGGATAACTGCTGAACTGCCTGTGTCAAAGCTGCAGCCCTTCGAACCTGCAGTGCCAGTAACGGCCTCAAAGTGACAGAGCATCTTTCGTAACTGCATTTAGAAATCCATCTGCTTTATGCTTTCCTAACAGCCGATGGCAAAACCACTTCTCTGCCAACAGCATCAGTATTGGCTAACAAAAATTAACAGAAAACTGGGAATATATTACATTTCTGATTTCTCTGCTAGTGAGCCCTCCTACCAGCTGCCACGACACTCGTTATTGTGGGTGCTGCTGCCTTGTGCCTCTGCCAGGCAAGCAGCTGGAAAAAGGGACATTGTTCAGGACACCCTCTCAAAACCTTAGCCCCTTCCAAATCAGTGGTGATGTCCCTAGGAGGTGGCAGCTGCACACACCTCATGCTGGCGGGGACGCCTGAAACACAGAGCAAGCCAGCATTTAAATAGACTCTGAGAGTGGGCTCATTCCATCCCCTTGGCCTCGCTGGATCCACGTGGGCACGCTGGATCGATGCTTGGCTCCGCTCGCATCTCACTGGTGTCACCTAGTTTGCAACAGCACAAAGGACAAGGTGAGGGATGAAGCGCTCTGGTTTAACCAGATGGCACAGCCACCTCTCTCCTCCAGGCCCGGAGCTTAACGACTGCTCCCACATGGAGCTTTTCCAGGGTCATGCTAAAGACACCCAATACTTAAGGTGATTTAACACCCACAGCCCTTGAGCAAAAAGGGCAGGCAGCAGCTCTGAGCTTGCAGGTGACGGGGAGCTCCATGGGGACAGCCAGCACTGTTAGTAATTCAGCACAGTCTGAAGGCCACTGGCCATCCCAAGCGTCCCAGCTACTCCTCCAGTTCAGCAAGCTTAGGAAGAGCCACTGTGGCTGAACGCAAGGCACCAGGGCCTGAGATTAACTACGGATCAGCCCCCCAAAAGCAGAAAGCCTCCCAGGAAGGACCATGATCTCCCTCTGCTTGCCACAGCAAGGCTGTCTGCCTTGGTTGGCCGCTGCTGAAGGCTGGCCTGCTCCGAAGAGGAGGGAGCCGGCAGCACGACGCAGCGCTGGGTTTCCTGCCCAGGACCGGTGTCAGCAGGACGCCCCTCCAAGGCATCCAGCAACCTCCACAATCCTTTGGCTGCTTCTCCTAAATTAAGCTAGGTTTAAAAGAACATCTCCTTTTATTCCTGTTGATGGAAAATAGCAAGCTACGGAGTTCCTTACAAACTCCCACAGAACCAGTGCCCAATGCAGACGTAACATTTGTGACACAGGCAGATGGTTTCACTGATCCTCTTTCACCAGCCTGCGAGCTCAAATCGGTTCTTCATTCTTGATCTGTTTTTTTCAGCCAGAGCCACCATTTCTGGAGCTGGTTTGAAGACTGTCTACAAGGGCCTGGACTCAATCACCAGCTTGTTTCACACGGGGAGCAGCGCAGGATGACAGCTTCCAGGGTTCACTAAAGCTGACAGCATTGTTCTGAAGTGTGCGTTTTAAATGCGTGCACATTTTTTTTTTTTTTCTTTTTGCCAAAAGAATTGTTTAATAATTGCTCAGAGGAGGGGAGGGAAATAAAGCCACAAACCTTTGTTTTATGTGGAGAAACCACATGTTTCAGGCAGTCCATGAGGATCCTACAGCTGAGCCCTGGCCCTGGGATAACGCAGCTTCAGAAGACTGCGATGGTAAAGAGCATCGTGCGGTAACGCCACTGCCGCAGACAGAATTTCCACAGTGAGATGCCATGATTGCGAAAGTGTTTTTCTTGAGCTCGTATCATTACCATGCAGGACTTAAAGCCTGCCCACTATTCTGTGCTGAGTTTAAAAGCAAAATCTACCCTTTGTCTCATCGCTGGAAAACATATGTACACTGGCCAGCGTAGAAGGGGCACTGCCAACACCATACAATGACAAGGTCTCGGCCTCAAAAAGTTCTGCCATCTAAAATACGTGCAATGCATAGTAGCTTGGTTACAAAAGCTACCGCTCCTTGATCAACAGGGAGGTCAGCAGAGGAAGCCTGCCCATTCAGAGGGCTGATGATCTCTCAAGAATTTGACCTTCGTGCCCTGTACAACCAAAAGCCCCATAAATTGTGCATTAATAGCTCTAACTACAAAGGTCACCTATTTTTATTACTTGCTTCACTGAAGCACAAGGGATAATATATTTAAAATAAGGCATGTTTTTAGGAGAAAGTAGCCATTTACTAATGCAAACTGGAGCCTCATTTGGATAGGGCTGGCAGGGTGGGTGCAGATTCAACACCCTGGAAAGAAGAGAAAAGCGGTGAAAGAAAAGCAGTGAAAGAAGGGAAAAGCAGTGAAAGAAGGGAAAAGCCCAGCTGCACGTGCACAGGTTTGGGACCAGTCCATTCCTCTGCAGTTTCATGTACGCTCTGAACTAGAAGAAAAGGCAACGTCTTTCTCCGCAGCCACAGCTTTTATTGTCCTCCTGTCAGTGGAACAACTTTCTCATTATTAAAACGAGCTGTCAGGCAGACTGGCATTTCCCTCCTCGCAGTGTCCAAGTTAGCCTGTTCGTTCAAATATGGTTAAAGATTTCACATAGTGTTGCTGGCTAACTGTATATGGTCTGAGGTTTTCTGGAAGTTTGCTATCTGGCACAGTTTGGAAAAGGAACAAGCTGTGTAACTCTGCAGCGCTCTGTAACCAAGTGCCTCTTGCATTACACACAGTCTGTCAAACCAAGGGGCTCACCTCCGAGCGGGTGTGTTTAAGCTTCACTGATGTACGCCATCCATCATCTAGCTTTGGCAAAAAGAATATTCAACTGCTGGGTTTGTAACGCCCTAAATGAAAGCTGGAGATGTGGATACCGATAAACCCAGTTATGCTGAATGTAAATGCCACCATTAGAAATGTAAAGGAAAAAAAGAAATTAAACACTGCCCCAAATATTCCCCAGCGTGGTGAAGGACTTGCTATTCACACAACACACTGAACTCCATTTTGAATATTAGCCATGCACACATGAAGAGCTTTTTGGTCCTTTCCTATGGTTTTCTTTGTTCCTCTGCTTCCGACCTGGAAGACCCTTTGTTCTGCTGGTTGCGACCAAGCTGCAGGTGCAGTTTCAGGAGAGCGGACCGAGCTCCAAAACTTGTGCCCATGACCTGCAGCTGCCGCTGCTTGGTCCCTCCATCCCTCCAGCTGCGCCCAAGTCTCTGCTCATACCAGCTAGTGCTTGCTTTCTCTTCCCTCCTCCTTGAGGGCTGCAGCCCCTCCAGATTTGGAAACTGGTCAGCTTGGAGATATTTTAACATTTTCATTACTGACTTTCCCTTATCCCATCGACACTTTTCACTCATCTGGGAGACAGGGGCCATGGGAGGAGCAGGGAAACATGGAGATCTTCTGGGTGGGTTTGACCACTGGGTCGATGTCCCATTGCTTTGGGAAACCTTGTGGGTGCTCGACACTGCTGAGCACAATGGACAAAGGCAGGGAGGGAGGAAAAGCCATTGCTGAGGAAGCAGAAGCAGCTATAGCCAACAGATGGACAAGGCTGGTGGAGTTAGCAGCTTCGTTCACCGAACAGCAATGCCTTGTCTTCTTGTGACCCATTTTTAGTTGTTGATCGAGGACATTTCAGGGATTTGACTCATGAATAGCAAATGACTTGGGCTCAGTTTGCCCACAAGCCTTCTCCTTGCTGCAGGAAGGCAGAGCTGCTTTGAAGTAGCTCCTGAACCAAGACAATTTACAGCCTGACAGCTTAAAGCTGCATTGAAACGGGTACTCGTTTCCTCGGGGCGTTATAAATCGCCGCGGTTCAGACGCAGGCGGGCCACCAGCCCGGGAGGGCAGGGTGCATGGATGGGGACTGTGTTCTTCTGCTGTCCCACGACGGCACATCCATGAGGGAGCCAGAGCCCTTCAATGGGGCTTTCAGAGGGACACACAGGACTACTTTCTGCTGCACTTTCTTTAGTACTCTTCTGAGATATACTTGTATCATCTGAACTGCAGGTTGTTCCCAAGTTCAGTGCGGTTTTGACTTGGAGCTAATAAGGGCTCTGACGTGAAGCCTATGAGCAAATAGGTGCGCTCCCAACTCACAGCCAGCTTTAAAACCACTACTGAGAGCAAGTTTTTGCAAACAGGCTCAGCTGGCGGCAGAGGGACACGTTCCCCATTGCTGACTCAGCCTGGGGGTAGCACTTTGTGTCAGAAAGCAAGGTGGGCACTGACAGACTATTTGCATCTTAAAATAGCAGTACTGTTCAACACAGCTCATCTGGCAGGGCCTGGAGGCACCCAGAGAGCTCAGGGTGGGAGGAAGGCTCTCACTCCGCTCAAGGACATCTGTCAAGGACGCACTCTATAGCAACAACCTGATTTTAGATGCCAAATCCAGTGTTATCAGTATTTTTCTCTAAAGAAAGAGCTGTGTGTGTACCCCAGGATTCTCACCCCTCATTTCATGGCTGTTTTGACCACCACTGTTTGGGTTTTTTTAAATCAAAGAGCCAGCGCGGCAGTGTGCAGGGTGCTGGACCACGCTTTTCATCAAGCCGTGCCTCTGCTGCCTTTGCTTCGCCTTGATGCGAAGGCCAAAGTCAAATACAATCCACCCACCCAAACCAGATGTTAGAAACCTGTCTCTCTCTCTTCAGCTGTCCTCTGAGGTCTGGCCTCCTGTCAAATGCCCGAGGGGACAGTTTTCTTTTTCATTTTTTAAGGCAATGGTAATATGTTCAAAGCCTTTTTTCTGTTTGGAGAAGGCAAATCTACACCTGGTCCAGAACTGCTTCAATACACACCAGTGAATAACAACCCTCTGTCTCTCTGAGGGCAGTTTGACCTCTTGACTTGCAAAATAGTTGTTTTCTACCTTCACAGAAATTTTAGCAGCTAATTCAGTAGTGCCACAGGAACACAGGTGACAAATTTAGCCCAATCTATTCAGTGTGCCATCTTTTTAATCAGTAAACTGTCAAAAGAGAACTTTTATTTTCTCCTCTGGTATGACATTTGTTTCTACAGGTCTTTAAGGCAGAAGAATACAGAGATGATCTCCTGGACATTTTGTTCTCCATGGAAACAGTGCACCATTATGGTATTTTCCACAAATAAAAAAGAGAGGACCAAAGAATGGGCAAAGACAGAGGGAGAGTAGAAGGGAGAAGGCACCACGGCAGACCAGAAAAGGCAAGCTTACAGCACCACTGTGTTGTCTTACAGCACTTTTTAAGCAAGATGCTTCTTTTGGGTACTTTATGTCCTAAAAAAACCCCAAAACATAACAGCAGTCTGTGTTGCGCAAAGATGAAAGATGGAAAACATTATGCTAACCTTAAAACATAGCTCGGGGGCCTGGTGCATCACAGACTGTTTAGTATTAGCATTATCCAGAAAAGCACTGAAAAATGCATTGCAGGATATTGAAGAAATCTATATCCGGATATTAAAACTAGTATTCAGTAAACTGCTAGGAGTGACTATCACAATATGGTCAGACCACAAGCTTAATGAAGCCTAGGAAATAAAGCACCACGACTAATTTGAAGCACATTAAAAGAAATCACATACAAATTCCACTAAATCCATCAACTCAGAAAGGATACACTTCCTTGCCTTACTTAGGATGGATAAGGAGACAGTCGCATGTGATTTACACAATATGTTGTATTGCTCATTGCTTTAAGTTGATTTTCAACAAACGTACTGCCTGTTCTTGAAGTCTGGGATTTCACACTTAAGAAGATTTTGAAGGAAAAGGTTTTACGGCTGGAACCGAAGTGATGCGCCCCAAACCTGTAGAGCCTGCACACTTGGCGCCTGCCTGCGGCTGCCTTCCTGTTACACAAAGCACTGTCCTCTTTGGCAGCATGGATGAGTGTCCAGGTTTTGTGACCCACTAGCAGAGTAACAGCATCATCTTAGCAGATGTAGCGTGTTATTTGCAGTGTGTCAAGAACTAGGTCAAAGCATGCCTTTCTGGCCCCAAAAGTGCAGCTTCCTGGGTTCCTCACAGGTCGGGTTTCTCTGTGGTGTAGCCCTCCTGTCCACTTTGAATGGGAAAGAAAGCACCTGACTCATTAAACATCAGCTTCTCCATTTGTCAAAGGGCTAAAATACATCAGGAAAGCAAAACAACCCCACAACATCAAAAAGCACACATCAAAAACCATCCCTATCCAAAACACCCCTCTCATCTTCATCCTTCAGACAACTCCCACTCAGTACTGAGACAGGAAATTGTCTTGAAAGGACATTTACCTGAGCTGGTCTGCTCTGGTTTTGCTTTATGTTTTATAGGAGAGCAACTAGACAGGCATCAGATGGTTCACGGGCATGAGAAAGTGTGCAGTAACGATAGCTGATGACTTGCTCAAGGTGGCAGCTGGAGCTTTATGCGCTGCAGGGGATCATACAGCAGTTCTGCACAGATATACCATGTTAGACAGGAAGTTGCGTGATAAATGTCAGCCGAGAAATTTCCTTACAAGAAAAGAGATATACGGAAGACTTGAAAGGAGCATAAGACAATAAGGGGGTGTAGTTTATGAAAGCACTTGGAACTACCGCTAATAATTTGTGCCATGAGTGCTGCAAAATGCCAGAAAGAGTGAACTACGTGAACTCGCCAAGATACAGGTTTGTAAGAGAGGCACCAATTCATGTCATTGCTGAATAATGTCAAATCCACTCCACTGGTGAGTTAGCAGGCTCTATATTAGCTTGCTTTCTTCACTGGCAAGTTACAGAAACCATTACCCTGACATAATGGTTAGGGTTTTAATAGCATGAATCTTTTGGTCATAACCATGAAGAAAAAAAAAAATATTCTGTAAGCCTCAGTGGCAAACAAAAGAATGTAATCTTTATTTTCTTGCCCACTAAATAATTATGCTTACATCATGCTAAAATAAAAGTCTAGGTTGTGCTTTCTGCTATTAAAAAAACAAGGAAGAGATCAAACTGTCCATATATATGGAATTATAAATCCAAGTCGTATATAACCCAGACCAAAGTATGTAATCAGGACATAACAAATGGAGTTTAATACTCAGAGGAAACCACAGCTCTGGAAGATATTTAAAGGAATATTTCCATTTTCCTAGGTACTCTATCAGGTTCTTGGCCAGACATTTTTGATTGCACTGTACTAAAAATATAGTCCTAGTTTCAGAAGACAAAAATTTTAGAAGCATGACGAAATGTAAAAGGTAATTGCAGTGCACCGCTGAGCTATTTTATTACATTATCTAACATCTTTAAAGAGCAGATTAGCTCACAGTGCAAACATTCTGGTTTCCCTGATGTTTAAGTCCTGGCATCAACACAAGCAGCAGAAACAACCATGCCTGAAGACGGGGGAGTGGTGCTAGCGAGCTTCTGGAGCAGGTTTCCTCGGCAGAAGGGGCGATGCTTTCCATCCAAGACCTATGTGGAAATGCTACAGGCCCTTTGTAAATGCAGTCCAGGAAGAAGGCTGAGAGGTGTGTGATCACTTGCCAAGCCCTCCTTAGCAAAACTGAAATAGCCAAACAGTTACCGGCATTGTGTGGGTCCCGCTGCAGACATAAAACCGGGGGGAGCTGATAGGAAAAGCTGTTGGAAGGCCCACAGAGCACACTCGCCGGTGGTAGAGAACTGCCTCCCTCCCTTGTCTTCCTTCATTTGATCCCAACTTCTTACCTTCCCAGAAAGAGAGGGCACAGTATTAACGTGATAATGTCTTAAGAACTAAGGTTGCCCAAAATTAGAGATATTTAAACTCTGAAGGAAAGGTAAAAAGCACGGTAAGAAACAGCAATTGTGGACATAACAGAAGGGACGCCCTACACCTGCAACACATAACACACTTCACTGGATGAGATTTGCACTACACAAATCCCTGTTTACCTAGGAAATCCGTATTTACAATGGCTGCGGGTATGTTTTCCTTCTGCTCTCTTTTCCCTCCCACCTGGTACAACAAGAAGCGGCAGGAGCCCTCCTGCAGCCGCTCCGTTATTCACAGCTACTTCCCCTTCCTCTTCATTCCCTGGCTGGTTAGTCCAAGAAATGGATCAAAAATTGGACAAAAAGCAGGGACATAGGCCTTAGTCTCTGTTTGTTGAGGGAAAGAATAATCTCTAAATAAACTTCTGTTTCCTTTGTGCAGACAGACTCAAAAATTAAATAACTGCTCCCTTCCTCAAGCACAGGGTAAACCTCTAGGGAACCTGCATACACGCGGATGCAGCACGGCACGGGATGCAGGGAATAAGCAAACATCTCACAAGAAAGGAAAATGGAGGAGAAACACCAAGGTCTTTAGTTAAAAGTACACAGTAACTATTTGTTGCTACCATCTAGTATATGACATCGCAGTTTATTGCTCTATAAAAGCCAGTTTTAATCCTGAAGGATGTCTTCACGCAGCAATTTAAATGTAGGGTTTCAAATGTGATGTTACAAAACTGAAGACTCATTATAGACAAGATTGAATGAATTGTATTTTGAATGTTATTTTTCTAAAAATGTACAGTCTGTCATAAAAACTAGTTAGAGAAACTACATCCAGAATACGAGGTGTCAATGGTCAAGCGTATCCTCATTAGAGGGTGGCCAAGTGATATTTATTTAAAGTGTTGTGCACTATGAATTAAACATTTATTTTGTATCAGCCAGTAAAATATCTGAACCTCATTTTGGCAGCTGTGCAAATTCTACCTGGACTGCATTGACGACTGACTGTACTTCCTTTGACTTTCATACAGTCTCTCTTCTCGTTTTAAGAGAAAAACCTAAAAATCAAGAATGTAAAAAATGCAAATATGCGTGTATCAGCCCACAATATGCAAAAGGAGGATGAAAGCAGATCACACACACACACACCCCCCGCAAGACATCATCTTTATTAAGGTCGTAGATGGAATTACAGCATGATAATTAAAGTCTTCAAAGTCTTTAAAGTCCTGTAAAAGTGACTCTTCCAAAAGATCGAGGAACACAGACTTTCCGCTCCTGGATCAGTGGCTTAAACAGGGACCATATTAAACATAATCTTCAAGATCTGACCATCAGTTCCTTTTCCCCCTAAGGGGAGAAGGAGCCTCATGAGTTTGGCCAGATACCCGCCACAGATCCTCCTGCCCAAGGTGGCTAAAGCTAGAGATGACAGCCTACAAGAAACTCATGTCAGCCTGCTATTAATATTTACCCAGTCTGTAAAGTGTTCTGGCATGATTTTAACAGGATTGCAAGATTTATTCCATTTCAAATGCTCTTTGGACCATAAAGAAGAGTAGTGCTGCTGTGTGTCACTGTTTCGTTGAGTCAGCAGCAGAAACATGCCACTTTTCCTACCTCAGAACTGGCCCCGAGGGCAGAATTAGCCTCCGCTACCCAAGGGACTGCGACCAAACTAGTCGATACAAAAACTCTAACAATCAGAAACTGAAATAGAAGCTGTTGACACCTACTTCTCTTGGGCAAAGCAAATTCAAAAGGCACGTTTTGACAGACCAATGTTACTTCAGCGCCTGGTGCACAAAATAATTGTCACCACATGTACTGCCCATTGTAGGGTGGTTTATGATGATGAAGCTGGAATAACAGGGTGGGATGTTCTTAAGCATAGGAATGGGAAAGAGAGGGTTGCAAGCAAGACTGCTGGGATTTGCTTCATTTTCTTTAATTGAATGGGCATTAGCTTAAGAAGAAAAGGTATTTTAAAAGGCCAAGCCACAATCTGAACACTAGGTGTGGGTAGTTACTACCTGACAATAAGGAAATGGGGTTTCATTATTGATTTAAAGGTGTAATGAGATCCAAGAGCTGAAAGCAGGGGCACCACAATGTCAAAAGCGGCTAAACTTTTGAACAGCTTCACCAAAATGGGGGAGGTGGGCAAGACAATACATTACTGCCCAACTACTCAGACTTCAAAATTAGATTTAAAAAACTTTTTTTTTTTCTTTTTATTAAATATGCTTTAAATAAAGTTTCTGGGAGCTGTTGCATGGCCTCTGTGTACCTGGCTGCTAAGGGGTGACCATCCCATCTGGACCTCTACCCGCAAATTCTCCATATAGCTCATTACTTTACACAATTGCCTGTATCTTGCTCAGCTTGTTCCTACCACTCACAGCCCTGGGTTAACAACCTTTATTACTAGATCTGGTATGTTGGACCTTCAGCAGTTGTCCACTAGGATCAGGGAAGATTTGGTGGTGTTAAATGTATTTGTGGTAGCAAAAGACATCGGTGGAGGAGGTCAGAGAGGCACGGGTGTTTTGCTCTGAAAAGTTGTTGAGCATCTCACACCAGACCAAGTCCGATGTAAGATAGAGTCTTTTTTTCTACAAGGTCTGGCTAGTTAGCCATGCTGAAGGTCAGTGTTGGTCACCAGAGCGGTGTCAGGAATAATTCCTACCCTGGGACAGATGGGAGAATAAATCCTTCCCCCAGAGTGCTCTCCTACTGCAACATGGGATATGCCTCTCTCTCTTCAGACCACTTAAGTACCTCTCACCTCATCAATCATCTGTCTGTGGAGAAGCTCAGGAATTAACCTCTCTCTCATCTCTCCCAAGCAAAACTGGATTAGGCTGAAATTCTTGAGTTAATACAGAGATACCTGGGTGAAACTTAACAGTCGGTGATGCACACAAGATCAAATGAGCAAAGTCCAGGAGGGGACACGACTTTAGTGCTCTACAAGCTCCAACTCTAATGCACAAGCACCACCTGCTTTTCCAATCGCTTACGCTCCACACAGAAAAAGTGGATTTAGAACTGTGGCTCCAAGGCTGCAGCACGGCGGATCTGTATCCGCCGCAGTATTGCTCTGCCTCTCTCCCCACCGCGGGAAGCATGGTGTGGCGGTGCCAACCGCAAGCATCCAATTTCATAACGAGTAACAGCACGGCAGCAGCCAGCTCTGGGCACTGCCGTATGCCGCACCTCGTGGAAAAACCATTGTCAAATGCTGTGCAAAGCCAGTGAGTTAAATGCTGCCAAGAACTGGCTGAAAGCAGTCGCAGTCTCCCCATCAACGTGGACAGGCGACTCCCATGAACCTGCAAGGACACAATATTCCTCCAGACACCACCAAGTCCAGTTGCACATTTTATGCCGCTTCGGTAATGACACTGGTTTGAAGCAACCCAAGCCTCAGCCCCAAAGCGTAAGTATTTGAGAGCAGGAACTCCAAGTTAAACTGTGGGCACAAAAAGTGACTTGGGATTAAGTAGCATTTTGCTTTGCTTAGACTATTACCCTGGGTGGAGCACAGCAGCTGGTCCAGATATCCCTGAAAGGCACTTTGCAGAGCAGTACAGCTGTATCCTCTGAGTTTCGTCACTGCTAGAGACCAAAAAAATCCTAGTTTGATTTTAAAAGAGCAATGGATAGGGAATGCTGACTCAGGATTTTACCTTTTCCCCTGATGCCCCTCCACATCCCAGTAGTGCTAGAAAGACGCTGTGCTCCCACACCGCAAGCAAGAGGATAAGGAAAAAATAATTCTTTGGGCTCTTCCAACAGATAGCAGAAGACACTCAGTGAGAATCTGTATCCATGCAATGCACCAAAACTCAATGAACTGTCATTACAACGCAGTGCGATTTGCATCCAGAGAAAAACAACACTCTTACAATTTTTTTCCCCTCTCGGAAGACCTGCCAGCAGCGCATGATGCCTCAGCTGCACTGCGATGTGGGGAAGCTCGGCAGACAGCGGGATGAGCCTCAATAAAGGAGAAGCAGCAGGTTCAGAATGGGGGGGGGAGAGAAGGGATGAGAGAAGGAAGCAGATTACTAGCTGTGGCCAAGGATGTACTCATTATATAGAAAGGAGATGAAAGGCTTTATTTAAAAGTGCCAACGTCAGTTCAATGTATTTATAAGGATTCAAACAAGTCCCACCGGTGCAGAACAGCCCGAAGGAGCTTTGCGTTTGTGTAATTTAATGGCTCTTTGTTCACTGAAGTCAAAAAGCAGTGGTGGATTTCAGTGAGTCCCAGGCCCTGCACCGCTTCCAGGACTAAAACGGACACTGCTGGGAGAGTGCCCTGAAATATGGTGGAGCAGGTTGAATTAAAAGGCTGTTGTAAAATAAATCCTCTGATAAGAGCAATTAATGCTATCCTAATTATGTCTTTTCCCATACTTGCCACCACTCTTGCTGGCTGCTGACTTGTGCAGCCACGAAGGCACTCCTCCCAGGCAAAAAAAAGAAACTACCAGTGAGGTGGGGACTTCAAAAATATACTTTTACCAATTTCTTTTCAATCCAGTGTACTGAATACAAGATATAAAAAAACCCTCTGCAGCCTTTTGTTCTGTGATGTATTTTTATTACTGGCAAAACCATTAAGCTTGGGGTTTTCCTATTTTATCTTTGCATTGAGTTTTTTGGGGTGGGTTTTTTTTTCGGTATTCAAAATGGCCATAGTTTATTATATGCTTTGAGGTTTCCTGCACACAAAAAGAAAAAAAGGCTGTGCTACTATTCCTGTCTCTAATTCTTCCATTTTCCTTGCTCTGCTGTGGGCAAGACATCAAATCATAACTAGCAATTTTGTCTGCCTCCTAGTTACCAAAAATTACTGCTGCACCCACTGGTGATTCACAGACCGAGAGCAACACACTTGCACACGTGTTTAGTACCAGGACATCCATCTGAACTAGCAGATGCCTAGCAGCTCTATCTTTTCTTCATTAAAACATGACAGTAAGCCAGCCTAAAAAGTCTCCCTGATAAACTAGTGGAAAACACACATGCACTTTCAAAGGGGGTTTAGGCTGATTAGTTGGAATAATATTTTCAAGGCAAGAGGATGATACTGGAGCATTATACATCCTTGAGATATGTTATCTGAAATGTACCATTCTTTGTCAAAATGGATCTGTCCAAAAGCAAAAATCAAGCCACTTCTATGAGAAACAGACCTGCCAGAATACCTGGTTATTTCTAAGAAAGACACAGAAAGGGAGAGAAACCCCTCCAGCATCAGCGGATGTAAACAAAACTCCAGCTCCATCCAGCCAGGATGTCCCTCAGCCTGGCTGGAAGATGAATCCTGCAGTAAGACATGGCTCAGCATCCCCCCTCAAACACACTGCAAACTATTGCCTAACAGGGAGCTGTATCAGCCATCTTCCATACAGTATTTGCAGAAGAACACGCTCATTTGCATCCCCAGAACAATAGAGAAATTAACAGAGATGACTGCAATTCATAGAGCCTTGTGTCTGCAGCAGTGGAAAGGTCAAACAAATTAAGGCTCTGAATTCTGGGCAAAGATTTCAAGCTGGCTCTCTAACATTTGCAACACAAGGGAATAATTAGAAAACATCCATCAGCTCCATTTCCGTTAAAAAACCCGTTTCTGTTAACATGGTGATGAGCTGTCCTCTGCATAGCTAGATCTGCTGTCAGATTATGGTCAATTATTTCTTCTCAAGTATTTCAACTCGCAAACACAGACTTTACTTCCTTCAGCTCTCAGATCTCAGACATGCCGACCACACACAAGAACCCTTGCAGAAAGAGCACTGAAATCCTGCAGAGCCAGTGGACAGGCTGAGTCCTTGCAGAAAATCACCGCAGCTTCCAGGGACATCAAGGAGGGGGAAATGGTCCATGCATTAAAAAAAATCTCTAGGTCCTTTTAAAAAAATACAAAAAAATCACAGGATTTCCATGTTGAACACACAAAACCTGCAGCACCTCCCTCCTCGTAACTGTGAGGTCTCAATCAAACTCTCAGTCCTTTTTAATAAGGAAGCACCCTGCTGAGCCCATAGGATGCTTTTAGATCAAGGGACAGAAGAAATACAGGACACTGCAGCTTAAAAAGCACATTGTATATGACCTGTTCCACGTGAGAGGTTGCACACCCAGGCGTTTCACTCCCCACAGAGCTGGCAGAACCTTATTTTTAACAGGCCAAACCAACCTGTCCCCCCAGGACACAGAAGGCTGCTCAGAAGAGGTCTGCTGTTCTGGCACTGCCTTGGGACTCCGGGCTTTTCCATCTCACAGCTGAGGAGGACAGTGCCAGTTTCTGGAAATCTGGGTAGGGATCCATAAACCTGAGCAGTGTCCCAGCTACACTGTGAGGAACATGCCAGGAAAGATTCAATGCAGAAGCCTCATCAGCATTACTAAAAGGAGACAAAAATCCCTTGCCAGTCACCCTGGCAAGGAAAAAACCATGATCTGAAGAGATGACTTAATATCAAAGTCTCTTCTGCCCCAGAAGAACTCTCGGAGAGAAATCAGGGGAAAAAAAGAGACAGGAGCTGCCCATGTGAACGATTTCCCCACTGTGCTGCTGCCGTGCAGGCAGTGATGGGACACGTGTACCTGCTCATTACATAGCGGATCCGGGTGAGGAGCAGAGCTGCTTTCTGCGGGGTCTCTGTGTTGATCATGAGCTTGCACTGAACCAGCATCTCCTGTGATGCCCCTTATTCCCCCACGCACTAAACTTGTTTTCCAGCTCTCGACAGACACTGGAATCAGCAGCATTTCCCTCCCCTGTCTGCTCCTCAAGTCTGACTGAAGCAGTGGTCAGGTCCAGATCCTCTTGGATCCAGGATTCCCAAGAATGCACGCTTCCACTCAGCATCATCCCTACGCTGAAAGAAGTCACTCTCAAGCCCACTTACTCATTAACTTATTCCCTGGCACAGGAAAGCTCACAACCAATGCACATTTTTTTGCTGTAGCATGGCTACTAAGGCTAATACTGATATCTGGCCATAATCCTTCCTCCCCTCATGGAGGGCTTTGGCAGATGAGCATGTTGCAGCAACAAAGTTTAGGGGTTAATGGGTGCTACATGAAAAGCATGCCCTTGGAAGTTCTAAAATGTGTTTCTTCTCAAAAGTTATGACGCCTCCCACCATGCCCTTTCGTGCTATTCAGCCGAGCAGCCAGCTGCAGCACTGCCCTTGTCCCACTTTCCCAGTTTGCACTTGTGTCCCTTTTCCCCCAATTTTTTTTTTTTTTTTTTAAATTTCATGTAAAATGTTTGTAAGTGCTTGGTTAGCTGAAGCTCCATTACCTAGAAATGGCACCAGAAGAAGAAAAACCCAGACTTTTCTGCCTTTGGAAATAAAAATGTTTTGGCTGCCAAAGAAAAGAAAGAGTTACACCCATGTAAAGCTTTCACTTAGGAAGAATTAATACAGCCAACTGTTTTTGGATGGACTGCCAGCTAACTACAGTATTAAAAAAGAAAAACAAAAAAAGAGAGAAATAAGAAAAGAAGAGGCCCAAGCCCTGTCCTCTCCCATTAGACTCACTCCAGTTTCTAGCTTCTGCTGGGTTCCTGTTCAGAGGGAAATCCTCTGTCACCCCTGTCTAGACTACTCACCTGATTTTTTACTGGAAGAAGTAGTGCTGACAATTTACACTCTCAAGAAGCTGAGATGCAGCTTCCAGGACCATAACCCTTTCAAAGCACACATGCTAGAACACAGATACAAGCTATATTTTATACACTAACAATATTTTATATATGTGTCTCACATATATAAGAGACTTAGTGAAATTCCCTGCTATTTCCTTGCTGACCATCAGTTGAAACATTCCCATCCACAAAATGCTTCAGCCCTTTAAAATGGTTAGAAGCTGCGTGTACAATTCCTAGCATGACTTACTCTACATATTATGGGATTCTAGCTCGATCCCAGACGCCTCCCACAGAGCCAGTTAAGCTAAAGATCTGTCCAGAAGGACACGTAATCTTGCATATAATCACTGCTGAATACACAGCTATACTATCACAGCTAAATTCCCAGCCTGGATAATTAGAGATTTTATTCCTCTATTGTCCAACTGCAGATTTCATTATAGACTCTATTAATGCCTCTCCTTTAATTTCTCTGATAATCATTAGCAATAATTAAGCAATGATGATGCAGAAGACAGAAATAAGAGGTTAATCAGAAGGGAGCAATATTTTTTTTTTTTCTCCGTTTAAACGAGTCCAGTGCCACCACTCATACTCATGAGCTGTATTTTCACAACTGCCCAGCAAAAACATGTAAAAGAGGAAAAAAAAAACCCTGGAGAAATCAGGCTTTGCTGCCCCCCTTGGCTTTAACACTGAGAAGCAATGCTGAGTGCACATCTCATTAGCTTCCTTTAGCCTGTGCTACGTAAGAGGATCTGCTTCAACATCTCTCCTTATGTCGACTCACAGTGCAACAGGGACGCTGTTTTGCCACCTCGACATCACCGACTTGTATTACTACATACACAGCACTGGACCGGCTGATAGAAGGGCTGACAGGGGCTGGACTTCGTTACTCATTTCACGTCCTCCCTTTCCTTCGGCACTGAGCGTCCCTCGCCCTGGCACTGCAAAGGATCTTGCTGCTCCTGCTCTCTCATTTTTCTGTGCTTTCTGCCTGCCCAGAAAGAGAGCTAAGGGATTTTAACATGAACTAGATCAGCTGCTCAGCCCTTTCTTCTGGACAAAGTGGCGAGATAAAGAGGATTCTCTGTATTGGCTGTAATTCTCTTCAGCAACACGAGCTGAAAGAAACACATTAAAATGCATCACTTGCAACTAAAAGCAAGCTGACTAGGATTTTTCCACTTAAAAATAATAAAAAAATTTCAGCTCCTGAGTATGTTTCCTTTCTTTCCTCTCTGATTTGGAAGTTTCAAATTCTGAATAAACATTATTCTGAATAATTTGCCCACAGGCACAGCCCTGCAACTCTTCACAAACTAATACATCTCAACTATATTCAAAATCCCCAAGTGTTGCTCTAACTTGCTTATCAAATGTCTGATTAAGGCAGCAGTGGAGACAATCAGTCTATGTGCTGGTGGCTCAAGTATCGCACGCTGTTGCTCAATTTTGTCCCTTTTTTTTTTCCTAGTTTCCTTCAAAAAAGGGCAAGCAGCTGTTCCAGCAGACAGCTCCCGGATTTCCCTCGATGTGCGTCAGTGGTCTGATGCATGCTACTTCTCAATCTGGCGGCCATCCTTCAGACAGAAGGAAGTAAAACCATGGTCATATCTAAGCTACTGAAAATCTTGGACATGATCTGTAAAGTAAGCCAGACAGACAGCTTTCCGTGCTTGCACTTTCTAAAAATGAATCACGAAAAGCCACGACAGTAGATGGAACAATTTAAACCAACCAGGCGAAAATAAAGCCAAAGCAGAACAGCACTGCCAGCGTTGCTCCACTGTGTCATTTCACATTCAGGAAGGTCGTACAAGCATTTGCAGAGTCTTAAATTAAGCCATCAGTACCAAACCAGACAGTGTGTAGACATTCACCAACACTGCTCAGTGAAGCAGCGTGGTGAGCCTCCAAGCTTTGCCTTCCTACAGCCATTTTCTCCTTACTGCCTTTTAATAGTGTCTTTTCAAGCGCAGTTTCACCTTTAATTAATGCAAGATGTACCAACTGCACAATAATTCTGCATCCTCTTCCCTCCCAAAAATATTCAGCCTGAAGGTCAGCTTATCAGTTTCATATTGAAAACCCAAGGCACAGCCAAGAATCCAAGATGCAACTGAGCTCAGGCTTCCTACGTAATGGAATCAGGCTTTTCAGCCACGCGATGACGTGGCTAAGGCCACAGCAAACAGTGGAAATGCTACAAAATAGATTTACACATCTCTGCTGGAAAATCTCAAGAGGAGTAGTATCTGTTCTGGGCCCACGCCTTCCCACAGGGTATGACAAACTCACACTGAAGTCACTGAAAATTTGTCATATCCTGCGAAGGAAGAATTTACCCCATGAGCTAAGAGGGGAGAAGGAGCTGTCGGTCTGCCATGATGAGGTGCAGCTGCCCCAGGGAAGAAGTCAGACCCCATATATCCTGACATCAGCTGATAAACCCGAAATGAAACTATTCTGCCCCCAGCAAAATTGTGACAGGGCAAAACCACATACTTAGTGGACACTTTCTTTACCACATGCATTGCTGGCGTGCTGAGAAACGTGCATGGGTGTTAACCTAAAAACCTGTTAGGTGTTAACCTGACACAGAAGAGGTTCTGCCTAGTAGCGCTACAGAGAGTCAAATGAAATATCACTCACGAGGCAGGAATTTTTGCCAGGACTGCAATGGAGTATGGACATCGCATGTGAAAACAAAATCTGTTTCGCTTCCTCGCCACCTTCTGCCTAAAAATCCAACCCAGGTAACATCCTAAAGCTGTCCTCATTGCGGGCAAGCCCAGAGACCGTGGCTTGCTTCAATCCCTCATGCACCAGTTCCTGCCTGACATTCTTCCAAATCAGGATTAAAAAAATCCTCCTACCTACCTACAGAAGGCTCACCACAATTTAGATCTTAATAAAATGCAACATTAAACCCACCACAACCAGAGTCACATTAAATAGGTGCAAGTGGCCAATCAGAACACCAAAGTTGTAGGCGATTTGGCCATGCAGTGACAACCCAGATGTTCCCTGTCCATGCCTGCCTCCCACCTCCTCGCAGCATTAGTCACTTAGAAGACATCAGAACAAAGCCACATTCAGGCTTGCCAGATCAGGTTTTGTTTGCTTCAAGACCACAGTGGTAGACAGCTGTTGCACATTTTACCCTAAAGTTTGAGTGAGCTCTTCAGAAGATTACAGCAGCTTTGATTATGAAGGACTTCTGAAGGACTCTAGCCCAACCTCCTGCTTGAGCTATTGGTGCAGGTTTGAATCCCATGACCTTCATTATGCAGCCATTGCTCCTTGTACCATCAGGCACTACCAAAGAGTTTGGTTCCATCATCTTCACATCTGCCCTTCAAATAGTTGTAGGTGGCTTTTAGAAGACTCCTTAGCTTCTTCACCAGAGGAAACAACTCCAGCTCCCTCAGCTCCTCCTTGGAGGAAATCTGTGACTTGCAGGTCTCTGGCTGTCTTGGTGGCCTTCTGCTAAACCCTCTGCAGTTTCTCCAGGACCCTTTCGAGCTGAGGGATAATATTTTAGGTGTATCTCACCAGTGTCAAGCAGAGGAGGTAAGAACCTCCCTCATCCTGCTAGCCAGGCTTGTAACATAGATAATAAACACTTTGCTTTAATTCGTCTCTGGGCTTGTACTCAACCTAGTGCCCACCACAAGCTCCGGTCCTTTTCAGCCAGTACTGACACAGCCATCATTCTACTCTACATGCAGAACTTAACATTTTCTCCTCCTAAAGCCCACAAGATTTCTGTCGGCCCAACCCGGAGCTGACTGAAGTCCCTACACACCCTCTAAGTAAAACAAGAGCAATTTGCTTCAAAATACGTTCTTCATATGATCCCCCCCCGTCTATCCTTCCTGGGCCTGAAAGGATTCCCCTGCAACATTAAATCCCCTGGTGATACCCTATGACATCAGATAGAAGCATTTCTCCTATGTCATCCAACTTCCCCAGTTAAAAAGTAATAAATACACACATAGATACATGCATAAAAATCTGGCTAACACAGCACTTCCCTGCCTTGAAGGTACATAAAGTTAAGCTTATTGGTACGCAGCCATTAAAGATGCAAAAGTAACATGACAATGTGTGCTTTCCCCTGAACCAGTGTTGCTTCCTGCTTAAAACAAACTGTAAAGGTATTAAATATATTTAAAGCATAAGGGTTTTAAACAATTCAATTTGGAACATTTTTCCTTTTAGACTATATATAAATCAGCCTTTACGTAATCAGAGAAAAAACAGGGCAGTGTAATCCATAATGTTTTTCTGCCCTGTAAATAGGCATTTAATCAACAGAAGACAAAACACAGCGTCCTGGAAAACCACTTAAATTATCAGATTTGGCAAGCAAAGCCCTGGTCTTCCTTACAGTCCCCATTACTTTAGGAAAAGAAATGAGAGAAAGAAACAAACACTGGACTTCTTTTGAGAACAGCTGTTCACCTTAAGGGGGATGTAAAGAGCCACTGTTCCACATCGCACCCTCTTCTGTATGTTTGGTTGCTGGAGGACTTCACACTCAGCAGCACAGCCAGGACATGGGGAACACCTCAGCCCCTCTGCTCTCATGGGCTGCTTCAGCTGCTGAGAAAGGAGGGGTAAGCCCTCAAAACTAGAAAAGGGAGGGCTGTGAGCTGCCTCTGCACCCCACCTCGCAAGGGCGACCATATGCCACATCCTGCCTTTTTGGCTCCGCACTTTCAGTTGATGTCCTCCAAAGGGCAGAGCCCAGGTGTCTATGTGGATCAGCCTCCCAAAACCAGGGGATTCCACAGCTGGAGAGGAAGATTAAAGAAGACATGGAACTGGGCAGAACACATCTTTTTCCCTCCTCCACCGTTAAGATATATCTGTATGTTTTTCTCTGCAGCTTCTCCTACGCTCTTCATAGCAGACTCATTTCTGAGTTGTACAGACTGTGCTTGGGAGCTGCAGGCTGGAAGCTGGTGCCCATGCATCCTCCTGTCCAGGGAGTGGACACCAGGCTGGGCAGGCTCGAGCCACAGAAGGCAAAATCCTGGTGTCAGCCCTGCACCAGCAGCCCCAGTGCAGGAACACCTACCCTAAGCGCGTTCCTTGGTACACATGGTGCTGGATGCGTGCCCCAAGGGGACATATTTTGACTCTGAGCTCACCCCATTGCCCTCAGGACTTCACCTCTGAGGGCTCCCATGCACCAGGTCCAGGCACTAACCGCTAGGTCTCAGAGAGCACTTTGTTCTCGCTTATGGCCTCTCAGACTGACAGCTGTTTAGAAGTCCTTCTTCCCTCCCCAGCTTTTTTTTTTTTTTTAAGCGGGGGGGAGGGGAGGATGCTGACACTGCAGATGACCACCCAGGCTTTCAAAGCACTGCAGGAGGCCAAAAAGGAAAGTCACCCATCAAGCTGCTTGTTATCCTGATGTGTCTTTACAGGAAAGGCAGTTCCTACAATCAGCCCTATTTACTGCAGGCTGTAATTTTGCCTGGATGGCAGGACGAACTCCTTGGGTACTGCTCTAGTTGGGTATGAATGCTTTTGAGGCAATATTTAAAAATAATTAAGACAGGTTTTGGGTCTCCTCCCTGCAAAGTTTCAATGTCCATGTGCTGACTATCAGTTTTAAAAGACTCGCACGATGCTTGTTGGTGCAGAATGCACAAATACCCAGCCTGATGGGGAAAAATTGTGCATGTAATGGTGCTAAAGGAGTGACAGACCTGTAACTTTTAACGCCTCAGCCTCCATCTCAAGATCACAAGCCCCAAGAACAAGTGCAATTTTACTTGGCACGAACAGGGATGACTGAGCAAGACAACACATACAAGGAAGCTGAAGGTTTCAATCTCTTCTGAAAAATCTCTGTTGTTGTAAGCCAATGACAGGGAACATATGGCTCACAGCCATATTATTTGTTTTAGTTTATTATGCGTAGCACAATACACACAGTAACAAACGTGTAAAGACGTGGCCTGTCAAATGCATTGAGAACATTTACTGGACCATTAGCAATGTAAAAGTTTCCTGCCCTTGTATTACACAGTTTACTGCATGCAACACAAATTTGAACGCATTGCCCAATTTGCAGCCAACAGCCCCAAGTCTCAGATGTTTCACAAGCAACCAACTTGGACTCCTTCTCTTAGATATACGTGAGCAATTTCAATTGGAATTGCATTTGCACCTCCAACAGGCAACTGCCAATTGCAAAAGGATTGCATTTTCCGGTAGTTTGCCAAATGGTAAACTCCAGTCCAAAGGCTAAGAAGCTTTAGTACCTGTAACAGAATGAACGAGGTAGGGAGAGATGTCTAGAAATCATCTCGCCCCACCATTCTGCTCAAAGGAGGACAACTAAAGCAGGTCACTCAGGACCCTGCCCGGTCAGGTGTTGACTGTCTCCAAGGATGGAGACTCCACAGCCTCTCTGGGCACCTAGTTCCCATGTCTGACCACCCTCGCAGCAGCAAAGTTTTATCTTATGTTTGCATATAATTTCCTGTGTGCCAGTTTGGACCCACTGGCTCTCATCCAGTCACTGAGCACCACTGAGAAGAAGCTGGCTCCATCTTCCTTACCACCCCACCAGGTATTTATACATGTTGATGAGATACCCCTGAGCCTCCTTTCTCCAGGCTGAACAGCCTCAGCTCTCTCTGTCTCTCCCCGTACACCAGATGCTCCAGTCCTCACACCCTTCTCCAGGCCTGTCACTGGACTCACTCCACTATGTCTATGTCTCACTTGCACTTGGGCTGAGCAGAGGGGAAGGACCACCTCCCTCAGACCTGCTGGCAATGCTCTGCCCAGCACATCCCAGGATGCCCACCAGAACCCCACATCCCTTGTCTGCAATGCTGCTTATCAGCCAGTCGGTCCCCAAACCATTACCTATATAAACTCAGTAAGCCACTAGGCTTCTTTCAGATCACCCTCCCTACCCTGGTCATTATTTGTGCTTACATAGCCAGAAAATCCAAACGCAAACAGCTGACTCACCAAACGCACATGGCAAACCCCCAAGTCTGCCCAGAGCCTCACCCATCGCATTGAGTTGTTAGAAAAGGCCACCAGCACAGACAGCTGAAAGGTCCTTTCTTGGTGTGAGGAAAATACAAAGCTCAGCTCAGGTATGGACCAGAAAATCAGCCTAACGTTGTAATCAGTGTAATTAAATGAGCTTTGAACCACTGAAGGAAGAGCACATGAGGAAATAACACTGTAAAACAACACGTAATGATGCATTAGTGCAGCAATTACTGTTGTCAGACTTAAAAGGAGACAGCAAGGTAACAAAGAGCAGAACAGTCAAATCAAAGCTTGAGACGGCATATTAAAAAAAACCCCTCAAACAACCTTAAAATTGTCTCACTTTGAATTTGCATTCTCTCTCCCTGAGAAGATGATTACAACCTTTTGATCTCTGCAAGCAAGATAAATTATATTATTGTGATTAAAAATTCAGGTCCTTCTGTTGCAGCAGTAAGTAGGACACACATGGTACGGCACTGTGCTGGCCCCTGCTACAAAGGTGCCAGAGATGGAGAGACTGGCACAGCAGCATTTCTTCCCTGAGATATCTCAGCTTCGGGTCACAAAGAGTTAAAGTCATAAGCTGCTATGATGGAAAGGATGCTCAGCACCTTCACCCAGAGTGCAGAGCACCATGCTGACCAATATAGGAAATCTAGAAGTTCTCCCAGAGGTGAAATTGAATGGCACATGCTCATGATTTGATTTCTAGCTGCATGTGTAAGAAATTAGAAGGGGAGGGGGGGAAATCAAGTTAATTTTACCAAAACCTAATTGGGAAGGGAAGCCAAACAAACTACCACATCTCTCCTTTTCCTTTCGATAAAAGCACTCTCTGTCAAAGCCTTAACATCTTGTAAGTGCATGCCAGCAAATCCATTTAAAGCTCAAACACAGAATTTTACTCTTCCGTGCCCGCACAGCAAAAGAGATCATTCTTCCTTTGTTGTGCTGGAAGGATTTGGGCTGAAAACTGGCAAGAACCAAATTTTAAAGCTGGGTCACTACTTCCCCTGCCTTTTCATCCTGGTTAGAATCTCAGTAGCAACCTTCAGTTTCAGTCAAAGGAGATTAGAGAGAGGTTCAGGAGCAGCACAGTGAGAAAACTGGAAGTGTTACCTTTAATAATTACCAAGAAAGACTTTCATGGTGTTACCATAGGAATTAATCCTTATATTAATATTTAAGGCATGAACAAAGCAAGGACTCTGGAAGAAATGATGGGGGGGGAAGTGCTAGCAGTTTGCTACTGCAATGCACTAATTTAACTTAAGAAAAAAAAAAAAAAAGGAAGATTGCAGCCCCTAAGGAAATTGTGCTGTGTGGACGACAGAGTGAGCTCAAAACCAGAACCACTTTCTTCCCCAGACGTCTTCTCAAGTGAGCAGCAAAGCCTACCTAGATTTTTACAAGTCTCCAGAACTGTACTTCTTTCTATACACTTCCTTCTATTTGGAAATACACACAAACAACACAGAGCACTCTTAAGCAAACCATATAAATTATGAGGCAATGAGATGCAAAGAAAAGAGTTTCTTTAGAAATTCTGCAGGATTCTTCTGAGTGAAGACGAAGTTTGGCACCATACCAAGTCCTAAAAAAGCAGGAAGGTGTCGGACCAGATTTTAAACTGTATCTTAAAAAGATTAGAAATATCAGACATCTCCTTCGGATCATTGCTTCATAGCAAGTCTGAACAGCACCTTCTAAAATGAAATTGGATGACCTCGAACAGCCACAGAAGCCAAACCTTAAAGGACGCAGCAAGGATGATAAAACACAGCCGAGCGAGCGTGCAGAAAAGCTGTGTCACTACTGCGGAGGGCTGCGTGCACATGGTTTTAGTCAGCTCTCTGTTTCACTTAGCTCTCTTTAAAACCTAGAGGCAGGCAAAAGCAAGCAAGAGATTCTGTTTGTAGCGGCGTTACATGGACCTGACTGCTTTCAATAGAACAAAATCCTATGTAGGTGCTGTGACATGGCAAGTGTACTAAAAATACAGGTCATGTAAGATGCACAGCCATCAGGAAGGTGGGGGCCTGCAGTAAGTCTCCCTTTAAAGCCCATTATTGCAAGAGAGCTTGCAGATTTCAACACCACTCTGTGCAGGAACTGTGATCTTCAGTCTCCTTTTCCCTGCCAATTTTCCTCAGTCTTTTGTGTTGGTTTTTTTCCAATAAAACTGTACACCAAACACTGCATTTCTAAACATTGCACATTTATCCCCTGCTCTACCAGTCTGTTATAAGGCTTCTTCTAAATTCATTCTCAAATCATCTTAAACATTTGGAATATCTCCCACACGGGGAAAGAACACAGTGCTCCTGGTCCTTTCACAGACAGCTCAGAAGTAGAAGGAACCTTTAAGCAGCCATTTGGATATTAAAGAACAGGCCAGGGAACAGAACACCTTATTCCCTTCAACTCACAACAGAAGGTGAATGTTTCGTTTTGCCTGGCATCTTGGAAACGATCTGAATTTTGGAGTTTGTACGGTGGCTTTGAGACATGAAAGCAGCTTGCTCAAGGAGAAAAAATAAGATTTTTTAGCTGTTACGGATGTAAGTCCACAGTTACTGCCGTTAAAGTGAATAATCAAATGCTTCGAAACCTCATGTTACAGAATAGTGTGAAGAAGTTTGAGGAAGCATGCACAGAAAGGACAGGAAGACTAATAGCTAATAAGAGAGCTCTCCAGTTTCAATTTCCTAAAGCTGATGCTCTGAGTACTGCTATGACAGCAAAAATAACAAGTCTCTTTTTTTTTTCCCCTTTCCCTGTTAGCAACAGCTATAAATGTCATCAACAGCACCAGCAGGAAACCTCCACAGAGGGTAGGATGTGAAGAAATAAGATGCTTGCTTGTTTTAGAAACCATTAAATTTGCCATTTCCACTGAACTCCTACAGTCACTTCTTCCTGAGAAGTTCAGGGACTCAAAAAATAAAAAAGCCATCCTAGCAGAAAGAGAAACTGCCTCTGCAACAAAGGAGCGAGCGCTGACCATCCTACCCATCTCCTGTGGAGTCCTCCGCGTCTGATGGGATTGCAACTGGCCACTGCAGGCAGTGGAAAAGGCCAAATTCCTCTGGGTCAGTAAGTTCAGCAACTAAAGACTAAGCCCTCTGTCCTCACCAAAAAAATACAAGATTATTTCACAGGAAAGACCTCAGAGTCCAAAGGATCCTGCCCTCAAATTCCCATGAAAAAATCTCCCTACTCTGTCTAGATGCCAAAGAGGAAGACGTGCCTTTTTGGACATCTGTTATTTTCTACGTTCAAACGGATATTTAGCACCACTGCATTCAGTCTACTTTCTATTTTTCTCAGATATACTGGATAAAGTTTACAAAATCCTTTATATTTAGCTTGCAAGCTTTTGTGGAACTGTAAGTCGATGGGACACAGAAGCTAATCAACAGCAGTGCCTGTGACAGTTTTAAACGTGCCTCTCTAGGGTTTGGGGACCGAACAAATCAACTAAGTACAGGAGAAGTACAATTAAAACCAATTCTAGCAAATGCCTTTTCGAGGCCAAGCCTACTGCTGGAAAATGGCAGCACTCAAAAGAGGCCTGCACAAGCAGCACGAGAAAAACCACATGCCTCCAGCTTCTTCAAATACCAACCCTGTCATATTGCAACTTGCTGCAGTCATGTGGTGTTTTTCCCTGATGATGGGGTACAAGTCTAATCCACGCAAACACGCAGGGATATTTACAGCCTAGCACAGCAAGACCCAGACTGACTTGAAATGCCTTAGCTCAGGTATCAGGCGCAGTTTTACTCTGGGAAGAAGGCTTGCTATAAATGTATGCCATTGCCACAACCCGTTTGTTTCTCCTACCTTCCCACTCAGGCCCCTGCTTTTACACCACCCGACAGCCGGCACTCCAGACGCACCCGCAGAGCCGTTATTTGTGAGCCTGTAACCGCTCGCTTTAAGGGAAAAATTAGATCTGTCAATGGGTTGCCGAAGATTCAAAAGAATTTTGAAAGACAGTAACGTCAGTAATGCCACGGAAAAGCAGACCACCGCATGCTTGAAAGGCAGATCTTCACAAATGCCAGGTAGCCAGATCCACCTAAAACATGCCTTCATTCAGTAGGTTAAAAAAAAAAAAAATTAAAAAAAGATCAGTTGAGCTATCTCATACACCACAGATTACGGTACACTGTCACTTTCACAAAGATCGCTTGTTAATAAAAAACCCCAAATGTGCAGGAAGAGCAAGAACCAGCTCCTCACAGGCTGTTTAATTTTCCTGCAGTGCATTTACGGAAGGGAGCAGACCCAGGGCTGCACTAACCTTTCCACATTCTCCTTTCCCTGCATGTTCTGAATATGACCAAATGCATTTTGTTTTAAAGGTCAGAATTTATCACAAGAACGTTAACAGCTTCACAATCCTTAAAGTAGCACTTCTAGACTCACCTGCAGAAAATATTTGAGAAACAGCGGTCAAGAACATGATTTCTCAACCAATACTAAAAAACCAAATAGCCAAGAACCTGAATATTTCACAGTGTCCGTGTGTCTGGAGGGAGGGACTGCCTCCCCAGCGCAGCCCTTTGCCCCACCGGCGACAGAGCCAGAGCAGCCCCAGGGCTGGTGGAGGCTAGACTCCCATCTCTTGCAACATGTCGACGGTAATTTGGGAGATATTTTATTGATGTGTCTGTTCTGGAGGGATTATCGAGTCTGCTGGCAGCAAACGCTAATCAGGGCACAACACCTTGTAAAGCAGAGGAGTAAGTGGTGCTATGTTACATTTGGAGCTGCTGGCTAAAATAGCGTTTCAGGGCTTCCAAAAGACAGAAACACACAGCTATCGAGTGGAAAATAGAAGAGTTGGGGGAGTTTGGTGGACAACAGCACTGAATAAAGCAAGGATTTCCGCAGAAATGCATAACAAGAGTTACAGGTAACATTAGATCATGATGCAGCGGAAGCTCCAGTAACTGAAAAACCCAGCTGAATTAAAAAGGAGAAATGCAAAGCAAACATCTGCCGCAGGACTAGTGTTTAAATGAACTCTAGACTTCAAAATGAGAGAAGTTTTCAATAATTGAAACATCAAAGGACTCTGTATTGTCCATACTACTTTACCACCCACTTAAAAAAAAGTTGGATAGCATTTCCAAATCCATCTTCGTGATTTAAATGCTGTTCAGAAGTGTTATGGAAGGCTGCCTAATTCGCCTAGACAGTTTTGACAAATCCAAAGCAGTATGTTTAAATGTTTAGTGAGGAAACATTTTTCAGGAGATGTAATACCTTTTATTAGACCAACAGATACACACAAGGAGCCTGGGGGGGCTGGGAGGGCAAAGAGACTGACAAGCTTTAGGCATCCAAGTCTTCTTTTCCAGTCTGAAGAAGGGCTGTTGGCCTGAAAACTTTTCTGCTCAGACTAAATAATATTTAAAAAAAAATTAGAAAACTTGGCTCCTCCTCTAAACTTCGTTTGTACCCTTAAACTGTTAAGGCTTCAACTTCACTGGTAAATGATGAATACACCTTTGGAAAGTGTATTTGAATATACCAAAAAGTTTACAAATCCTTTCTTTATACAATGAGAAAACTTAAATCCACGTATGGACAGTGTACAATGTCACTTCTCACCAAGCTTTGCTTCCCTGTCCCACAACAACCTTCAGCAGCACATATTAGACTAGATGTGTCCCAAGCCTCAAGCTGTTAACATGCTGAACTGCCAACCACTGCCCAGCTAAGTAGCCACTGAACACCAAGAAGATGCATATTCCTCCAGACTTTTTGTCTGAAAGCTTCACAGAAAGAGCCCTTTTTTGTTGCCTTGCAGCTAGGTGGGGTTGGGTAAGCAGCGCTTACAAAAGCTCGTCACCACACACATGACATACTAGGACTATCCCCAAAGCGGGTGAAAGAGGAAATGCACAAAAAGTCATTTTGCGTTTGTACTGGGATAAACATGACCTCAGCGTAACATACTGGAATTTCCTTGCTGCACCTGGGGACTGCAGCGTGTGGGAGCAGACGCCGGCTGCGTGCCCTTCCCGTAGCAAGTGCTGCAGGACCACGAGGTGTGCTCAAGGCAGCAGACATCTCAGTTGGCTTTCTGAATGAGCCATTCTGTATACTTCATGCAGCCTCTTAAAGAAGAGAGATGTCTGATCATTGGAGACGTTTGAATTGCTATAACCTAATCACCACCAAGGACAGTTAGTGGGTCTTACGAGCTGTACTAAGGATATTGCTAGATATGAGAAGCTCACAAGGATCTTTGCCGGTCACTTTTAATGGCTTGATATGTTCTGGTAGGGTTTCGCATTACAGCCCCCACCACTACAGACATTCTCTACCGGCAGGAATACAGATATGTCCTCCTGGCCAGTTACTCCTAGGATTTGGTCACCTTACCCAAGGAAAGCAGATTATGATACTGCCAGGAGATCCCCTCCAACAGTTAGGCATGGTTGGATAGCTCAAGCAGCAAGAAGAAGAAAAAACAACATCAGCACTGTGACAACTGACTCCTACGATTTCCCAGATGAAGGAGCAGAAACCACAGCAAGCTACAGCTGAGGGACAGAGAAGGAAACCCAGAACTGCGCCCATCCTTGTGTCTGGTCTCACACCCATGCAGTTCTCAGAAGAGAGTCTGATCTCCCTGCCAAGCAGGAGCCTCAGCTTCCAAGCCTGGACGCAGAGAGGCTGCCTAGTGTTACGTGGACGGTTAGGCACTCAGCCTGACTACATGCCACACAAAGCCACAACGGAGGACCACAGCACTCCAGTCCTTGCAAAAAGACAAGGCTGCAGCAGACGTAACTCTAAGAAACACCTCTGAGGGTCCTTACCAGTATATTCACATGCACCCTTCAGAAGGGCCTGAAGAGTGAAAGCTAGCAACACTGGAACTGTGTGCCAGGTAAAGACAGTCTGCAGCAAGACCTACCAGTGTTAAATGCTTGGAAGAAAACCATAAATAAAAGATACTGAGGTATTTTAAACACCAGCTTCCCCCACTTCTCCCGTAAAAAAATGAAGCAAAACCAAGTCAAAATATGAGGACCTACTTGCTAATCTAGTACCTTAAAGAAGAGTGGTCAATTTTGCATTTGACTAGTATTTTAATATTGTATTAAATTATATATATATTTTGCTGTACCCCGTAGTAAAAAACCCTTAAATAGATGCCTGAGGTCTTTTGGGCTGTTATTAACAGCAGAGACAAGAGTCTTTGAAATATAAACCCTGCAGGGATCTCTGCACACTCATCCAATTATGTACATTTCTATTTCCAAAGTTTTTTCCTGATAAGTGTCTGGAATAATCTGAAATTTCTGCAGCATGCAAAACTTCTGGGATGAATATAAATGAGCATCTCCAGTATTTTAAGAACAACCCCTTACAAAGAAGGAAACTAAAGACAAAGTCCACAGTCCAAAACAGGTTCTAGGCAAGGTTTTGCCATAAAATTCTTGTAAGACTTTTGGGAAATTTCCCTTCTAAAGAATGGAAATTGGAAATAGAAATTGGACAGGTATAAGAAACTGCTCTCCTGTGTATCTAATAAGCCAGATGAAAGACTAAGCGGTGTTATGGGTTGGGCAGAGCCAAATCTAACCAGGCATCCTCTGCCTGCTTGTGGGAGAGCAGGAAGTTTGGGGAGCAAAAATGCCCTACATTATCATGTAAGCAGAACCTGAGATCACATGCTGGAGTCAGAAAAGGGTGAAATAAAAAAAAAAAAAAATTGAAAAAAAGGAAAGGAAAGAAGTAGAAAGTACTTGTCAAAGATACTTTATACCATGGAGTCAGAGCCAACTGTACAACAAGGATTTGCAGGAAGCAGACAGCTCTGCCAGACAGCTGTGAGAACTTCACACTCATCAGACAACCCACCTCGTCTCTAATCACCACCTCCACTGCTACTCCAATAAAGATTCGCTCAAAATCTGCAAGTTAAAGACAATTGTGTTAATAATTTATAGTCTTGGGATGGCCAAAGGCTCTCTTTTACCCAGATGAGAACCCATCAGGCTTGGTAACAATATGAGAAGAACAAGAAAAAACAACTAAAAAAAAAACCCCAACCTCTCTCTGACCTCCAAGCTTAACAACGCAAAAGTAAGGTGACACACAACAGGCAAGTACAGGCAGAGCCGAGATCACAAGGCAGAAAGGTGAGGTAATACCTCAGCATCACAGGGCAGTGGTGTCGATAAGCCAAACACATACATCTGGAAAGGACACGCAGAGGAAATGGGGCTACAGATTGATAATAAACAGATGAAATCTAATCAACAAAACACAGCTCCTTCCATCATATTTTACTCTTTAATGTGCTGGTCTTGCAGACTAAATATTTTAAGTACACACCCTATCCACAACACTGCCATTTACAAATATGGAGCCCATAAAGAACAAGTGATTTTCCTAAGACTGACCCTACAGAGACATTTTTGTGCACCTGCTTTGACCAAACCACCCACTGGAACAATTATTTACAGCAGCAGCAGTCCAAGGCTGGAAAGGGAACAAAGGTTCCTGCCAGGAAACACACCTCAGCATTTACCGCTCCGTGCAGCGTTATCACCCTTCGCTGCCCCAAGCATTGCATTTCAGCTGTGGCAATCATTAAGGACAGAGGAAAGACACCACCTCACATGGCTGCACATTCTTAAAGAGTTTTGTACGCTGACGGTTTAGTAATCCTGCCATTTTTAATCACAACTGTCGTGAAAGGTAATGTATTTGTCCATTATGGTTTGCAACCGGGAAATATTTATGGAATGAGCAGCATGTTAGCGTGTCTTCATTTCCAGCAGTTAAATGAGACTTCTGAGAGCCCTCCCTAACATTGTGGACATTTGTTTCATTGCATGAGATTTTGTGCTCCACTTTAGGATTAAACTGTCATAGGGGGATTTACTGATTTAACTGAATACTTGCTTTCTGAGAGAGAAATTCCAGTTGTCTGCTTCTCAGCTCTATCTAGCCACCAATACAAGCCAATTTCAATTTCAGGTTTCCTGAATGCCTGGATTAAAAGAAAAAGAGGTAAAAATAAAAATCCATTTTTTCATGGAAAAAAAATAATCATCCGAGACAACAATAAAACCAACAAAATAATCAAGCAACATTAAAAAAAACCCCATATGGGTCTTCCTAAAGATATTGAGGAGCCTCTTCCGCTCAGCCTTTATTACTTCCAGCTTCCTCAAGCACACAAACTTGTCAAAGTCTGACATGCAGAACACACTATTGCAGGCCTGCCTTTTGTCTGCTGTCCAAACTTGTTCGATCCTCTGGGTTGCTGCAGAATGGAAATGAGGAAGAAGCTTTAGTAGCTCAGCCTTCACTGCCGCGGGCAGATGAACACCCATAAAGCACAGGAAGGCAAGCTCTGTCTCAATAGAGCTAATCAGATCAACAATTACTTTCCATAGTGTCGTCATGTTCAAGCATAAACATGCTTATCTTTGTGCTTAAGATACAAAAAAGGCAAAGCACTGCTGCAAAAATCCGTTTTTCATGTCTGATTCTGTTGTGGGAGCTATAATTCTGAATAGAAAAAAAAAAAAAAAGGATTAAGAACAAGGAGTTACTTCATTCTGTCCTTAAACATCCAGCATTTTGAAAAGTCTATGGGATTGCAAATATTAGTAAAATTTGGGGGTTTTTTTTGCTATTTACCTTTTTATAAGGCAAAGTAATACTATTTATTTTAAAGGTTGCAGGCAAAGGAAAAAGGACAACATTATCAAGCCAATACTATAAAAATATCATATTCCAACTACAAAAATCACTATTCACAACAAATTTTTAGGAAACAACTCCTAAGTTGTTCGCTTCTCAAAACCATTTTTCACAAAAAAAAAAAAAAAAAAAAAGGGCCTTCAATTTAAATATTCACTTCCATGACACCAATTTCACAGACACTGTGAACTACCAAATCCTCCCCTTATTCCACACGAGAAACAGAAGGAGCAGTGCACATCTGGAATGAACACCAGCCTGTCTTCCTCATAAATGCCTACAGCTTTAAAGACGTTTTGAATATCAGAGGTAGAAAGGACTCCACAAAGATACACTCTTCACCTTCTGAAAGAAGTGACATCCAAACGTCTACAGTAAAATTGTTGGAAAATTAATAACTACTACAGGAGTGTTCGAATGACAAAAGCCTTTGCCTCTATCAAAAGCCTAATTAAATTTAAGCTGATGGTTTAAAAGTAAATACTCATACAGACTCATAACAAAGAAACCATTTTCTGAACAAATGAAAATTTCAGGGAGCCAGGGTGAAACCTTTCTGCCCATGCCGGCATTTAAGGGGTATCTAGTTTCTAAAGAGCAACCATTTCAAGTTAGATTGGTCCAGCAGGTCAGGTCCATCGCTGCCTTGGGATAAGTGCAGCAGCAGGGAAAGGCTACTCAGATGGGTTCAGGAGCAGCCTGAGCCTATTTAAGATGCAGATGATGCTGCTGGAAGGGGCCCATCTTCCTTCTAGTGCTGGCACAAGAAGCCATGGAACCAGCCAGCTCAGAGAGCTGATCTGGCTGAAAACTAATCGCTTGGTGTGATAACTACCAAGCATTTTCTCTGAGACACCAGATATTTGCTCCACGCCTCGCACGTGTCCGCTATTTCAGAAGTGCCTTAAACTGCTGTCACATCACCCTTGCACAATGAGACCAGTTCGTATGCAAGCAGGTTTCCAAAGGAAGATGGGAACGAGAAGGTAGCTCTTCCCCCGTGGCATGTGGTTTCCAAAGGGTGATGGGAACGAGAAAGTGGCTCTTCCCCTGGTATGTGGCTCTTCCCCACGCTGTGCTGTCCTCCCGCACCCACCCTGCCTGTTCAGACATCAGCCGGGGTTTTCCGACTAACCCCCAGGGTCAAAAACCATCACTGTGGGTTAGACACAGTTTAACCAGCCATGTGACTCTATTCAAAACTTGGAAAGGTTTCCTACAGGAGGGAGACGAAACACAAATCTGACAAAAACTCTAAGAGCCAGAAACCTCGATTCATCACTATTATTGATCACTGGAAAAACAACCAACCTAGGCACTGTTCTTAAACCATTAGACATCAGTAGAAAAAGCAGATGTGTCTTTCCATCTTTCCCACCTGCACACATCTAGCCCCAGGCGAAATTTCTTTAAGAAAGGATATTAACTCAATTAAATTTAAAAAGCTCTTGGCTTCAGTCTGCATTGTTCAGATGTTCCCTTTCTGCTGCAGTGCCCTTTAGAGTGCTGTAAAGGACAGGGCAGATTTGAAGAGAAGGAAGAGGAGAGAAACAAGACAAGGCATTCTAATTAAAAGCAACTTAGCCCCATCTATAAATTGAAAGTTCAACTGACAACAAGATTTAGCATCGCAGTCTGGTCAAGGAAGTTTTCCACCAAACACTTCACGTTCCCAGGACACACAGGAGGAACAAAGCGCAAGATCTGTCGGTGAAAACCAGGAGACAGCACGCACTCAAACAACTTGGTACTGGGTTTGGGCAATCATGCAGAATACTGCTTGCAAAATCTGCCAAAGTCCAGTGAGCAGGTAAGAATTGAAGCCACTGACTCGGCATTTCTTAGTATTTCCTAATATAGGAGGGTCCCTTTGGTCTATTGTCTCCAAGTAATCTTTTCTCTCAAAGCAAATGAAAGACACAATCGCCACCACCTCAGAAACGTTTGCATAAGATTCAGATTGATATTACTGGAATACACACATTCGGATGTCCATTTCTTATCCTAATACCAAAATTAATCCTCTAGCATGAAGCTTCATTAATCACGACTTTCAAATACAAAGCACTAACCTTTATTAAAGTGTTTTCACATACCAGCAGGAAGGGCAATACCTGAACCTGCATTAAGCAAAGGAAACACTACAGATACAACCCTCTCACCAGCAATTAAAGAGGCTCTTCATGAAAAAGCTGCCCTTTACAATGTTTGCCCTACTTAGCATTAGCTCTCATTACTAAGAGGCAATGCTCCAGAGGATGGTAGGAATCCAAAGGAAAATATTAACAGGTAGAGAGTAGAGGTTGAAGGCTGTTAAATGAGCTCACAAGATCCTCCAGTTGGCAATAAGAGGAGGAAAATAGGTTGAAGTAAACTGAATGCCACTTCTCAGGGCAAAGCATGGAGGTGAAGCAGTGCAAATCCACTACAACCAAAAAGAAAATAGCACACAAGTCATTTGGTTGCAAGGAAAGATTGAAAAGCACCAGAAGTTAAAACCTGTGAGAAACGGGTACGTGGGAGGAGGTGACCCCAGGATGCAGAGTAGTAGTACAATTTTTAAAGAGCTGTGCTCTTTAAGACACCAACATCACAAACAGTTTAAGTGGCAGCAGTGACACAAACCCATTTAGAGGAGGGAAAGCTCTGGAGAGAGCTTAAATCACTTAAATACCGAGGAAGAAACCAAAAGGTGACACTGAGCCGGTAAAAGCCTTCACTCACATTTCTCATGAAACAGAGAAGCTCACAGGGCTGGAAAAAAAGGGTCAGAGGAACAGTTAATGTATTTCATCTTGTTTCATCCCGTTGACGCAGTGAAACCAGATGACATGCATCCAGAGTTTACGAGCCAGCTGGCAAACAATTTGGACAACTCAGTAAGACACAGGCAGCACCAGAAGGAACTTAAGAATATAAACATATAGCAGCCACACTGTGCTGGATTAAAGGCCCACCTGGCTAATGTCTTGTCTGACAGTGGGCAGTTGTGAATTCCTCCAGGAAGCGTCCAAGCAGCGGGGCAGGTACAGGATGGTCCTTGCCCTTGCACTGCTTTCCAGCTTGCAGCAGACAGGAGCCGAAGAGTTTCCTGTGCTAGAGATTGCAGTTGGACCATTATGTTTAATAGCCCCTGACAGACTGTCCCACAAAGGAGAGCTGTAATGTTTTTACATCTTACAGTGTGAGCTAGAAAGCAGTTTAATCACCAGCACAGCAAAAAGGCTATTGTTTTGGGATATATTAATTGTATCCCCATGTTCAGGGCCGGGGAGCTAAAATCATACATTTACTCCAATAGTGCACCTTCTGCGGATGTTCCTGCCAGAAAGCTGGCTGCAAAACTGGAAGAGTTAGGGAAAAACCCAACACAGCAACAAACTACCCAAGCATATGGCAGATCGTTGACAGATGGACAAAGGAAAGAGTAATGTCATTAATTTGAAAGGAGCCAAGATATGACGTACTAAAATGTTTACCAATATTTGTAAAGCAATAATCTAAATGCGAAGAGATTGGTTAACAGTGTAAATAAGGTATTCTTCTCTAATCCTAAGACAAGACACTATTTGGTTATAACTTAAAGTAAAAAAACAGATCTCGCAAGTGATTAATGAAAAAGCCACTGAAAAAGTGGTTAAGATGCACAGAAATGTCTAAACACGGCACTTACAGGACTAGCACGGAAGTCTTCGGTTCTCCCCTGAGATTTCAAAGGAGAAGAAAAGTAAAGTTTACAGATGTCATCTCAACTCCCATTACTCTTTTCTATTACAAAAACACCCTGCCCCACTCCATTTAGGAAATTTCACTTTTACAGCATAAATATTTTTTCTTGTTACTTACTATCTGTAACTTTCTTACTATCTGTAACTTTCTTGTTACTTATCTTTACTACTATCTGTAGGCCAAAGTCCATACGAGACACCCAATGCTTTACCAACACTTCAGCAGAATGGTATTTCAGAAATTTGTGCATACAATTAATGCATACTTACAACTCAGGCATTTTAGATCTCGATTTGAGACAATGTGCACAAGATAACTGTTAATTTCTTCAATTGTGTAAGTACCAATCCAGTCAGTTGTACAAAATGACTGCAAGAACCACAGCTATGTTTTCATTTACACCTGCCTTGTAACACCCAATACACTTAAAAACCGACAAAACCGATTACATTTGAATTGGCTCTGCTAAATTGCTATATAAATAATGGAAAAAATGATCAATAGACTGCAGTTCTTGGAGTATTAAGATTTCCTGAAAAACAAATGCAAAAATAATTAAAATTGAGTAGAGGAGCTGGAAGATTTGCAGTTGGCACCAGTTTATCCATCAAAAAAAGATTTTCAAAGGATACGTCCATGTTCAAATCAGCAATACAACGCTGATACAAATGAAGGTTGCTTGTACTTCACAAAATACTTCCTGCACTACGGAAATAAGGTTCTTCAGTCGTTGTTTGCATGTCTGAATCAACGCATGGCAAACAATGCAGAAAAACTCAGTGGCTTTATCTAGGGGGTGCAGGAAACTATTTCTTCAAGTTACTCATCTTGGAGACTTTAATGTTATATATGTATTTTTTTTATAAGCAGAATATTAATGTATGGAATAACTTCAGTGGGTTTTATCTATGAAAGAATATTTTCATATCTGTAATTTCTCATTTCTTTCCCCCACATAATTTAAGCTCCAAACATCAAAACTAATATCCAAACGCTGCTACGACAGTGCTCAGCTTTCTCCTGCCAATGGAGACAGCAGGCGAAACAGGTAACTGCCCGTAATAAAATTGCTTCTCCTACCTCTCCAAACACAGAATTTGTTCCCTAAGTTTCATTTCTTCCCAAGTCACAGCATATGCAAGACCTTAGTAACATCTCCTATCAAAAGCAGATCTTAATCATAAAAATCAGACATTTTACAGCTTGACAGCTACCCCTTCTACTCCATTTATAAAGCTTCTGCATTTGAAAGGGAGATTCCCAGCTAGATAATGGAAGAGTCATTACTGGAGCCTAGTCCTGCAAAAGCCCAAGACACTGAGCTTTCAAGTCATGCCAATCTTATGTACAGAACAGCTATTTTGGGTAATTACAGAAGTTGTAATAATGCCTTTGGAGTCCCATGGAGTTGAGCTCACTGTAACTAAGACATGTAGTCTTGCTGGCAGAAGCTTTTTCAAAAGGGACTCAATTTGTTTTAATAAAATACTGAACAAAAACATCTTTTAGAGCTTTACTGTTTTCTTGTAGTACTTGTATGTAGTCACATACAAATTTTCTAAGCCTAACCTTTAGGTGATGTAAATCAGCATAACCTTGCTATCTGGTCAAGTTACGCCTATTTACATCAGAGGAAAATTCAACCTTATGCCAGGTCTTATTTAGAAATAACTCTTGTAAATCATCTGTATTTCACTTTCAGTATAAATAAATTTAAAAAAAAAAAATCTTAAATGCTATCTGATACAGCACTTGCTGTTTTGAACTGAGCTATTATACCAGAATTAATTTTCTATTGTGTATACATTAAAGACAGTTCAATCCAAATTGATTGAGGTATATATTTTGTAGGAAGTGCAAGAGAAACATTTATAAGTATGAGGCTAATTTTACACAAGGAACCAGAGTGTAAAGCCAGCTCTTTTGCTGCAGGACAGGTGAAGGACGAAGGTCTCAGTACAGTCCATGAGCACTGGGGCTGGAAGTGGATCAGAGCTCTTCTGTCTGGTCATTCGTGTACAAACTCATGGAATATGTCTTCCCTCTCCAAATCTGTAGAGAGGTTGTGGACCACATTGTTAGTTTCTGAAAAGCAGCACAAGGACCTGGAACACACCTGCACACCTCTGTCTGTGGGTGTCCATGTATTTTGTGCTGTAACTTGAATTTTCAGATGTTCACTCAAAAGCCCAGAAGCTTCAGCCTTAGAGCCAGTTAGTGCTCTCCAGAGATGAGAAGACTTTGCTGTCTTCTTGGGAGGAAGCACTGTTCTTTGAGCAGGCAAAAAGCAGTGAAAGCCAGCAAGAAATCAAAAAAGGTCTTAAGTATGATAAAATACTAAAAGCTTGTTAGCTACTGTGCACCTCGTCTTTAGCGCAGCCTCCACGTTTTCAAGTCCCTTCTGTTAAGCGGGCATGATTAATTCCCCTTCAGTTTTCCAAGCCTGCTTTTGCTTAGAAGCCAATTTAGCAATTAAATTAATCGTCAAATATTTCTTGCCAGAGAATAAAAACGGAGTTTCACCTCGCCTGGGCAAAACACAATTCCCAAAGGATTTGAGAAGTTAATGAGCGGAACAGTTACAAAAAAAAAAAAAAAAAGAAAAAACTGGCAAATCAGCCAAGAGAGAGACAGGAAGTGACAGATTTAAGAAAATACCTCTAAAGTAGAGGAAATGAGTCGTCCTTTAAGAAGAAATCATACATATGAAGCACATAAAACAGAGTATTCTTTGTAGACTTGACTGAAGAAGGAAAGAAAAAAAAAAAAAAAAAAAAAAAGACACATCCTGAATAGCACTAAAAGCAAGACAGCTTCAGTGGTTAGCCTCATCTAGTTAAGATGGAAATTTGAATAATTTTAAAAGCAGTGGCCAGAACTTATCTGTAAAAGAAAAAAAGGGCGGGGGGGGAGAAAAAAACCCAACTAAATGCACAGAGAGGAGCGATTCAAGCCAGTAAGTGGACACACAGCTGCTCACATTAAGCAAAGGGAGCACGCCACTGCGCTGTGCCTACTCCGTGCATTGCAGGTGAAGTCCTAAGGGTGATACTCCTGAATGGTTAAAAAGGATTATTTTTTTTAAAAACACATAGGCTCCTCCTGGGAGAGATGTGCTGAGAAAAGCCTCAAGTCGAGTTTCTACTCAGATGAAGATGTCCTCAACTGAGAGGCTTCTTCAGTCAGTGACAAACTGCAAGCCTTGGCTGTAGCAAAGGGGCATGATGAACAGCTTGGGGAGTATGTAAAGATACACCTTTGTCACACACACAACAGGCAGTTCCCAAACTCACAACAGCAAGAATTGCCTGGTTGCATCCACCAAGCTGAAGGATACCCCACGTACCAGGTCCAGGAAGGGACTGCCAGCAATGCTGAGGAAGGCATTAAGGGCTTTGTTAAGTGACATCGACATTTTAAAAAGGAAGCTCAAGCTAAATACAGCCTTGTCTATGTGAAGTTAATACTTTCTTAAACATTTTTTTTAAAGCTAGTTGCTATAATGCAGGAAATGTCAAGTATAAAAGAGCTTTATCTGAGTGCAAACACCTTACAGAGCAAGTTTAAGCTCAGAGGTTGTGTGTTCATCCCTACAAAAGAACATTCATTGTCCAGACATGTCCAGCAAGGTTTTGCTGGGGGATGAGGGGAGAGGAGGGGAAAAAAATGCAAAAGAAAAAAAAAATCATCATCACTCCATTTTATGACTCCAAAAGGCATTTCTAAGACATTTCTGTATAGCTACAATGTTCTCTTTTGTAGTAATGTCATCTCATTAAATATAAGTTTACCTGAACCTGATTCTTTACTTTTGGAATGATTTAAAACTTCTTTCACTATGTAGAGGAATTAGGCAATTAATAAACCTGAAAGCCTTCTGCCACAAGGATTTCCCCTGAAAGGGCTTTAAGAGCAAATTTAGCGCTAAACTGCTTCAAGCAAGCTCACCGCCTGGTTTTCTCTGGCTATAAAGACAGCAGCACTTACACTGAGTAACAAGCCTGCTACTGTAATACATCACCCATCACAGCCTAACTGGCGTGATAAAGTGTTTGCTTGTGAGGGGACCGTGCGGCCAGTCCAAACAAAGACCACCATCTTGCATTTCCTAGAAATCTTTTTTTAAAAAAATAAAAAGAAAAAAAGCTTACATCCTGACCTGTGCCCATGGAGAGCACTGGGAAGCCTGAGTCACTCCCCAGCCTTTGCTCTTCGCCCACAAAGCAGAGAGCTGCCTGCCTGTCCTTTCGTACAACCGCTCTGTCACAGCCATCCTTTATGTATTTCATTCAGTTATAAATGAAATAATATTATAATCACTTGGAGTTTTATTACTGTTACCTGGAGACATTGCCAGCAGTTTCCTCCAGCAGCTTGCTGAGTGGATGAGATTTGCAGCGAACCTAAAGCACTCAAGCCAGCAAGGTCATCTTTATTGCAGAGCAAGAAATAAAGCCAGGATCAGCCTCACACATTATTTCGCCTCTCGCCCCCCTTCATTTCCCCCTTCCTCCCGACAGCTCCAGCTCCCGAGAGCTCCCAGGGAGATGATGTAGGAGAACTGCTGGGAGAGCATCTCCCCACCACAGTCTGGATGCCCTTATGTTTTAATTCCCCTTCAGATCTTAGGAATTTCCTACTTCCACTGACATTACATGGCAGTGAGTTTCCCAGGGTATCCTGGCACAAGAAGCAGACCTCTCAGCCTTGACCTTCAACCGAAGTGCCGGGGGGCAGAAGGGTAGGTATGTTTGGCCACCCGACATGTATCCTTCCTCTTGCCCTTTTGGGAGGGCAGTGTGACATTTGCTGTACCTTAAACCTGGGAGGTTTGCCACGCTAGCCTGGTTAACCAGTACCTTTGAGTCCCCACTCTCAAAGACTAAAGGACAACTGTGAAAAGCCGGCAACTTACAGCAAAGGGATGGGACACAAGGTGCCAGCCTTCCCAATGCTACGTGCCACGTTCAAATATCTTCTTACGCCAGAGAGCCACAGGAGAGCTTATCCCCAATCCCTGAGAGCCTGCTGGCTGCTGGTTTGCCTCCTTTTGTGGCTTGGGGTTTCCAGCGAGCTTGGGCTCAACCCCAGCAGAGCTCCTACAGGGAGCCCACCCTTGATCCCATGGGAGAACCAAGGTGACCACTCCACGGCAGCACAGACGGAAGATGACAAGGCAAACAGGACAGGTGAGAGCTAAGGGGGACCCAAAGCAGCCAGTTTGGCCAGGAGGGCAGCCAGGAAGCTCTCCTAAAGCAGAGACAAGAAGTTCTCTCTTTACCAAGTTGCTTGTCTAAATTGAATTCAGTTTAACTTAAAACATCATGAAAAATGTCTGCATCTATTCTTGCTAACTTAATGCTGTACTGTGTGGTGTCCTGCCATTTACTGTGCCTCTCTTGAATCTCTTGGAACACGAGCTTTCCAAGGCAAAGGCTGCAGCACATAGCCCTCTGCACTTTCTGCACAACACGCAGGCTCCCAGCAGGAACACAGCAACCCTTATGGGATTACAGACTCCATGTGGCAGCGGGTCAAACACAGAAGGAACTCGCTCCATGCTGTCTGTCACCTTCAGCCCAGGAGCACTCTCAGGGAATAAAAAAAAAAAAACCCAAATTGGATCATACATATAACCACAGCACCACAGGCCAACACGGATACTGCCCTAACAGGATATGGCACCAGCAACTTCTCTGGCAGGATGGGCTCAAATCCACCGGGCAACTGGATCTAAGAAGAATGGACAATCCCATGGTTTGTTTGAAATGTTATAGAAGACACAGGTTGAATGTTAATCAGAAAGAAAAAAGTACTGATCATCAACATATCAATGGGCTCAGTTTAGCTTTCAGTGCTCATTATTGTCTGGTGTGAGATGCAGGACTGAGTCTGTACGGATATTTCCAAGTTTCAAAGTTAGAGCTATGGTTTTATTCCCAAAGGCTGATGTAGAAAGGACTGCAGCAACTCTACAAAACACTTGAGTATTTAAAAACAAAGAAAAAACCCAACTGTGATAGCATCATCCAAGTGACAATGCTTAGGAACAGGGTCTGGAATATTTTACAGTGATTCTGTTGTATTCCAGCACACAAGGATGTGAACATTTACTTCAGCTAATCACAGAGTACATAAGCACGCACAATTACATGAAAAGGGGTGTTTTCCAATGTGTGGCAATCAGGGGAGTCTAACCAGAATATTAAGAAATAGACATATTTTACTATTATTTACCATTGAGGCACCACAAGAACCACTGCAGCTCCTTTTTTCTGCATATAACCATCATATTGATAAAACTGGCACCAACCCCAAACTGGACACGGCTTTTTTGTCCTACCACACAAAGAGAGGCAGACACAAAGACAGCCAGTGACATCATATTGGCTACCAAAGAAAACAAAATCCAAGCCACTGTTCTTCATTGCACACACTCTGCTTGGACAGGAAGAAAACATAACTCTAAGAAGTCACTTTCAAACCCCATTTTTGGATAAAGAGTTGACTGTTTTACATGGTAACTAGGCATGAAATTATACCAGCTACAAAGCAGGCTGCTCAGTGTTTTTTCTATGTTGGCCATCAGTCAGGTGCATGAGTGCTCCCACTTAGATTTAACTCGGATGCCACGCCAGAACACGTCCCATCAGCATCACACTTGTCACTTTAGCGCAGAGTGGTTTTGCTGGCGTGCCAAAGCAGCTGAGTTTCAGAGTGCGTGGCTTTCTTGGCAGGTATTCCTCCTTGCCTAAGGGAGACAGACATAGGGGAGCTCTAAGTCTAGAAAAAATAAGATTATTGTAGCCCATCAGATATGATTTCCGGCTTTAAGGATTAGAGCTGTGTCACAGCAAAAGCCAGGGAAAACACCAGGTTGTTCCTTAGCCTGCACCTTGTAACATTTTACTGTTTCCTTACATGTATTTTAGACTGATTTCCTTTCTGAAATCATATCTCTGTCCTTCTCTGCCTACCCCCACCACATGCCCAGCTCCCATACTCTCATTAGAGAAACTGCCTGGAACTAAGGCTAAGCATGTTTAAGGTTTACATTGTCCTCACACTCCTTAAGGAGACAGTTTCTTCAGTAGCTGCAAGCAACTGCTTCTCCTCCACTCTCAGCACTACCGACCTCAACTTTTATCACTCGACCCTCTGCAAAGGTGAGCACCTGTAAAACAGCTCCCTGATTTACAGAGGCAGCCTGACTCTCCCTCATGGCAAGAAACTGGTTCACTTAGAGCAGCAGTTACAAAAGGAACATCTGCTCCATAACCATTCAGCAGAGCATTGCACAAGAGCAGTTACTTTAGCCAGCCTGATATTGCAAATGCCAAAGGAATTTGGTTCCCTCATATCTCTACTCACGGGACCTCTGTTTAGAATATTTGAAATTACTTGAACTCCACCACACTAAGACGACCCCCGTGGGTTTCACTCTGCCTCTCCTGTTTTCGCCACCTTTTACCTTCAGGAGGTTCTTCCCCATTCCTCCGCTTTGCTCCCCAGGGCCAGCAGAGAGTCTTATCTGCCCCCCTGCTAGCTCAGTCTCCCCCAGCTCATCTTCAATGAGTGCTCTGGGCCATAGTTCAGAAAGGCTGATGGAGAACTGCAGGTTGTCTCTGCAGGGCTCTTCACTCCCAGCTCAATTTGTTCACTCTTTGATGCCCTCTGGGAACTGAAGCAGACAATGCTGATTATTTTTGCAGTTCCTACCTGTGACTTTTCTGCACCTAACTGGTAAGGAGGGGACATTTCCTGAGCCTGCTCTGGGAAAAGACCCATTCTAGCAGAAAATTTGGTTCTCCCTCTCCCTCCTGAAAACAAGTCTGTTCTTGCCTCCCCTCACTTCAGCCCTGATGGTGGAATTTTAATTGAAGTGACTGGTGAAAGAGGGGAGGGAAGGTGTGGTTTGGCTGCGGGACACAGTCAGGACTTCTTACACTCTACACATTGCCCTGACAGTACCTCCTCCTGTGCCCCGGGGATAACCCCATGCCATGTGGGGAGATCTGTCGTTCCACCGGGTGGAAGGAGCATGGGAAAGGTTTGCAAAGCACTTTGATGCTGAAGCACAAAATTCTAGACCCGAGGTAACAGTTCCCTCAATGTACTGGGAAATCAGGTTCTTCCAAGTTTCCCTGCAAGCAAGGTCAAAACCACACTTCTTCAAGCTTGCTTGAGAATAACAGCCAGTCTAAAATTAAGTTGAAAAGTAACTTCTCACCCTCTTGTGAAAGAGGCCACAAAAAGCCTAAATGCATCTTCAAAGCCAAAACAGATCTTCAATGAAAAATACTCCCCAGAGAGGAGAGCAAGTACAGGCACATGTTCACAAGCCGGAGCTGGGTGCTGATGCCAGGGCCTGGGCAGGGCAGAGCTGCTGCTCTCGAGGGACAGCGACTCAGTGGTGGAAAATACCATGGACCTGCCCCAAGTCACCTTGTGCAACATTCAGCTACCAGATTTCAATATTTAGCCACACTAATGGAACAGAAGAGAACATCCAAGTCAAAGCAAAAGAGCTTAACGTGAAACAAGGCACATCCCTCTTGTGCTCTTCCTTTATCCCATGAGACCTCTCTCACGGTAGTTTGATGAAAAGTTGTTTTTCCACCTGAGCTAAACTTTGACTCAAGAAGCCAGCAGTGACAGCATCAGAATGCTATTCAGGAATGGAACTGACGAGCTGTCAGATAGCTTTGTGGGGTTAAAAAAAAACCAACATAGAAAACCAAACACAGGAGCCAGGAGATGGCAAACCTTAAGATGTCTGAAAGCCAAAGGAGACAAACATCGGAGATTCAGAACTCACCAGGACTTTGTCAGCTTACAGAGCCTCCTCTCACTCCCTCCCCTACATTTCAAAAGATGAGTGTGCATTTCTGGGCAGAACTGGTTTCAGCAAAGTCTCTTTGTGAAATGAGCATGAGGACATGTGTGTGGGGGAGACGATGTGGAAATTAATCCAGAGGCTGCAATAAAGTTCAAAAACTTTAGTAAGTCCAGGGTTTTTTCCCAGTTGTTAAGTGCCCAGTGAAGGATGGGTGTCCCTCTGCACTGATGCACACACTGTCCTTCAAGCCAGGTAAGTCTCTGGAGCAGAAATTCAACATAACTTTTCCCCAGAGAAAGTTCTATTGTCCTGCAGTCACATTGCCAAATTCAGACATTTAATTCAAAGCGTGAAACGGAAGGATTCCAGTCCTGCTTTTAAAGAGAGAATCTCCAGGCTACCACTCATCACATAACTAACACCAGCTTTGTTCAGGGCAGGACACAGCACAGCTCCCTATCCTCAAAAGGAAAGGGAGGCAACATATAAACAACATATCACTGTACATCACAGCTTCAGAGCTTGCATACCTCAAACGGTAACCAGTGCTAACAGTCTGAGGCACCTCAGCAGATGTATAGCCAAGCAGCTATAAAAGAGCCTTTGTGCTGGCTCAACAGAAACAAGGCGTTTTCTGTAAGGGAGACGGCCTTGACCACCTAGCAGAATAAACGGGGTTACACATTTCACACTTCCTCCACACCAGGAATCGCGAGGGCAGATGGCACAAAGCAGATGCCGTGGGCTGCAGAAATTACCTGTTCGCTTCTGTAGGGCCATGCCAAGGATGTGGAAGAGCCATATTACAACCAGAAGGAAGATGACATTGCCCTCACCTTCCATCCTCCTGGCTTGCAGTTCCCAAATCAGAACTGGACCACTTGATACATATTTGAACCGTGCTGCAATTCAGCAGAGACGTGCCCCTGCAGTAGTGTCCATGTAAAAGATCACCAGAAGTACTCATGATTCACCATCCAGAACTCCAAATACTTTTCAACCTAATGCTTAGGCACCCAGCTCCTATTTTATATATTTTGAAATGTCTTTTTCACCTTCACCCTAGTTTCTAGTTCTGAAATGAGGCTAATTCTTTAAGGCTGCAGGAGCTATGGTGTTATTTTTGGCCTAGAAAAGATAAGAAACCACATGGACGGTTTCTCCTTCGTACAAGCACACACAGCAGCGATGCTACCATCAACAAAGTTCAGGATTTGGTCAAACACATTATTCCATAGGACCTGAGGTGGGTTCCAGTTGGGCCCAGTAAAACGCAGCAAAAAGACAAAGTGCAACTGCAAAAGGCTCTCCTAGTGACTACAGCACACGTTTCAACTCTAAGGAGTCAGAGAGGGGAAAAAAAGATTATTTGAAGAAGTCAAAGAAAAACTGCTCTGTCCAAAACCTGGAAAAGCCACAGCTCACCAACATTCCCAGGGAAGCAAAAGCCCTAATGCTTTATGAAGATTAAATCTGCTATTGTCTCTCAGTTGTTGGTTGTTTGATTTCTTTTTTAATTAAAAGTTCCCCTTGACCAAAGATGTTAGGAAGTGTCTTCAATAGCAGAAGTATATAAAACGAAGTATGTCAGTTAAGTAATCGGTGATAAGGTTAAACAAACAACATAAGGTAAGGTAAGGGTAAGGGTTCTTGACAAATCAGCTGTGATAAGGTTAAGCAAATTTCTCTTTTGTCAAGACAGCAAAGATACACATGCAAGGGAACAATATTTTTGCTGACTTGGACAATGAAAATGAGAGGTGTACATTCTAGAGTCACTCTGGTTGGACAAGATTGTTTTTAGTGAAGCATCTGGTCTGAAGGCTGTATGAAACCATTAAAAAATTGGGTCAGGCATTTAATCCACTCTGCACCCATAGGCTGAGGGGGACTAGGAAAAATTATTTATAAAAATGTCACATCTAAGAAACAGACAGTTTCCCATCGAGTATTTATGCAGAATTATATATCATATTAATTCTCAACACTCACTTACTAAGAGCTTCCTTAGTCCTTGTTGAGGACAAAGAACATTGCCCTTACACAGAGATGCTGAGGAGTGAACTCTGCTATCCCTTGTGCAAATGTTTTATCTCTCTGTAAGACAGTAACACATATTAAAAAGAATGGTTACAAAGGATTAAGGCAGCTCAGTTAATGCAAACTAGCACTCTCTCCTGCATTCCTCGCTAATACAGTGGTGACATAACCAGCCAAAACATGTAGCTTTAATTCAAATAAGGTTTAAAGAAGTTACTGCCAAGTAATTACACCCATTGAAGGCCTACAAGCAGAGGAACCTTCGTTTATACTCTGCTGCTATTCTCAAAGCACTTTTCTAACCAGTTGCACCAATCTGAACTGGCAACCATGAACAAGAGCAGGCAACAAGTTTTCATGAACAAACTTGTGCTTGCCTTTCAGAAAGCACACCGACTAAACGTCTGAGCATGGCCAAGAGGACAGTGGGCAAGGACACAGTATCCAAATGCCAGCTGCCTACTCAGAGAGGCTGGGGCAAGCTGAAGGTAAGTGAGTTTTCTGATAAGGTACTTCTCTCTTTATTGCAGCAGGAAGAAGGTGGCAGTAGGAAGCAGCTTTCTACTACCTGTTTTCTGCTTTCTAATGAACTGCTGGCTGAGACCAAACTATGGGTTCCCATATATTTCATTGCTTATCCTAGCCTCTGTCTAAGAACCTGTGCTTAATCCACAGAGTACCGGATGCTTCTAAAGACTTCTTCCAAGAACAAAAATACAGCACTCAGCTGGAGGTCCCTAAAGCCATTCAGTAGGAAGGATTAAGCCCAGAGACTTGGATAGAGCTTAGATCCAGTGGGCATGACCCTACCTGTGCTCCCTTCGTTACACAAGAGCATGTCGTGCCTTTTTCTAAACCTCCTTCTAAGCTAATGGCTCTAAAGCACTGGCGCTAGGAGCCTCATCTCACAGCTCTGCATAAACATTTAGGGCACCCATCCTGCACCGACATGTGGTCTTAGCTATAAACCAGAACAGACACTAAATGAAGCAGTATGCTCTACCCTAGCCGTGCTCCCAGGACAGATCACCAAGCATAGAAGCTGATCGCTGGAGCTTCATCTATGCTGCAGCACTGGGAGCAAGTCCCTGCCAGCAGCACAGGTAAAACGGTGTTATGTAGACTACAAAGTTTGCCATGAAGCAGAAAAACTGACGGGTGCTTACTTGGAAAGGAGAACTTGCTGTAGTGGCTTTCCTCTTATCAGGAATACTCCACATCAAGGCACACCACCGCAGTGTGGACAAAGTATAAATGGATAAACAGATATTTCCAATTCAAAGAGTCTTAAAATACACTTTGGGTCCCCAATAGCAATTAAAATTACATGCAGGCTTTGACCCTTTTACTGAAGTCAGCATTACCACACAAGTTGCAAGTAATTGGCATTAAGTTCAATTGGTTCTCAAGAATTCCACTGATAAAAATCAGCCAAAACTTACTTCTGCTTCATTATTGTCAGAGTATTTTAAACTTGTGCAAGACACACCTGAAAGAATCACTGATAGCTAACTTGCTTTCACTGAAGACATCAGCAGAAATTCACTTTTATGTAAGAAACTAACCAGAAATAACTCAACTTTCAGTTCTGCAAGGACCCCCAAATACACTTTCTGCCTGAAACTTCAGGATTTAAGAAAACAAAAACAGTTAGTTCCCCAAACCCTTCCAATTATGTTCCCAACTTCTTTGTGACACATAAAGGTCATTTTGGTCTAGGCATGCAGGAAGATAATCCCCATCCTTCGGGCAATCAGGATTTCTGGCAAGATGTTAAGAGGTCTCCAGCTGATAACCATGAAAGTTCACACCACCAGGAGTCCAGATAAGCTTTTAACACAGGAAATTAGTGCTAAAATGTTTTAAGCATTTTAAGGATCAATTAAGGATGGTACAACAGTCCAGCAAAGTAGAACTAAATTTTCTGCTCCAAATCAGATGGTTTTAGAACACAAAGCAGCAGCTCTTCAGCTGGGAGGTGTCTACAGGAAATGAGGTTAGACAACTCCCAGACAATTAATCCTCCATGCAGCCCGACTACATACTCACACCATCCCCAGAGTCATCAGACAACAGCGTAGGGCACAGAGTTAAACTGCTACCTGCCTGCTGCAAGGGCTGGGCATTGCAGGTTGTCATCTTGCATCTTCCCTGTTCACCTACAAACTAATGGTTCTCCCACCAGAGTCCAAAAAGCCAACCTCCTCACTGACGCTTGGGTACAATGCGCGGGAAGACTCAAGATACACAGTTCTCATCAGTTATTGCAGCTGCAAGCTATAAAAAAAGAAATACAGCAGCACACTGGATGCCATCTTTTGCCTTGTCAGCACCAGGAGACCACACAGCCCATCGAGTACAGTGACTTTAGGAGTAGGCAACTGGGAAGCAAAAGAGGAACTTCAGTTCATGGGCTGAGGTAAGGAAGGAGGTCACTTGGTGTTAACAGCTCTTTCAACAGTATCTCCCAGCACCAGCAGCAGACCAGTGACTGCAAACATGGTGAACTGGCAAAATATAACTCTGCAGATCACAAATGCATCCTCAGAGCCTGTCCTAGCACACTGTCAGCCCAGCGAGTACAGGGAAATGCACACAGAGCAGCCGCTCTGTGCTGCGTCAAGGCAGCGTTAGCCCGCTGTGTACTCTTTTCTCCGAAAGCATTAAGAAAAGTCTTCGTAGCAGGTTAGTGCAACACACTGATATGGCTGGTTATAACCACTGTCTAAAGCAACCCTGGATAATTAACTGCGTATATTCACTCAAAATTCAAAAGAAAATTATGTTTTACACGAAATTGTTTTTATAAAGGAACAAATAAATATTACATCAAAACCCATCACATCCATCTACTTAAAAGATTCACCTTTTGTTTCTTCTCTGTAATAATCCAATTGTTTTCATTTCAAAAATATAAATGTTTCTCAAAACACCATACTCCAAGTCTAATGCAGCTAGCACTGCAAGCATTCGAGCTGAATTTGTTTCTCCCATCTCTTCGGTGACCTCAGCTAGTTTATATTAAGCCCCTTCCTCGCATCAGCACTTCATTTCTATTTCCCATCACCAAACAAGTCTGGCTTTTCTCTCCCATACTTACAGGCTCTGACAACTCCATGGTGCTTTTAGCTGTGCATAGAACTTTCCTCTAATAGATTGAGGGGAAAAAAGCAAATACTCTCTCCAAATTTGCACACTTAACCCCCTCCCCCTAACATCCAGGTCACAGTTACCCTCGACATACAGATCTGCTAAACACTTCCATACTGAAAGCCCCAGCAGAAGACACTTCAAGTTTACTTCAGCTGAGAAAGACAATTTTTTATTTATTTTTTTACCGTCTAGTCACACAGGACATTTCACAGAGATTCTGTTCATACAGAGGTAGCCACGAAGTGGTTTATTCTCCCACTCTCACCTTTTATACACAGAGATAAGCACTAAATAAAATGGAAAAGGAAACTTGTCAACTTAAAGGTTGGTCAGACATAATTAACTCATGGGAGGTAACTGACTACACAGATATTGCTGTATTTCATATTTTTTAGGTTTGGAATTTAACCATGTCCTCCAAGGTCTCTAGTCAGGTGGGATTCACCTACAAGAGGCAGTGCAGCACACAGCTCTGATCACAGCACGACATCATTTCCTCCAAATACTGAGCTTCACAGCTCCAGCAAGCCATAAAGCCAAGAATCCACCCTGAAAAAGACAGATGGCTTTCCCATCAGTTCAGAAGAGAAAAATACATTAGAAAGATTCTGGTCTCAGACTTACCTCCCTTCGCCTATCCCCATTACTGCTCAACATAAACTCAAATCCTCATGTATCTTCTGCATGCCTTAGTTCAGAAACTGGGATTATGAGTTATTTTGTTAGAGTTTGTTGTCTTGTTATGCAATGAAGCATTAGCCTTTCCTGACTTGTCCTCAAGATAAAAACTAACGGGGGAAAAAAGCAATACTTCTGTTTGCTGGATTCATGACTGAAGCTTCCTTAGATTTTGCACAACACCATCAAAGTCCCCATTTCAGCAACTCTCAGCTTAGACATTAGATCAAGCCATCCAGCTAACTAGGGTCAGATTAACCATGTGCTCACAAAAACTAGGTCAGTCTCCAAGTCTCCATAGCCAGGAAAGGCATGTAGGTGTAAGCACAAATCACTCAGTGTTCCTCTTTTGAAACAACGGCCAGGAGAAAGTCAGCGAGATCCAGGCTCAAGTAACTTTGGTACAACACTTAAGAGCTATATACAAAGTCGTTCTTGATTTCTACAACAAACAAGCAACCTTTACCAACTTGAGTTCAGAAGTCACTAAGAAATGACTTACTGATGTCAAGTCAGTCTTCTCTCTTTGAAATATTTGGTTCTCAAATATTTAATTACCTTCTGAAGTGAAAGAGCTAGGTCAGGGCTTGGGTGCAGATCTGAGATCTGTCTCCTGTTCCAAACCCTCCTAACCCAACCCTTGTTTTCACAAACCTAAACTGCAGCCTTTACTCTTTCCTTTGACCTCTCTGCCCTCCTCCTCAGCAAACATTGCTACTAAAATTAGACCACAGTGGTCATACCCGGCTGCCTCCCCCACTGTCGTCACAGACTCCCTGTCACATCAGTCATGTATTTTAGTCTCACACTGAGCCCCATGCATCACCTTCCCTGCCCAGATAATGCTCTTCTCTAGTGTAACCTGTCTGTCCTCTGACAAAATGCCATTCCTCATTACTTTCATGAAGCTCAATCTCCATCCATCCCCAGAACGGACAGCCACCTACTTCCAACTTACTCTGAAGCCAAAAGGACATGTCTGAAGCATTTTGGAGACAAAATTTAGTGCTTAAGAAAAGACAATTTATCAACATTCACCCTAGAACACTGAGCATGCTTGTATCCTCTCTCTTACACGCACACGTGCAATTTGTTTCATATGTTTCTTGAATGAAGAGATGCAACGGGCTATAGGCACACAGTAAGAAAAGGCATTTGTTGCTGTCAGTGTTTGCCAAGTTCCTACACTCTGACTTCAAAAAAAACATACAACCTTTGAAGCAGGGACAATATATATGTGTACATATATTGTCTGACTTCAGAAGTGCTGCTGGACGCTTCCACCAAAGACAAGTTGAGTCTTACGTTTGCTGCCTGGAGTCCAAGGCAAGGGTTCACAGAGCAAGGGCAACCAAACATCACTGTCCAACCCTGCTGCCCCACACAGACTGCAGTAAACAGAGATGCTTCAGAGCACCCTGCCCAAAGCACCTCCTCACAGACCCCATCCTGCCCCGCTCCGGGATGTACAGTTCTTGCTGCTGAAGTCACCGCGTGCTGTGTGCCATACATCAGCCAGCTACAAACAGGCTGAATCTCCCTTTTTGTTAGTGAAGGAAGGTTCTTTCTCGGAAGATAAAGCAAGGGAACTGAAGGTCAGCAGTCAACAGTTGCATCTGTCCCCAGTCTTTCAGTTCTGATCAATCACTGCAGGACTTTTTTTTTTTTTTTTTGACTTCTATCTTACAGAAAACCATAAACTTCAGTTTTGCCCATGGGAGAATCCATTCCAGAAGCAGTATGTTCTGGATTGCCAATGTACTTGGCAGATACAATATGCACTTTAAAGGCTTTCCTAACCTCAGTAAATTTCAGAGTAGCAATTACATTCAATTACTCCAGATGAAAGACCACGCAAAACATTAATTCGAATGCCCCTTCTCCCAGAAGCTCCTCACTACCCCTAGTCACCACTACCCTACTTCTTCCCCTCACTAACACCCAAAAAGTTGGACCTGCTCTTCCTTGATGCTCACGTTTCCTGATGTGATCACTCCCTTTGTCACAGCTTCTTTTCCATGTATGTTACTAAAAATCCTGTCTTGTTTCAGGACATTTAAGAGAACTTGTTCCAAGTTTGGAGGAAAGCACTGTCCCCTCCACACAGACACACTTGCTGCTTCTTACCTGATTTCTCCCACTACCTCAATCAGAACAGAAGGAAAACCAGACAAAATGTCTGGGCATTTGCACCAGCAGTTAGAGGTAGCATAAGCTACTTCCTTAGATCCAGCTGTTTCTATTGCGCTGTAGGACACCAAGCAGTTAGTATCACCTGAAAGCAATGTGTGTCAGAAGGGTTTTATTACTGAAGAAATTAATGGGATATATATCAGCACTGCCTTTATTTCTAGCAGCTATGAAGAGCTTGTATTAAAGTTACCACTACTCTTAAGGTGAGGATATTAAACACAAATTAGAATAATACTTAGCGGCAGCCATGAAACAAGGCTGAAACAAGGCTAAGCTGCAGAGCGGTGGCTTTGTAATTCAGATGCATTAAAGGAAACATTAGACTCAAAATGAAAACTGAGATCAACAACACATTGGGATCGTTTAAATCACAAATGAGATAGCTTGTCATCAAAGCTGAAACCTGTACTCAGGCTGAAAAGCCAAGACCACACATGGCACCACATGGCAGTGCATGAGAAAACAAAACTAGCAGGTCTCTCTGATCCACGGGAGACGAACCAGAAGTACTGGGGGGAGGAAATGAAAGAAGGAAGGAGACTTAAACATGTATACTTTTCCTGAGAAAAACATCATTAGTCTGTCAAAAGTCCAAAATACCAAGATTTACTAGAAATGCAGAATCACTTCCTAGCAAGTTCAGTACAAGCCTTTTGTCCTCTTCAAGAGAAAAGACTGCACTCCAATATCACTTCATAAACTGTCAAGCTCCCATCTGTAAGCTTCTGAGATTTCACAGTTCCATTCTTTTCATGACTTTTTTTCTTCCAGTTTGCTGCATAAAATCCCAAGCTTTGGCTGCTCCACCCTATAGAGGGCTGAGTTTTACAGCTATTTGTCAAATAGCAGTAACAGTCTTGGTTTTGTTTTTACAATGATGATAATCCTTGCCATAAAGAACTTACAGTTTAAGAGGCATGTCTCATCTGTGACTCACTCGACCTGCCTCAAGCAGGGCAGCAGCTACAAGCCTGGTCACAGAAGCCTAAAATCCATCACGGGCTGCAAAACTGCTCCTGAAGCAGCAGCCTGGGTGCATCAGATGAAGGTCCCCAGAGCCCAGGGAGCTTCAGTTCTCCTCAAGCTTGCACATGTTGCTGCCTCTTTTCTGGGGTGAGATGAAACAGGAAGTCCAAAGAATCGTGGTGTCAATTCTTTTACTGTATTTGCTGAAAAGCTCCTGACAGCAGGAAGAGCATGAACAAATCTTTACAAGTCTTGAAACAGGCAATAACCGGTGCCACTAATGAAGTGGTCTAAGAGGCACCGCAGAGAGCAGTGAAATGACAGAAACACAGGAAGGGGTGAAAAAAAAGGGTTTTGAGACAGACTGCTGCGAGCAGAAATAAAACACAGAGCCAGGCCTGGAGACGCATTTGGGCACACCACCAGCGCCAGAGCCAGGGAAGATGAGCAGCACAGTAAAGACATTGTGGGATCCTAAAATCAGAGAAAGGGGGCACTGACAGTCATGGAGATGAGTAAAACGACTCTGGGCATAGAGCCCACTGCAAGAACAGTGCAGGAGGAAAAAATAAAATCACCCACACTCAGGTCCAACAGGGCTCTCCATGTCAGAGAAGCTAAGCAAACCAAAGATCTGGGTGGTGATGCAATCAAAGACCTCAGCTCCTGGTTCGTGCTGCCACTTGAGACTCTCCAGAATAGGAAGTGCAGGAAGCAAAGGACAAGTTTGAAGTTTGGGTTTTCTGAAGCCAATACCATTTTGTTTGCTGAGTCTCATGCTGTTGCTGCTTCCCTTTTGACGGGAATCACGAAGAATGCGGTGGCTGTGTCCCAACAGACCAGGCACAGATAAACTTTTTGCTCCGTCAGAAGCTTGCTAAAATACAATCCTTTGCACTTCACTTACAGTGGCCTGTTACTTGATGTTCACGAATGTACAAGACATGGAAAATGTCGCTTTTACACCAAGCTTTCCTAACACAGCTGTTGTGACAGCTGTGTTATTTCACACAGCTATTGCTTTATCTTAAATAAAATACCAGGCACATTTAATCTAGTTGTCTAGGCAATGAGAGGACAAGATCAAAAAAAGGAAAAGATGACAGATTTTTAAATTGAAAAGCCTCAACTAAATGAGAGTGGACCTATTCCTTGCAGAAGCAATGTGCTTTCATGACCGAAACTCTTCCCTCTCTCCAAAACAGCTGAGTCTTAACATCTCACACTCATGGGTTACTTCTGAACATCTTACAGTTTATACACTTCGCATAAACCAATTTTAAGTAATTCATGGCACTTGGGAGAATCCAGCGCTACGGATAATTTAACAGAAGCTGATCAAACAAAACTGATTTTGAGAAAAGCCCAATCTAATTTTGTCAGATAGCTTTCCTAGTGCAGTTGTGTGCTGTTATTAGCTATTTCAGGTCAAAATTTGATCATATTGAATTTAGGTCTTTGCCAATTTCAGTAGGACCAAAATGCTGACCTTTAGTAAATTATCAAACGCCACATGGTACAGGCATTGACACCATAAGTTATTTCAACTCAGAATGTCCAGAGTAAAAATGTTATGCTGCTAAAAACTGTGGAAAAAAGTTACTGACTCCTTATGAATGGTTAACCATGATGCTGGCAACACACAAACTCGTTTCAGGTCTGTAGGCCGGAAATGTGGAGAGCCACTGTTAATCCAGAAAGTCTTTAGGCACAGAAGATATGAATAAATTACTGCAGCTGGAAACCTCCTTTCCCTTCCTCAGAGGCTTTCCTGCCACTGAATTGTGAACTGAAACAAAGCAACAGCTTTTGGGGGCAGAAATTCAGTGTCAAAAGTTTAACACAAGTCTTTGTCAGTGACAGAGCGGGTCAGCAGCAGCATCTTTCATCATCCTGTGACCACAGCTCCTGTCACGTGGGCAGAAGAATCCCCCTCTTTAACACATCTCATAAAAGGACAAAGCGATAGTTGCATACAAGTCATAAATGTTTGTGTAAAAAGACCAACTGTTGACTCTCTTCTGGTCTCAATTTCTCCCTTATTTCTAAGACAGAACCACCAGCATTTTCCCTGGTACAAGAGGAGAAACTGCAGCTCAAGCCCAGCAGGTGTTTTCAGTCAGACAGTCTGTTAACACTCAGGACTCACTTCAAAGAGCCAGAGCATCCTGGCAGGAAAAGCCCCTCTCTCCCCTGGGAGGAGCTGCTGGCCCCCAGCATCCAGAAGGAACCGCAGTAGGAAACTCTGCCACAAGCAGGCTGGGGACTCTCTCAGTTTTCCCCCTCCCAAGATGCCAAAATCACAGCCACATCAGTGTGGGCACGACCCGAGTTTTGAAGTAAGAGTGGTGGCTTGTCTCTGCTGATGTCAGGGACGCGCTGAGCAGGCATCTGCAGGATGGGGCTGCTAGCGAGTCCCCTGAGGAGCAGTGGACTTGTGTTGCAGGCAGGCTGGGAGACAGCTCAGTGCACAGGGTGACAGTGCTAGCCACCATGAGTCATCTCTGCCATGGCTGTAGTTTGGGGAAAAAACTGTCACTGTCAGGGCAAACGTGTCAGCCTTGCACATCTCAACTTCAGCAAGTTGCACAGTAATTGTATCATCTATTTTCCACACTGACACCATGACATACCCAGCTAAAGAAGATAAAAGAGGCTTGGACAGTCAAGACTGCAGGGACCCATGGACACTTTGTTTTAAGCTTATTCCCTTTCTGTCTAAATAAAAATATCTTCTATGAATGATGTTTCTCCCCCCACCCCAATATACCTAATGTCAGGCTCCACTTCTCTCCTTACTGTTGCACTTCCGTATTTGTATAGGTCTCTCCCAGGGAAACAAAGGCAAGTAGAAACTGTACAGTTGGATGGTAGAGTTGCAAAGGGAGGTGAGCTCTGGGGGAACTGCTGCACAGCCGTACAACAGCAATTCCCTGCTGCCAGCCGCTCCCACCCTCTCCTCTACCTCTCCCAAAACACACACCTCCATGCTCCGCATCCTTGTCCTTACCTCATAGGACCACACACACTGCACTCCCGCAAACCTCCGCACGCATCTTCCCACTTCCACGTCCTCGTGGGTGGTGTACATCTCTCTCAGGCACTCGCCAATGTGTGGCACCATTCTACGCAGGACTTCCCGGCTCATGATCACTCCTGGTCCCCCCATGCAGAAGTTCTCGCCTGGTTCCAGCGCCAGCTTCCCCATCTCCTCTGTGGTGCCAAGGCCAGTCTGCCCAAGAAAGAGGGGCTCACTGCTGTTCAAACTCCTGAGGAAGTTCTCCAGTTTGTCCCCTTTGATGTAAACGTCATCATCAGCTCTCATAAACCATTCGTATTTGTCCAAGTAGTGGTCATGCATATATTTGAGCATCATGAAAGATTTCTTCTGGGGTGGGTAAGAGTCATCTACACCTGGAAGCGGCACGATGGGGATGGGAATAGAGGTGTCCGAACCCTCGCTGGAGAAGAATTCAACCTTGCCAGGAATGGTTTTGGACCAGGTTCTAGATTGAGAAAGACAATAAGGACTAATTAAGTATGCAAACCAAGGCAAGCAGCAAGTGCTACCAGAGACAACCCAAAGGAACTCCACCTCATCTGCTTTACAAATTTTCTTTTTAAATGCCTTGAAGGGTTATTTTTCCCATGCAAATGAGAACATTCACATTGCAACAGAGCAATCAGTATAATACACAAAAAATTCTGACATGACAGGCACCTGAGTATCATCTTTGCAGCTGTATCTGATAGAAAAATAATTCAACAGTAGTAGTTCACTAGTGGCAGGCAGGCTTTCTTAAGCACACTCAGTATTGGTGTAACAGCTATTGGTCACAAGATACAGAGTGAAGCCAAAGGGAGCCAAGATGGGCAAACAATTCACATACAGCTGGATTTAATGCCTCCAAAACTTCCCTGCAAGTTATTCAGCATCGTATCCACCTCCCGATCCCCCTAAGCCCCATCAAAAGCTCAAATGTGCATTAAGAAGTACTGACTTCCAAAGAGTAAATAGATACAAATTTCACATGAACTTGTAGGGAATCAATATCCTGTGGAAAACCAACCAAACAGCAACTTCTCTAGATGATACGGGGGAAAGCAGGTAGGGCTTTGACAGAAGTAAAACATTCCTGCCTGTTTGCAACAGCCAGAGAAGCACTGAGCATGGTAGCAACAGTAACCTCCATGGGTCTGCCCATACCAGCAAAGGACTAGTAGAAAAGTAGTCCTAAGAGATGCATGCAAGACATGTAATCCCAACAGATGACCTGGTGCTACCAACATCCACGCCTCCAGCAGCTTTCCATACCTATCAGACCAATTTTAGTAGAGAGAAACATCACAAAAGAGGAGCCTTTTCTCTGTGAAACACCACAGCGACATCTGCCCCACACCTTCCGTGCTCCTCTGCCAAATCCAACCCATCTGCATGGGCAAACTGGGTCACTCATATTGCAGGAAGACATGTAGGATGATTCCTCAAGGCAGACTGCAGAACACTTAACCTCCTCCAGGGAGGATTTTCAATCATGTAACTGTTATAGCCTTGCCCTAAAAATTACGAATTTTAATCTTTCAGTACCATTTTCTCAAATTCTACCCAGGAAAAAGCAGAGTTCACGTATCCTTCACAGAAACTCACAGAAAACTATTTTCATTGGTAAACCAACAGGTTTTGCCCCTTTTTGTATAGTAGGAGAATATTTTCTAATTATGTTTGGTGACTATGCTCAGAATATAACCTATATTCAAAGCCTAATGTGAAAACATTCTCAAAGTAAAGGACGCAGTATTCCCTCAATGCATCACTGTCACTTTTACCAGATGCCTCTCAACATAAGTTTCTTGCCAAAAGCAGAGCAGATTTTGGGCAGTACAGACCATACGAAATTTGAAATCTCCTGAATTAGCTACCATACAAAGTCTGAAATATAAAAATATTTCAGGAGAATTATTCCTTAAGTTCTACTGGGAAACACAAAGGTACTTGATTAGTACTAACTAAATGTCAACTTCCACACCTTAACAGTTACACACTAATTCAGTTTTGTGTAACGAGCATTGCCTAATTACTTTAAAAGCTTTGTCTTCTGGATTTGTTACTGCCATGGGTAGTGTTTCATAGGAAAAGTTCAGATCCCAGCTTCTCAGAAGAGCAGAGAGTGAAGCCAATGGAAACGTTCCTGTTGACTTCACAACAGAGGTGATAAGGCCCTTAATCATCAGTGATGCAATTATGCCCAGTACCACTGGTTATAAAGTCATATCCTATTAAAGCACTGAAAACTGCCTATTTTAAAATGAGACATGCTCATATCTTGAACTTTCACTAACTATTAAGGAAGTTCACTGACACTCACACTCCACATACAAATCATCTGGTCTTGAATGAAAAGACTACAGAATAAATTGCTCTTCCCACACCAACTCCCAATCTAAGTTTAAAAGACTTCTTCATTAAAGATGCTTGATGCATTCAAATTTTAACGTCATAGATAGAAAAGGCAGAAGAAACTACTGAGAAACACAGCTCATCTCATCCGTTGTGACCAGTTCCCAGTGCAGCTTCGGATGGACCCAGGACACTTTCCAGACAATCACCTGGTGAAGTTATAAGCTAACGGTTTATGGAAATTTCTGCTTAGTGACTTTTTTTTATTCTAAAGCATCAAAAGCAAACAATTAATTTTCAGACTTGCTCTCGATATCCTGAAAGATCTTTCTTTGTAACAATCACAAACCATGGAAAACACAGAATGTCTTCTATTACTCCAGGCTTTAGCTCCTTTCTGGACTCTTGAGGAGCAGTCTTCAACTCTTTGGGGTTTTTTTGAGGGTTGGTTTGTTTGTTTGTTTTTCCAGCACAACCCCTTCTGTTGATTTGCAGTTTAAACTTACTCCCTGCTCTCCAACCAGGTACACTCACCTCAGGACCCCCCTAAGTACTGTCAAGAAAAGAGTTCCCATACATTGGAGAGGGAACAAAATGCACGTACATCCATAAACCCTGGCACATTTGATCCTCAGCCCTCGTACTGCATTAAACCCCTCAGCTCAAAGCCAGTTTGACCCCACCTCTTCACGGATCTGGGGCATATTTAAGTTTCGTATTAAATCAGGAGTAAACCAGAAACGCATCCCTGCATATGGGGGGGGAACAATGCACACAGAAAGACCATGCCCCAAGGATAACCACATCCCAAGGATCAGTGTGTGACTTGGGTCAGCACCACAATGTTACTTCAGCCTTGGAACCTCACGTCGACCCTGCCCCAGCACAGGTTGACTAAGCCTTTGTTCACTTCCTGCGACAACGCAGTTTTGAGAATGAGACAACTCGACGTGTTATTTGCAACTGTGGCTTTCAGCGTTTGTCTCAACTCAGACAAAGTATGCTCCCACATCAAAAAATTGCCTAAGCGTCCGTGTCAATGCAAGCACTGCTTAGCAGAGGCTGAAACAATGGGAGTCACCATGTGCTGCTCCTTATGTCTAAGGCACAGCTCCCAGCTCGATGCGGCTCTTTTTTGAGGAGAGAATACAGAAAGAACAATTTGCTCAGGAAACACGTTGTCGCACTTGGCTAAAGAAGCCAAACCACAGTTCGTAAGATGAACTGTAAGTACTTTTTTGTTACCCCAGCTATCAGCAGAACTAAGGACTGGTAAATGCAAGGATGAATTCTGATCAAAGCTACTTTCAACTTTTTTATCTGACATGGCAAAGAATCAGCCCTGGCTCAATCACAAGCAATTCTGCAGATTAGTGTGTTAACAGATACTTTTCCTGCCTGTCCTCCCACCTCCAGTCCAGTTTACCGTGTCTGCTCTCAGGTTATGGGCAGCAACCTAATCTCTTTGGCTCCTCAGGCACAGAGCTCTTGTCTCAACACCTTCCTACTTCTGTGGCCCCACCACCACACGCTCCCACCGGCTGACATTGCTTTCCTGGTCAAGGCTTCTCTAATATAACACCTGCAGATTTTATCAGCAAATGAACTGTAAGTTTTATAATAAAAAAAAACAACAAGGGAAAATATCTTTGCGAAACCTGATGCCCTTCTTCCCCCCACAAGGGCTCTCTCACCCTCAACTGTTTAAAAGAAATGCGGTCACAACATTTCTGCCACCAGACTCCTGCATCTATGCCTGCAGAGACCACCTCCCCTGTGCTGATCGCGAGCAGCCTCAGCCAGCTTAAGGCCATTTCAACTCTGTCCAGAAAGAAATATCAGGTTCTCGATGCAACCGATACGTGTACTGAACTGGTCATTTAAAAACCCAGCAGCTGAACTGCTCTGACAGATCCCAACCTTATCTCCTCCGTGTAATCTGAATCTGCTCGGTTAAACAGGAGGATGTGCATGAATCAGGACAGCAAGGCTCTCTATTACCTTCCCCAGGAGCAGCAGTGAAAACACACACGACGGTGTGCGACCTGGTTTCTCTCAGTGCACAGGGCACATAACTCCAACAAACTTAAAGCTAGCGTTGACAAGGGAATCAAAGTGCAATTTAAACAAACATGAAAAAAAATTAGATAAGGGTTCCTTAGAAGAAGTCTCTTAGCAGAGGACATTAGGACTGCTCCAGTATTGGTGGCCACCAAGTCAGTTTTACCATCCCTTAACTGATTTGGGGCACTAGATATCCTATGTGTACCCCAATCTGAGCAAGTCACAAGCAAACTGGATGCAAAGACTTTGTCACAGCTTGTACAGGTATTCATGCAATACAGAAAACTACGTGCACAAAGAGAGTGCTAAAAAACCCCAGTATCTTCTACAAAGTGACCACTGCTACAGTCACCAAATGTTGTCAGAAGTAATTTCTTCATTTCAAAAGTTCAAAAAGCATAGCTTGGAGCAGGAGGAGCATAGATCTGGAATGTTTTATCTTTTGTTTCCAGTGTTTATTATTTATTTGTATTATCTTGCTTTGTTACCAGCTCTGCAGACTCAGCAGAAGCATAGTCAGCAGTGTTATGCAGACAGCACCTTTGTAGAGACCCAAACTGGAGATGATTACAAACAAAGTACTTGTCTTTTGTCTGCAGCTTGGGAACCACGGAGAGCCATGAAGTTGATCCGAGGGCTGNAGATGATCGTTGAGGTCCTTTCCAACCCAACCCATTCTATGATTCTAACCTCCATTAGAGGAGATCAGAGAAACCATTTAAAGTTCTGAGAAATAGTCATCTTGTATAATTATGGTGAAGAAAATCATAATTTGTGAAGAACTCCCCAAGATAATGGCCCTAAAAGACTGATTTTCTGAATACATGGTTCAGCTAAATTTCATGTTGGATTAGGGCTAGTTTTGTGTAACTGTTCTTCCAGGTCCCATCTTTCCAGCAACACTTGCTACAAGGGAAGCAACGAACCACAGCTCAGCCAGGAGAACTGAGGACAGAAACCAGCACACTGCTCCTGCACGTGGTACTGCAGATGACCATCATGAGATCAGAAAAACAAGCTGTTTTTTTAAATTTCCAGATAGGTTTAAAAGAGCTTGTCAGTTAAGATCTGCATTACAGAATTCAGATTTTGAGGGAGAGTTCCTTTCAAATCTTTGCAGGACAGCTTGGTATCTAGCTTTAATGGAGAACTCAAGTGGCTTCCACAGCTCCTTAGAGTCCTTTGAATTAAACTGCTCCAATTTTAAGCGATGCCAGTTTTCTGTCCATGGATATCCATCCACCTTCCTTGTGGAGACAGGGACAGAAATGGATGCATCATCTGTAGGCACACCGATACTCAGTGGGTATCAAAGCCCAAGTGTCCCAGAGGTTTGGGCCATATGGTTATTTTGGGATAGGTAGGTGACTTCGTTTCACCTTATCCCCCATGCAACATTGCCAGTTGCTCTCTCTGTATTTGTTTCCTACTGCTCCTTAAACATTCTTGCAAATTTTAGGTAACTGCTTACTGCTCAGAAAGCCCAAGTATGTCATATTTCCGCTAAAGGATACAAGAGCAAGACACACCAAGTTCTCCCTACTGCAATACTGTGGCATAATCAATATGTTAAGCAAAATGCGCATCGTGCTGCCACAATGTTCAGTCAGTTCACGCAGCATCATCTCCAGAGGCAAGAGTGCACGCTCTACAAGCCATCGTATTACCTCACTAGCAACCAGAAAGGACCAAAACCAAATACCACCCAACAGCTTTGACCTAGGCTCTGAATTTAAAAGAAGCACAAAAATGTGTTTTGTATTACATTTCTGCAGCAGCTACTGCAGGCTTAGACAGATAATACAAACTCCTTTAGACCCCAAATCCTTCTGGCTGCCTTTCACTAAAGCTTTTCCAAGCGCTCAGGTATTTAGATTCCAGTGCAGTCTGTTTCCTATAAGCCACCATGAACAGTATGGCAGCACGTTTGAAACGGAGCCTCCCGAAGGGCACTCTTCTGCTGCGGGAGTGGGACAGCTTAGCACGAGCCCCGGCATCGCTGCCTAGTGCTGCAAAATGGCACCTCTTGCGATCCTCGCGTGCGTGGCCTTGTGGCACTTCAAGGTGCCGTGGGGACTGTCCCAAACTGAGAAGTACTGCAGCTGTGTTCCTGCAGAGATACGGCCAAAAGCCAACCTCAGGCATCTCACCATTAACCACATTCACACTAGTCTCCTGCCACGTTTCCCAGGAAATCTAGTTGCTATGCAAAAAGAAAGGGGGGGCGGGAGGGGGGGAAAAGGGTGGTTAACTGCCTGATATTTCTGTTCTGAGACAGCAGACTTAAATCTTCTGGGAGACTGCTTATTCCCATCCTCTCCTTCCTGCAGCTCTTTTAGGACAACTCCCCTCAACTGCAAAACCATTAGCACATATTGTTGCACTTTCCCTGAACCCCAGCCATACTTTAACTCCTTCCTGCATGGCTCTTTTCCTGACTATTTCTTGCCCTTTGATGTGACACCGCAGTTTCTGCTGCTGCACTTCACCAGCCTCCTGGAAGGGAAGCTCTGCTAACCTGGCTGTCAGATGCAATAACTGCTGAAGTTACAAATCTGCCCTCTGAAAACCTGTAGATCTAAAGCTTATTCTCTGCCTCGCAGACTACAAAAGCACAACTGTTTCAAAGAGCCAGCGTCTCCTGAAAATCCAGCAGGCCCGTTTTGCCTTGCAGTGGTCATTTTGCTCATGATTGATGTTCAGGAAGTGGATTGCTTCCCCTCTTGTTAGACCCTATCTGGATTCACAACAGCACGGATCAGCAAATGCTTTCCGCTCCGGTCCCTTTTAGCCGTGTCTGTAAATGGCCTTTGAGCCACAGCAATTTGGAGGTATTCAGCCTCTGAATCCCTAATTCCTTTCAGTGTTCTGGCTAGCGCGGTATCAAGGCTCTGCACACGCTGCCACCCCGGGAATGCCTTGCTAGCAGCTTCCCATTTCACTGGCTGTGCCAGCGATTCAGCTCACCAGGATGCTTTGTCAATGTAGTAATCCCAGCAATTGTCTGCCCGAGTACTTCATGGCAATCAAAAGCCATTTAAGATTTCAGGTTTGTCTTCCTTTCCCTCCCCATCTTCCCCCAAAGATGTCTTCCTGTCACCAGGACATTATCTCATTTCTTTTACCAACAGAGGGGAGAAAAATGCATTTAGCCCTACCACAACATTAAGAGGTCTCTTTATTCGCCCCTTCTGAGAGCAGACATCATCTCTAGAGGTTAAACCAAAACAGCAGCGCAGTAAAAAGCAATACTCAGATCTCCTTCCGAGGGCTAGAGGAGCCCGATTTCATTAGCTGGATTTGTTACATCGCATCTCTAGCCCTTTTTTTGTGTGAGCAGATGTTGCAGACGTGGTTCTGTAAACCCAGCTCTCCCACGGCATGGGACCATTCAGCAAGCACGGGCAAAGCCCGAAGGATGAGAATCCTCCCCATACCAGCAAAGCGAAACACTGCACAACTAACACCCATCTCTGGACAATACTGTGATAAATTTCCCTTTCTTGAATTCTTGATGCAAAATCTGACAGCTGCTAGACAAACTGTTCTGCCATAAAACCTGTTACATGATGTCCCAACACAGCTCCAGCCTTTCTGTATGTAAATTATGTGGCTCATGAGATTTGCAATCCAAAATGCTCCATCCCACACGGTGAAGAATACCTAACCCTGAAGAAACAGATTCTTTCACCCATTTCAAAGCATCAATCATGCACTCTCTGTAACTTAATTACAGGTCTACTGCTGAAAGAAGGAATTAAGTTTCCATTAAAACCATTGTCGGTGGACAATATGCTTCAGATTGCCCAAATTAAGCAATTTTAGTGCATTTGATGCTGATATAGAGACAGCTAGCCTTTCCCAAAACCAGGGCTGGGCAGGGGGAGGAGGAGAAGATGGTCCATCACACGTGGTTTTGCCATCCTGTTCTTACTGGCCACTAGGGCCAAGTACTTTTCAACTTCGGCAGGCAGGAGATGGAGAAAGGTTTGCTCTAGTACACAACTAAAGGGGATGTTTTATCAGAGAAAGATCTGCCCCAGAGCTCCTGGCTGCTCCTCTGACAGCACTGGCTGTGCAGCGCTTGGTCAGAGCCGGGGTATACCCGAGCTGACATTTTAGCTCTTAACTCTTTCAGATTTCCCAAGCAAGCTTCCCGCGCAGCCTCCCAGCACTGCCTGCTGGCGCAAACGCCGGAGCAATAGGCATGTTTCTCCAAAGCCACAGACACATCTCTCACAGAAGAGATGATTATTCTGATGCTGCCAAGGCTTTGGACAGAAGTCCCGTTAGCACGCGGCACTCACAGCCATACGGCTGCAGAGCACGCCACCGGCTACGGCAAGCAGCACGCTGTGCAAAGCGCAAAGATTGTCCCTGCTCCCAAAAATAGGTGTGCTCAGGTGATAAACGCATGGCTCAGAGACCCCAGTTTCTGCGCTAGCTTCACCAGCCTGAAGCTAGGAGCGTTCACCCAAGCTGACTTTCTCCATTCGAGCTGTTTCGCTACCTGGTCCAGCCTTAGCAACAGCTGCAGCGAGCAGAGCACGATTTTACTCTTTGTTCCCAGATGCGTCTTCTGAGTCTCGTTCCTAAGCACACGCGCTCAGCTTGGCGCAGTAGTCTTTTTTTTTTTTCCCCTATCCCGGGGGTTACAGCCATCCCCAAACTTTATTATTATTAGGCTGTCGGCTCTCTTCAGAAGCAGCAGCCAAGGACTGCACCAGCGTGACACGGCCATGCCCAAGGCAGAAGCACTGAGGGAAGCACTTTGACGACCGCGTCTCCCCCAGTGACCGGTGGCCAGTGCCCCCTCGCTATGGAGGGGCTGCCTGACCCTCGGGCAAGACCACTGGCTCTACCTGCCATGTACCGGCTCAACCAGACCGTGTGAGAGCGTCAACGCGACTCAACTCGACCCCTCCTCAGGTCTCCGCCGACCTGTCCAGGCAGCAGACGAGAGCTCGGGGCACCTCTCTCCCCTCACCCCACACCCCGGCCCGGCCGCCCGGAGAGCGCTCCAGTGCTGCCGGGGCTGAGGCGAGG
>VXBL01009768.1:920228-937429 GCA_013400195.1 Aramus guarauna
GGAGGGAGGGGAGCCACGGCCCCCGGCCGGGACAGGGACCCCGGGGTGGGAAGGGGGACCGAGACCCGGGCTGTGTCCCCGGGACGGGGGAAGCGGGTCCGAAAGCACCGCCCTGGAGCGGGACCGCAGGACAGGGACCGGCACCTTGACCAGGCACCCACCCGGGGGGCACGGACCCTGACCCAGCAGCCCACCCTGGGGCCCCAGAACCTCGTCCCAGCTGCCCAGACCGAGAGGCTGGGACAGGAGCCCAAGAGAACGCGGGTGCTCGGATCCAGCGGTGGGGACTGAGACCCCAGGCGTAACCCCAGGACAGACACCTCAGCCCAGCACCCTGGGACAGGGCCCTGGCTCAGGAGCCCGGGACTGGGACTGCAGCCCAGCCCTGCGGACCAGCATGGGAAGGCACTGGGAGACCAGTACCCCGACCCAGGACAGGCACCAGGTGCCCGTGGCTGCTGGCAGAGGTCCGTCACCCATCCCTGCAGAGACCCAGCCGGCTCACGCCGAGCCCGCGCGGCCAGAAACGCGCCATTCCCGTTGCACGGAGGGTCCCGGCTGCCCAAGCCCCAGACCGTGGCCCACGGTGCGTGCCGAGCTCCAGCCCTGGTTTCTCCTGGTGCTGATGCATTTGTGCAGCACGTGCTCTGGTGCCAGGGGGAACGAAAGCACATGCAGCTCTGTTTCTTCCCACCTTGCTAATTAAACCGACCAGAAATAGGTCAGTCTATTTCCATCTGGAGCCTATAATGACTGCTCGACAGAGCAAAGATGTTAGCCGTACCGGGTGAAGATCTCTTTTTTCTTTGTGCACGCTAACTCTCCACATGCATTTCATCTACAGCGTGCTTCAGTTTCAAATGCTGCAGCCCCAAACCCTTGACATTTTACAGGAAAAAAAAATCCCTCCAGTCTTTACAGAAGAAACATATCTAGTACAATCCACTGACCTCCCGCTTATCATTGTGGTTTCTTTCATTTCCTACCCACTTTTGTATCTCCAATTGCCAGTCTTTCCCATTTAAAATTTATTTATACGGTGTCATCCACCATGAGCTGAGAAGAAAGTTTTGGCGTAACGGTAGCCTGTTCTTGAGCAAGAACCGTGGCAAAAGAGGATGCTGTACAAAATACTGTACATCACAAGTCAGAGAGCCATACATGGCAGATTTTTATGGTCCTTGTACAGTGAGTAGCTGTCATACTTCTGGGAACTAGCAGGTAATATCACGATCTGCTTATCTACTGAACTCGATGATACGTCTTAGGATGCTTTTGTGGGGGTTTTATGGCTCATGATGGTGCAGTCCTCATACAGAGGTCAGCACCAATGAACTCTTGTGATATCAGGAGCAACAAATAATACGAGGAAAGTGCCACCACGATTTATACTATTAAACAAAAATAAATATAAATAGAAACTAGAGAAAAAAACCCAAGAAATTAACAGGAAAGAAGAGCAGGAGGTCTCCTCTTGGTTGTCCACGGGCAGAACGCAGAAGTATCGAGTGAGATGTATGTTTGTGGGAGGAGGAAGAGGAGAAGTAAATGGTGAAAGAGAGGGAAAGGAAGAGAAGTCCAGGCTGGAACAGACGGAGGGCGGGTAAAGCCAGGGAAGGACAGGAGCACCATTGCTTGGCAAAAGCCAGCTGGAAGGTGAGGGGAGTTGCGGAGGCCCAGGGCACTTACTGTCGAGAGCTGCAGAACACCCGGGAAGGGTTACAAATGCAGCAGAGCTCAGGTGCGGTGGATGTTAGCAGTTTCCCAACGGCTTCATGTGTGCCACCAGGCAGAGAAGAGGTTGTTGAAGATCCCCAAAAGGGCTCCTCAGAGGTTGACCATGCACGAGGCGTGGAGGCGTTCCCACCCCGGACCAGCACCGGGCAGAGCCAGGGCTGCACCCAGCTGCTGGGGCTGGCTGGAAGCCCCACGTTTGCTCTGACAAGCTGATCTGGTTGCCCAGAGGCAACCCTGGCTCCCTGGAAGTGTTCAGGGCCAGGTTGGATGGGGCTTTGGGCAACCTGGGCTAGTGGAGGGTGTCCCTGCCCATGGCAGGGGGGTGGAACTAGATGGGCTGTGAGGTCCCTTCCAACCCAAACCGTTCTAGGATTCTATGATTTATTACTCCATTTTCAAAAGCTGCTTCAAAAGGGACCTCGTCAAACTCCACTTTTCCCATCTCCCCACAAGCCCAATCATCAGGTCCTGAAATCCAGGACACCGACAGACATTCAAGTAAAATAAAAAGTAAGGCCACTCCTTTCCAAAAGAGGGAGATGTGGCAAGTCCGTGAGCGGGAACAGGATTACTCTTGGCGTGCTCCAAATCAGCAATAAAAATCTCCTGATTCAAGGGAAAGCCACTGTGGCCTATGAATTACAGGAAAAGGCAGAGCTAGCGTGGTTAGAAGGCAATGAAAAAGAGAAGGGTTGGGGCTGAGGAGCTGTCACTTGGCTTCTTCCCATAAAGAAAAGAAATTAGTCATCAGAATTGAAAACTTCGTGCAACTTCAGCACACATGGAAACGATGAAGCGGAGCAGCACGCTGCCGTGTTAGAGCTCCGCTGCCCCGAGTTCTCGTCTGGCACGTTCCCACCTCCCTGCACCTCCACAGCAATTGTGGTCCTGGACCTCGCTGCGGGCAGGGGGGAGAGCCAGAGCGCGCTTGGGGAAGGGGCAGGGGAAGGATTTAACCCCAAGAGAGGAGGCAGGTTCGGAGTTCACACCGCCACCGCGTGAGATCACGCCGCCGGCCGTAAGGCTGAGCCGTCCAGCTGAAAATCAGGGGTAGCACCTGGGGTCTGCGATGCTCGCACAACCTCCCGACGCGCGTCAGAGTGCATCGCTTCATTTCATTTATGAAGCCAAACTCACGTTGGAAAGCGTCAGGTGGGCAAGTGCCCCTTTTACGTCTCCTGCCCCCTCCCCATTCTTGCACAGAGCAGCTGCTGTTTCCACTATAGGAAAAAAAAGAGAAAAAAAAAAGGGGGGGGGGGCAAATTAAGGGAAAACTTGAAAAGCACAGTTTAGTTCTTCCAACTGAATTATAACCCTGCCATTACCTGCCTAGGGAATGTTTTTCATCTGGTTGGCAGAGAAAGGTCATACTGCATAATCACATGTAAGTGCCTTCCCCTATTAATACCGCTCTTAGTCCCAATAAATAGTTGACACTAGATATTAAAAGGCCTGGTATTTTTCTCATATAACACTCTATACAAGCATAAACACATTTTTAGGCAGCATATCTTCTATTCTACGTGGCATTGCTTGCAGAAATATTCTGAGGGCTCTTGAAAATCTGGTGTGCTCCATCTCGGCGCTCCCATCCCACTCACTCGAGTGAGATTAGCACCCGGACCAGCCGGCGAGAGCCCACTTGACAGGCCCACACACTTTAGATTCATAATCAGATTAACAAAACAGTAATCCTATTTCCAAACGATGAAAAAGCCAAGCCCTTGAAGCGGCAAGGTGTTTTGTGTGCGTACGGAATAGGTATCGTCCTTTTGCAATAAAGAAGCTTAATACCAAAAGAAAAAAGCCTTTTCCATGTAAAGTACTACCCTGTAGAGGAAAGGGGGACCATTTTGCATTATAATCACTTCTTTTTCCCTTCAATTTTGATCTCCAGTTTTTCCACAGTGATGAGCCCACTCTAATACTTACAGAATGTGTCTGCCACATTATATATTCTTTACCATATTTTAAAATAATAGTTGAAGAAGCGAACGACTTCCCAAGTGCTCCAGAAACTTTAATTATGAATGTTCCAGTACTTAAACTGATACTTTAAAGCCTACCCAGGCACTGGAAAATGAGCATACTTCATATATTCAAGGTAACAGACTCACGGTGGAAAAAATCTAGCTGGGCAACCAGCAGCATTTGTCTCTGTCACAGTATTTCCAGCACCGTTGCATTTTCCCAAATGATGCAAAAACTCCTTCCCCAGCTCCAGCACCCACTTTTTTTTTTTTTTCCCCCCCCATCCTCTTCTGGTCCTGACCGGTCCCAACCTTTCAGCTGAATCACTCAGAAAATAACCCGTTCAAGGGACAAAATAAATGTCAACCGGTTGCTCCTTGTTGGAAAGCCAGACCAACATTGCCATCCCACGGCCCTACTCCGCAGTGCAGCGGCTGCTCCGCACCGGGGCTGCCCTGGGTCTCTTCTGCCCTTCCCAGCCAGGGAACCAGATTTGGGGCTCTGGAGGATGCAGGAGGTTGATGGAAAACCCTGAGAACCTGTGGCTCCTCGGTTCCCTGCTCAAGGCTCCCCTTCTCAGCGGCCGGGTACCAGCACTGCCGGGGCGCGTCGAAGCCTTTGAGTTTTGTTCTGCGTGGCGGAGAGGAAGGTGATGCATTTTTAACATGCTGCCGCCAGGCTGGAGTCAAGAAACCAGGGAAAAAGTCTAGAACGTGTATTTAAAAAGCAAATGTCGAGATGCAATATACCTAAGAAGCAGAACAGCTAATAAAGCCGCAATTACGTTATCTAAGAAGCAGGAAGCTGAATTTACATATGTGATAAAGCTTTAGGAGCCAGATTTGGGGTTGTTTTTCTTTGAAAGCGCATCTTGCAGGCCAGCTTAACAGTAGCTCCCCATTTTAATGCACACAACAGAGCAGCAGAACTAGATTGAAAGGCCAGGTATTTCAGTCTATCAATTTTCCTTCCGTTCTCTTTATATAGAATTTTCTAAGCCCTTCTCCTTACCCTCCCTACGTTAATGTTACCCGCAGTACCAGCCCTGAAGCTGAGCTCGGTAAGCAGCACACAGAAAGAATCTCGATTAGTGAACTACGGTAGACACAGAGGGAAGAATGAAATTATTAATTTACCAGCAAAGATCTTACTCGTGCTGAAAGTGCTTTTTAGCAGGTCTGTACTTCAAAACACAAATGATCACACACAAAAAAAAATACGCATGAGAGCAGCAGCTGCATACCTGCCAGCCCCTCCCAACAGAAATCTGCATCAAAATGTATTTATTCACCACCAAAACTGAGCTGAGGAGACCTATTCCATTGCAGCCATTGGTTGCTTCATGAAAACCGATGGAAGTTTTTGAAGCCGCTGGCTCTGGAGCTGGGAATATGGGCAGGGTGTGTGTCAGCCTTGGAACAGCTGGTTTGGAAGCTCACACAAAATCAGCTACAACGGTGCAGCCGGGCCAGGACACCACCCAGCCAGCAGCCGTACGCTTTTCCTTTGTGGTTGTAGAGCTGTTCCAAAAGCTAAGCTTTCATTCCAAAAAAGGGGGGAAAAAAAAAAAAATAATCCCAAAACCTCAAGTCTTCAGCTCATCCAAGTCTAGACCGGCTTTTTCTACAGTTGGAAACTACATAGTTTCAGCATTCAGCAACAGCGTGGACAGAAACACGCTGTGCCCCACTCTTGGCTAACTGGATCCGTGAAAAGGTGCCCTGTACAAGGACAAAAAAATCATCCAAAGGGTGGATCTGATGTCAAGATGTGTGCTGACGTGCAGCCAGGCTTGAAAAGACACAGCCGCCAGAGATGGGAACTGCCTTGTTGAGCGCAGGAGGCATAAAGGGCAGCGTCAGGACGGTCCAAATGCAGCCGTTAACTGTGGGGCTGCTGGTAAAACCTACGGGAGACTGTCACGCTGGATGCCACCCTCGTTCACGGAGCTCTCTGAATCTCACGGTCTCTGTAGTCAGCTTCCTAGGGAGGGGAAAAAGGCACAAAACCCAAGAAAAAAAACACCCCAGTCTGAACACCTGAGCTGAGTCTAAGGAATAAACCAGACTGGGCATAGAGCAACAGCAGAACAGCCTAATTCCTTGAGTTTTGAGTCAAAATAGTGAAGAATTGTATAAAACGCAGTAGATGAGATTTGTTAGTACTCACATTTCCCACCTGCATTCAGCCTCTGCTAGGAGAGCAGTTCCTCGCAGATACGGGTACAACTCTCATTTTCATTCCCATTATCTTTGATGAACACACGGGTAATGCTGGAACGCCCGGGAACAGCTCTGCTCACAGATTCCCTGTTTACCCTCATTATTAAAATAATTGTTCATTATTAAAAATTTCCAGTATAAGAAACTTTTTAAAAAAAAAACAACTAAGTATGCAATACCACTCTTAAAAGCTTCCCCTCCTTTCACAATGACTTTGAAAGGCATAAATAAAGCCAAATAAGTTTTATGAGAGTGACAAGATGTTTTCTTGTTCAGTTTTAATTCCAGTGCTCAGTATCTCCTGATAAATAGTTAGAACTATGCATAAACTAGACCTCATCTGCAATTTAAAGAAAACAAAAAACTTTGTTCCTCCAGCATATAAATCATCTGAAAGGCAATGAAAAAGATTCTCCTGCATTTCTCGAGCAGCTAATGTTTTCAGGATTTTTTATGCCTCTGAACATGCTTGATTCAGAACTTTTCAATACCAAAAATAATTACTCTTCAGTGGCTAAGTAACATTATACAGCAGTTTAATAGCATCACATTAAGTTTGTTAGCTAGCTTCTTCCAGAGAAAGATATTTCCAGAACTTCTGCATCAGTAGAGTAAGAGGCTTCTTGCACAACTGCTGTAAGTGCGTGGGGAAAAAAAAAAATCTCCTGAAGGCTTTTTAATATGATCTTTCATAATTCAAGTTCTTGGGAATTCATACCAAAGCACAAACAATGGATTCATTAAATAGTTCACTTTCACCTAATGCCTTCTGCATGCTTCGCTCTTGAGCTATAAAGTAACAAGCAACCACCTTTCCATACTCGCTTGTGGTCGAGGGAGAGTTTTCTATTTGAAGTCAGAGGAAAAACCCTCCCTCTGCTTGTGCAGGTTGTGAGCCAAAAGAGAAGTTTTATGAACTGAGGTTCTTCCTCCCACCCTGTTCAATAGCTTAGAAGTGTCTGATCAAGAAAAACTTAGGGATATGAGGATTAAAATAAAAAAATTAAGGGAGAGAGAAGGTTGAAGTTTCCAGAAATATGTAACTCACTTCATTCTGACTGGATATGTCTTAATTAATCTTAGAATTGGGCAAAAATCCATATCCACAATCCTAACCAGAAGCAAGTCTTCAGACACAGAGAAGGATTAGCATATGTTCAGTTCAGACCTGCTTATTTATTTCTTAAAATGTTTTTACTGAATTAAATCAACCCATCATTACCAGTTTATCAATACAAAGAATTCTGCTTAAGACAACAACCTCCCCCAGATGTTTTTCTGAAGCCACCCCCTCAGTCTGTTGCCCATTTCCCCAGCACAAGGGCAAAACATTCCCCAGAGGCATGAGTAAGATAACAACTTAGTCCTCTTTGCTGATGAAGGATCTTCAAGTCTTGAAAATATCCTTCTCCACTTCTATCTTTTTTCCCCCCCTTGTTAAAGATTAAAACCTGAAGTTACATACACCAGTAACAACAATGGAAATTTAAGTCTACGTACCGAAACACACAGCAGCCAGGAAATGAAAACTAGTTTCCACAGGAACATCAATAGCTGCATCACTTCATCTTCTACATGTACTTGAACACACACTTCATGGGTCTAAAGTAAAAGGTTCTCCGCTTTTCCATTTTATTAGCTGGCAACTTTAAAACTTACTAGTAACATGCTACGGTTACATTAATAGTCAAGAGAAAAATCACAGATCACCTGAGTATCTAGATACCTATAAACAGCGTATTCAAAGTTGGCACCCATATGTACTGATGACCACAAATATTCCAAGCGTATTTAGAAACAAGTGTTCAAGCAGCCCTAAGCTACGCTAAGGAAATACTGATCCAAACTTTAATGCCTATATACAAGCTCAGTAAAACTAATTCGACACACAGACACTTGCGGTACGCTGACAGGAACTATTTCACTCTTTATCGAGGACAGCCCGGATTTTACTCTTTCTTTGCATTTTGTGCTAGAGAGCACACCAAGGGGACGGGATGTTTGGGAAGCTCATTTACAACGGTCAGCTCTACCTTTATTTTCTATCCGCACTGCTGGATATACACCAGGAAGATGAAGATCACGCAAACTTATTACTTGCTCCTTACAGCCCCTCACTTGCAAGTTTTACACGTTTGCTAGCCAGAGGCTCTTGTCAGCACAAACCACCTTCAGCTTTTGTAGCGCGCGAGCTGGCAGCAGGGTAAGAACACACCTCGGCACCTAGCCGGGCTGCTGAGGACAGCCACGCTATCGCTTCCCACCCTGAGACAGTTTGGAACAGAAAGTATCCTCAAACCGTATTTCTTGACAGTAATTTGGAAAGAAACCTGCTCTGCTCTCTTAGAGCAAAGGCCTTCGTTACCTCTTTTCTTGATTTAGATTCAAATACAGCTGAATGCTTAACAACCAGTACTGCAGTCTATCCAATTTCAGAACCACTTACTGGGGGCGGGGAAGAGAACAGGGAGTTCCACTTTTTAAATTTGGGAAAACTCGATTTGGTCTTAACCTGAAGTTGATTCTTCTAAAATCATCATTTGGAACGCAGAACACCCCAATAACGGAACTATTAAAAGCCAGAAAGAACAGCTAAAAAAACCCCTTTTGTTTATGGAGGTAGTCAAATGAAAATAATTTCATTTGATCTCTCATCTTGCTTTATACACATTTATTGCATTAGAACATATGGCTCCTATATAAAAAGATACTGTAGAAAATGACAAGATTGTAAATACTAGATTTATGATTTGTTTGCAGTTATATTTAATATTAACAGTGTTTTGTTTTTACAAAGCAGTTGAAATTAAAAAAAAAAAAAAGCAATAGCAAGAAAACCCCCATCTGCTGTCTAGCATCAGTAATCCTCACTGGTTTGTTTACCATTTATAAGGAAAACATCATTCAAGGTAGCTTGTCACAGAGACTCTTCTGCAGTCACCGGCCTTGAGTACAAATCTGTGGCGTTTGTCAGTTCATCTGGTGTTTTCTGAAAGCCCCTCCTCCTAAAATTCAAGGTAGCCGTCGATGGTAACATTCTTCCCCTCTAAAGTACCTTCCAGTCAAACACAGTAAATCTGCCGACACATGTCTGAGGATGGTAAATACCCTCATTTTACAGAGGTAAACTGAGCATAGATAATTAAATTTGCCTCAGGCCAGTCTTTGAATAGCTAGCCACAAAACCCAGATCTCACAATCCCAGGAGATTCACCTTGGCTGGAGACCATGCTTCCTCTCTACAGGAGAGTGAAAACTAGCTAATTACACTGAAATTGTTTCTTTCTTCATCCTCTCTAAAAGAATCAGGTATTTTGCTTGTGTAGTATCGGCTTCTACTATTTGGAAATGGTGTAAATCTGTTTTCAAGTTAACACCTGCACTGAACCCGATCCCAAAGGAGTCGCTGTGACACGCGAACTGTAGGCAGTTAGACAGTGGGTAAGATCAAGCCTGCTAGTGCCACGAGACACTAGGGATGTTAGCCTCATCCGCCTGCCGACGGGCCTCTCCGGCCTGGTCTCCAGGAACAAGTTCCTCCTCCTTCTCCAGACAGGGGGTTATAGCCTAGAAGTACAGAGGAGAAATCCACCAAATTAATATTTGTCCTCAACGGGCCTTCACCAACACACAAGGAACACAGAAAAAAAGTCACAATTAATTGCACCTTGTTCATACTTACTACACAGGCAGCATTTTAAGCAAAATGAAAGCAGAGAAAATATCCAAACTTGAGGTGGTTTGGTTTTGTAGTGCTAACAGTAAAAAACACTGCAAAACACTCGTGTTTTAATTTGATCGATTTGGATTAAATTGAAATTAATTAGCATTTAATTTCTCCAAGTCTGCACTGAAGCTTTAATGCTGCTCTACAGAGTAAACAGAGCAGTAACTGTTACAGGAAACTCTGTAAAGTGTATCTGTTCTCCAAGAATCCTCGTAGCTAGGAATTTAAAATAATCTTTTAATCCAGTCCTGCAAGGAATATTCAAAGGTCAAGAGGTAGCTCCACTCATTACTACTGTAAGATTTTTTTTTAAACAATTTGAAAAGGCAAGTATACGCAGTAAGGCAAACAGATACTTTAGTTGAACATCCTAATGCCATAACTATAAGCAACTTAATTTTACAAGTGCATACTTGGAAAGATACAACTTGGCAAACATCCTCAATTTGTTCTGTACAAGACAAAGACAGACAACCAAAAACCTAGTAGCATTGCTAACCAAGCAACCCGTTCCGCTGAAACTTCAAGCCATCACCTCCATCTTTGAAGTCTGTTTTTCTCATACTAGCCAAGTTTTGCTTTCTAGCTTAATTCAGCAGCTGAATAGTGCAGATGGTTCTTTCACTTCGTGCTGATCTACCTCATGAGAAGATCGGAGACCTCTAATTCTATCATCTGTTACTTAAGCAAAGATTTTGCTTAGGATGAAACTAGGACAGGTAGCAGCTGGCAGGGTGCCTCAGCCCAGCTGGCCTCATCCTGCTGCTCAGCACAGCGCCCACCCATGCATTTCTCATCCCCCACAGTGGGAAATATTCTATGCAAGAGCTAGAAAGGGTATTTGACAGTATCAGACATTAGACTCATATTAAAAAACATGAGATGAATCAATCGGTCAGTTCCTTCAACTGTTGGCAACAGCTGTCAGTAAAAATAGTTAAAGCAGAAACTTCAGCATTGCACTGTTATTGAGGTTTAATACGTTTAATCAAGAATCTTCAGGTTTCATACATTTAATGAAGTGACTTACTCAGCGCTGGACCCTAAGCGGGTCTCCTTTTTAGTATGATATGATTGAGGCTGTCTAGACGATTCCCTCCACGATGAAAAATTGTAATTAAAATATCATACCCAAATTAGCAGTTGCAGGTATGGCACAGGCTGTTTGGCCAAGAGGAGAGAAAGGCGACTAGCTGCACGGCCGATACACGGCAGCGATGCTGATGTGAGGTACGTAAGGCCATGGAAAGCAGTTCATCCATCAGGATGATTTCAGTGGTTGACAGCGAGTTTAACAGTAAGACCTTCTGGCGGTTTGTGAGAGTTGGTAAGAGTTTATACATCTGCAGGATTTATCTGTTCAATAGGTCGTTATTGTGGTATCTGACAAATAAGGTCACATTTTGCTTAGCGAAGACTCTGATCTTCCTGAATCTACATAATACAAAGCAAAATACCCTCTTCCTGCATTTGGTTAGTACTGCAGCTGATTGGAAGACACACCAGATATTAAAATATTGGACTTTTATAATAATGGGGGAGGCATCCCAGAAATCTTGTAAGAATCTACAATTTTGAGTGACAAAAATCTCAGTAAATTATGGCAAAAGCATTTAGAAGAAAACTGAAACTCTGCTTCCCCAGCGAAAAGCACCACAGAAACATCCTGCTAGGTTTTGCACAAAGCGTAAAGCTTTGGTTAGAGGTGAAGAGCTTGTTTGTAAGGCACATTTTGTTTCCTCCTTGAAGAAGAGAAAAAACATGTACAATGACTATGTACGCAGCTGGATAAATGCTCTTTTTCAAGCTCAGAATATCTTAAGGATTTCATACTTACCACCTCCTCGCAAGGGCTTTTTGTTTGGTTTAGATTTTGGGACTGCTGATGAGGCGGAAGCACCAGATTCTACTTCTTGCTGTTCACAAAAGCAAAAGTTAGTCAGAATTTAATCAATACAAATTTCAGCTTATCTAGTCACAGATACATAATTGTAACCTGATTAACAACACAGTTGTTACCTGATTCAGTTTCAGGTTTCCTTTATAGCTTTTTCCTTCTTGCATACTTTCCCACATTGCTATCTTCTGCCTTCTCTTTTCCTCTTCGAGCTAAGGAACAAATCCAGGACATGCAAGACTAAGATTTCAGAACTAATAGAATTGCCAGTGCTACAGAAACAGCTGCAACAGGCTCATAAAAAAACCCAAGGGATCTATCTTTATCTGATGCAGTATCTCTGAGCTTATGGAAGCATTTACTTTTTTAAACACCCATGTCTTCCCAACAACAGAACAACAACCCCTCCTCAATATATACAAACTGTGACTGCAGCTTCTTTTGACCACTTCATGCTTTAAAGCATTTTGAAAGTAAAACAGAACCAAGCAGCAAGCTTAAATTCTAAGTTTATAAAAACAACTGAGTAAAAAATATTGCACGTGATCATAATTTAACGCACCATGTAGGGTTCTACAGAAGAAAACATGTTTTTCAAATGAACAAGACAGCCGACTACATATTTACATCCCAATATACATTATCAACAGTTCTCCCAGCTCTCTTCTAAAACAATTTATCCACAAAACCAAACAAATTAATGGTTAAGACAGACTGCCGCCTGCTCGACAAACAGAAAGGAAATGAGGTAGCTACTCCACCCAGTCAAAGAAAGCAAAGCTCCCCCAGTCCACACACACTAGACCTAGACTTTCTACACAGTGGCTATTTTCTTCCGCAATATGACTTTTCATCTGTTTTCAACTGACAATATTTCTTGAAGCATCAGCTATAAACTGGGGTCTGAATGTAGCTGACTGCAAAAGTAAAAATAGAAAAAAAGTTGGGTTTTGAGTGGAGATATGAGCAATATTATTGCTATGCTGATCACATCCACTTTTCTACGCTGCCCCACATAACAATATGCTATTCCTCATTATCTCAAGCGGCAGTTCAAACCACTAAATTACAGCAATGCTAAGCTACATTTCTAAGAACTTATATTTGCCCTTAAGAATAGAAAATACATGTATGCAGTAGTACAGTTAATCTAAACGCCAGTAAATCCCCTTCAATCATTCACTGCGCATATAACTAAGTTTCTATAGGTACAGATTTACCTGGGGGGGGGCGGGGGGGGGGGAAGAAAAAGATCAGGCCCACAGTGTCCCATGCACACAATTACTTGCAGAGAAGCAAGTGCCACCGACATCGATTACTTCAGGAAGGAGCAGAATACTACATGTATGAATCAGTCTAATCAGCAAAGAGCATCAAGACATCAGGTCAGCACAGCATTGCTTGCATCACTGGAGGTCCATCACGACACCTGCTGCGCATTACTGCTCCAAGGATCAAACCTCATCAAAAGTTGTCCAGGGAAAGGAGGGGGGGGAAAACCCACTGCCCAGAAACCAGCAGAGAGAGTGAGTCTCCAGTTCTGGTATCCAGCATGGAGTAAATCTTTCTATAACAGCAGCAAAGGACTTGACGACAAATTTATGAGTTAAAGCATTACCTGTCTTTGTTTTTCTTTGTATCTTTCTGCTTGTGCATTCAACTCCTCCTGCATCCTGAGGCGAGCTGCTGCCAAAGCTTCCTGCCTTCTTACCACCACATCACGTTCTAGGAAGTTGGGAAAGAGTTTGTAAAGATATTCAAAACAATTTCTAGATGGTGTCCTCAAAGAACTTTACTAAGGAAAGGCTCACATCTCTCCCTGCAGCTGCTTTGCAGAAAATCGCAGCCTAAGTTCAGTTTCCAGCTAATCTTTTACAGTATATGCTGATTTAACTTTCATAATGTTTTAATATTTTTAGAGCAATTACTTTAATGGGATTTTAATGAATAAGGACACTGATGTAATGAATCCATAAAAAATTAAAATTTACACTTCTAGGACACTTGCTTCTATTTCTGAAGGATTTGTTTGATACAAATAATTTCAGAAATATCACCCGTGCTTCGCAGGGATTCTATTTTTACCCAGAGAACTTCTTTTTTGCAGAAGCATGAGGCAACTGGCCCACATTCACTCCTACTCCTTCTGGCAATTGGTCCTGCTTGTTTCATTACGGCAGCAAAGCAGTGGCAGATTTAACATGCTCCATCAGCAGAGAAATTACTTACAAATACCACACGTCTCAAGAGAAAACTGGTAGTCTCAGAAAAATCTACATTAAGTCACCACTTCTCTTCATGATTGGCCTTTAGGAGAAGTCAAAATGAAAATTATATCCAAACAAAGGCAAATATTGCTCTCTTTTTTTCCCAGTAGCCGAAGTACCTCTACACTTGTTTGTCTCCTTACCTGTTTGCTACCATCCAATTGTGAATACATAAAAGAAATTTCAGTACTTTCAGTAATTTCATTTTATAGCCCGTTCTGGCAATTAAATCAAGATTTAATTACCATTTAAAAAGAACACCAGTAGGATAAGGGCACGTGAGTAATATTTTCTGGGGCCCCACGCTGTGCTATGCCAAAGGAATCAGTGCCAAGTGCTTATTGTTTTGGCAGATACATAAGCACAGCCTGTGCTTTACAGCAGCGAGTCTCCAAATGAGGCAGGATCGTGACTGTGTAAGATTTACAGCCTATGCCACACTTTAGAAGTAACACAGGCGAGAGGCAGTTACACCCCAAATGCATACAATCCTGCCAAAGTGAGAACTGTGAAGGAATAACTGAGACAGGTGATGAATAATAATAAAAAATTAATATTAAATAAAAGGGGGTTTCTCCCCAGTATTTATATTTGGATGTTTTGGGTTTGTTTGATAAATCCGTAAGTTATTTGACAACTGACCACAGCTCATTTCAACCAGGCAGGGCTCTCAGCCTCCGCACTATCAAAGACCGGCTATTCCCTCCCAACCACATCACTTCGGGACACCACCTTTCCTCGACACAACCTTTTAAAACCACTTCTCTTGGTCCAACCTTTCCCCAGCGATCTCCTCAGTAACACGATCTGTACTCCTTCCCGGGCCAAAACAGGTATCCTGAGTTAGAATCCCCCAGAACAGACCCTCTTTTTGGTTCTTATTACAGAAGGCGTCCCGAGCAGCCGTCAGACACCCCACCACGACGGCGGAGCGCTAGCAGGCGCCCAGAGGAGACCCAAGCTCTGAAGAGCAAGTAAAGATTTACTCACCCACAGCTGCGTCAGCTGCTCCCGGCTGGCTGCTCGGCCCGGCCGCCAGGCTCTGGGAGACCTTCTGGATGAGGAGATAGATGGCGACAGCGGCCAAGAGGATGTACCAGCCATAGCTGGACAGCAGGGAGCCCACTGCGACGGGGACAAGCGGTGGGTGAGAGCAGGCGGCGGGGGAAGGAGCCCGCCCAGGCAGGGGGCGAGAAGGGGGAAGAGCGCCCGGGCGGGACCCGACTCCTCTCCTCAGCGGGTNGCTGCGCCAATCACCACCCTCCTCGTCCTCCGCCAGCTCAGGGCCAGAGAACCAACCAGAAAACGCGGCTTCGCCTCGGGGGCCAATGGGAAGGCGGCAGCGAGTGAACAGGCTGTGCAGACCAATGAGAGCAGAGGGGAAGGACGCCAGGCAGCCAATCAGAGTGTGCAGGAAGAGCTCCGCCCCTCCCGCCGCCATGGCCGCCTCCAGCCCCGCTCTGCCGGCGGCACGGCCCTCGGCCGGGGAAGGGGAGGCGGCACCACGGGGAGAAAAAGGAAACGTCCGTTTATTGAGCGGCGAAAGGCGCAAGGACGGGGTACGGGGTACGGGGTACGGGGGGGCAGGGCCCCCTGCAGGGAGGAGGGCAGGTGGAGAGGAGAGGGCTGTCGGGGAGGAGCGCTGGGCCTCGGGCACGGCCTGGGCTCACGATCCGTTGGGAACCGCGTCCTCTTCCATCTCCTCTTCGGCGTCCTCCGAGGGGCCTGAAAGGACACGGTCAGTTTGGGGGCGGTTACTGCAGACGTTAGCTCTTTCCTGCGGGGAGCAGTGTTCGTTTTCACGTAACGTCAATTAAAAACCGCTACGGAACGACGACAACTCAAAACCAGATCTAGGTAGCTCTAACGCAGAGCAAAGAGGCAGTATTGCCCGTCTGCAGTTCAGGTTTGTCCACGCAGAGACCTCTCTGAGGTCGCAGAGGCATGCCTGTGCCCCCACCCGAGGCGCCCGTGCCCAGAACAACGCAGCCCAGGCGTACTTTGGGATTAATCCCACTTTTTTAAGGAACTGGGATGAGCCCTTTGGAGTTAAAACAGGGAAGCGCTTAGGGCTGACCTCTGGCCCCTTGCTTTCGAGGGAGCCCGGAACTGCACTCCAGAGGTCAGGCAGCAAATACACCGATTGCAGAGGCTTACAGATCCAATCCTCAATTATTCACGCTATAAAAATTACACTAATTTTAAACAGTTTTTTCAACTCCCTAAGTGTTGGACCCTTCCAACGCAACTCCCCACTGAAATCCCATAAAGCATCAGGAAGCAATGAAGGGAGGTAAATTCTGTTTGGGGAAAAAACAGTAATAGAAGTACAGTGACCTGATTTTCGTTCTCTGCCAGGAATCTGACCGGCCTGCAGTAAGCCTTTCAGTCGCTCCACTTCAGCCAGAGTCGTGGCATTTGCTATAGCAGTCTAAAAAAAAAAAAAAAACAGACAAAAGAACATGATGAATCTTAACATACAGTGTTTCAGTCTGATCAGAATAAACATAAACCCAAGATTTTTTCCAGGTAAGTGAAGCTAAGCTTTTACAGAAAGTTTTACAAATGACAGAGCACAATCTTACTCCACCCCTTAATTAAATAAGCCGCTCTCTCCTGAGGGAACTCTAAGCTCGGACCCAAGTTTCATTTAAGTTCTCAAAACCAGGTATGTCATAACAGAAGAAAAATTACAGAAAAAGCACCTAAACCAAAGTTAGGACACACTGTTCCATTTGTCCAAACAGAGTCAGGGGTTGCCAGGAGGAAGGAAACATTTGTTCAGTTTGGATCCACGATGTTTTTTCTCCTCCGCTTTTGCCCACGTGTGCTGTCCTGACATACTTACCTTAATTGCCTCAACGTCCCCTGGGGAGGGCCCGGCTTTCTTTTTGTCAGTTGGCAGACCAGCACCTGGATTGAAGCTTCAAAGGAGCGAAAAAAAATGAAGACCCATTACGCCCGTTGAAGAGTACGTGCTTCTCTAACTTCCAAACCAGGTTTGGAAGCATTTCATTCAATCAAGTGTAGTATCTTATCTTTGTTAACAAACTGATACAGTGAAGAATTGCCTCCTTCAGAAACACCAGCAATTTGTCCTCGCTGTCCCATTTTCCCCCCGCCCCCGCTTTTCATCTGCTCATAAAGAGAGGCAGATCTGAACTCTATAAATTAAGCGGTTGACAAAAGCTATTCGATTTGGATGTTGTTGAACACTCGGGTGGTCTGTCGCTGTTACAAAAGCGGGGTGGGTAAATAAAGAGTAACTGAAATTTGGTTTCCTGTTCTGTCTAATATGATATTACAACAGCCTATATTAAAGCCTGCACTAGACCGGACGTAATCTTAACACTCAAAAGAAAAAGGTTATCTGCTGCTGC
>VXBL01009768.1:941297-962098 GCA_013400195.1 Aramus guarauna
AGGCCGCGCCACGCCAGGCCAACCCGCCGAGCGCCGAGCCGGGCCAGGCCAGGCCGACCAGCCGAGCGCCGAGGCAGAGAGGGGCAGGCACCGCCCCGCGGCCCGCCCTCGCCTCCGCTGCTCCTCCCCGAGCTGGCCGGCTCTGACAGGAGCGGAGCGGCGGTCGCTCCCCGCCACAGCCCGGGCAGCCTCCGCTCCCCCATCTCCCCCACCTCCCCCGGTGCTCTGACGGCAGCCCGGTGCCGGGCAAGCCCAGGCCGTGCTCCCCCTCAGAGAGTCCCCAGGCGGCTGCGCCCTGAGGGGGGGCAGGGGGAGTGCTGCAGCCCTCCCAGCCAGGCCCTTCTCCTCCCGCCTTGGTCCCCTCCTCAGTCTCATCCCCTTAAAGCTCTTGTCACGGTAATTCTTCCGTGCAGCTGAAACCTCACGGCTGCAGGGAGGCGCGGAGCCGAGGCCGTGCACCCGGGGCAGCAGCTCTCCTCCGGCAGCGGCACCGGCAGCGCTTCGGCAGCCCGTCAGCAGAGGGACCCGGAGTCCTGCAAACGCCTCTTCCCTCAGCAAAAGCAGCCCCGAGCGGCCAGGGGGGGGTCCCCGACACCCCAACCCCGCCGGAGCCGTGTGCTCTGACGGCGGCAGGGCCGGGGAGCGGGGCAGCGATCCCTGCTGGGGGCTGCCGGCAGCAAACCCTCTCCCTGCCGAGGGGAGGTTCCTCCCCGCTCCCTCCCCGGGAGATGCGCTGCCCTCGGCCCCCCCAGGCCCGCAGCCGGGTGAGGGGAGCGGGCAGGGCCGGCACCCAGCCCAGTGCCTGAGCACATCCATCAACAACCTCGGCAAGGGCTTGGCTTTGCTGTCAATAGTCCCCTAAAGCAGCACGAAGGTGTCACCAGAGGTTCCCTCCCAGCTTGCGGTGTTTGCGAGCACAGGGTAAATCTGCAGAAACGGAGGCAGAGCAGGATGGGAACCTGCTGCGCGCTGATGCCTGGCAGCAAACAAGCTGCTTTCCTTTGGACAGAGTTGGCTCCTGTGCGTTTAGCTGGTGGGACTGTGCTAGTTCTAACACATGCTGCTCCCTTCCTGCTACGCAGGCAGGACAGCTTCCTGCAACAACTACAGCTCTTGGTGCTTTCTCTCCTCCATCCAAGCAGCAGCTCAGCTTTTGCTCCTGGACACAGCGTTGCAAAAAACACCTTCCCCCTGCAGAATTTGAGACAGCTGCTCTGACAGTTCCACGCATATTTTTGCTCCTGGGGAAGCTGCACTGGGCTGAGAACATGCCACAGGCTGTGGCATGACGTTCACCCTTTCCCTGCAAGATAAAACACGCTTTCAAGCATCACTACATCCCCTCTTACCTGCTTTAGGAATTTGGAGAACAGCGAGGAAGAGCTGGAGGAGCTGAGACGGCTCAGCTCGCCGTGTCCAGCCTGCTGTGTCCAAGCTGAGGCACTTGGCCCTGCTGGCAGGGCTCGGCTGGCGGCAGTGGGGCTTTGCAAGAGGGTGAACCACAGTGCGGATGATGTGGACTGAAGCTGACATGCAAAGGGAAGCGGTTGACCACCCCCAGGTCCAAAATCTTCCTGAATGTCACCAAGCCACTGCTTCTGCAGCCCTGGAGAAATACTTCCCCAGCCCTCAAGGCCCCCTGAGCGAGAGGAGGCAGAATGAATTCTGGATCCACTGCTATCGAGGAAAGGATTTTTTTTCGTCCGCCATGACATTTCTGTGAACCCAGAGGATGCAATAATAGGTTAAATGCTGCATCCACGTTTGGCACCGCACAGTGATGGCTCATACTTTTCTTTTGGGAGCATCTAGCAGCATCACCCTGAGAGTGACGCCTGGCTCGTTCCCAGGACTGCAGCGTCAGAGCTGGCTCTGTTCTGGCTGTCAGTCCCTGCGGAGGTGGCAGCTGGGGTCAGGCAGCTCCTGTGCTCCCTACTTTAAAAACACCCTCACCAAAGCTGTATACGAAAAGCACATAGTCAAGTTTTTATAACATCTGCATCTGTTTAAAAGCTGTTAGGAGAGAGCAAGACAAAGAGAGCGAGCTGTCAGAAGCAGAAATGAAGAATTAGCAGCAGTGGCTTATGTGACTCAGGAATCACGCGGTGGTAAAGACAACAGAGTCTCTAGTCATTTCAGGCAGTTGTTAAAAGGAGAGCGACCCTCTTCAGCCTCCTGGAAAGCAGGTCCTGCCTCTGACAAGGCCAAACTAAAGGTGAACCTCTCTCCCTTAGCACAACACAGCTGTATGCCTCAGCTCTACAGCCGTAATAGAATTGTAATTGAGAGCAGACAGATTCTTGGTCTCAGATGCTGTACACGAGCGCTTAAAAGCCCTTTCTTTGTAATGGAAAGTCAAAGCAATGATTTTTAAGATGTATGTTCCCCACCTGCCAACTATGAAATGGCAGAGGGCCGTGGATGCAACCTCACAGCCAAACAGCAAACAAGGAGTCAGGCTGCACTAAGAAGATTTTCCAGAAAACAGCTATTACAGATTTGTCTTTGATGCCAAGAGACAATAGAGCAACAGGCTTTAATAAATTGCCTAAATATGTATTTATCTTGAAGACACAGCCACTTTGATCCTTTGAGCATACCAGTGTCGGCGAGACTTTAATAGCTCCAAGCAAGCATTGCAATAGCTTGGATAAATAATCTGAATTTTATTAGCTTCCAAGAGTGATTTCTGAGGGAGTTAGTACCCTAGGAAATGCTGGAAGCTGATGTTGTTGCATGAACTCAAAGCGTAGAATTTGTTTCTCATTCCCCGCCAGGCTGGAGGGCAGCAGAAAGCGGGATAAAGCTGGGACTGCTGGAGATTGGTCATCTTAAATTGCGTTGCTTCACCCAGTGTGTATTTTAGGTTATGCCAAGGATGTAAGGGTAAACATTTTTTTTTTTTTTTTTTTTAGCATTTCAGTACATCTAAATATACCAGTGAGCAGTATTTAGAGAAAGGCCACTGTGAGCCAGAGAACTGAAAGGCAGAGCTGCCACAGCACTCCTGATTCACAGCTCCCAGTTTTTGACTGTGTGACACAGCAAGAGAAACAAAAGTGTGTTATTTTACAGCCGAAGGGGGAGAAGCCAGGAGCATTTCACCCCAGTTCTGACCTGTGGTTTGGCCTGAGACCAAAAGGGAAATCCTGGAGCAACAGAAGGATATCACTGTACATGATAAATCATCTGATTCATTCACATTTATCATCTGTGAAGACCTCTAAGACACAGCAGTCCACAGCAGCACAGCTCTGAGAGAGCATCTTCCCTCGTGGGAGAGCTTCGTTCTTTTCTTTTTATCACGCTTAAAGTTCCAGATATCCAGACACTACCCTGGGCACCTGGCCCATGGTTAAACATTGCGAAACCAACACGACAAACAAAAGGCTCCGCAGCTCCCTCCGCTCCACGACACACTAGCAGCTCCTCTCCTTCCCCAGCCAGCCGAAGGGGAAGGTGGCCCTGGGGTTCCCAGCTGCTGTGAACCACGGTGGGGCACTGGGGACTGCAGGACGCTCCATGTATGGGTGGGAAAGGGGAGCGAGCCCCCCCTGCGTCCCCCCCCCAACCAAAGAATACGCCCGGCCGTGTCCAAGCGCAGCCCCCAGCCAGACGGCCCTGGGTGCGTTAGAGATGACAGCCCAGCCTGGCACGGGGCAGGTATTCGGGATATGAGTTTCCTCTGAAGGTAAAAGACCTTTATGAGACCAAATGTGAGGTTTGTGCAGATGCAGCTCGTGTTCCTGAGCTGTTCCTCCTGCAGGTGCTCTGGGCTGATCAGAAGCTCCGGCCAGGACAGCTGCTTTGTCGAGCAAAATAAAGCCATGCGGTGCATCCCTGCCCTGCCCTGCCTCTGGTCGGGATGGAGACTGCACGAATTTGGAAAAAGCACAGATTCATTTGTCAGGGGAGATCAATAGTTTATTAACTTAAAGGTCAGTTCACCAAAGCTCCATCTTTCCTTGGGTTTGGTCCAGGCAGGTGAGGACCGGTGACGGTGTGGCTCTCCCCTCTTCACCTGGCTGAGGTAAGCTCTAGCGGGCAAGCCCAGGCAGGGCGCGTGTCATTGCAACCGAAACCAATCATGGATTATCCCAGCTTCGAGAGGAACTGGTGACAATTCGTACTGTGAATTTCATTGGCAAAAGGTTTAACTCGTTAAAACTATTAACAATGAAAATCAGAACACGAAGCATAGGAAAGAGTGTTTACGTACATCTGGTGCAAAGAGCGGCTCTGCAAGGTTAGAGAGGAGAAAAGGAGAAGGACGTAAGACACAGAAAGATTCCCCACTCCCATATAAAAAATAGTCTACAGAGAAAAAACAAGGATTGTATAAGTTATTTTTTAAAAATCTGTAAAACAACATAGCCAAGGATATTTTAAACACAATTATATAAACACCACATGACTTACTATTAAGAGAGAGCATGAAAAGGTTTGTTTCGGGGAAGGGTTTTGTAGAATTACGAGTTTCCTGGTTGGATCCCTGGAATGTCTCTTTTGGAAACAGATGCCCAAGAAAAATCACTGCTGTGAGCAGGAGGATTTTGTGAGAGAGCGGGGTATACCCAGTGAAACAGGGGAAGGATCGTAACGCAAAATGCCAGAAGAGATTAATTGGGACACCATCTCATTTAGAGGAAGGATCTAGCTCGTTCCAGAACTGAATTAATCAGCAACTCACTAGCAGTTCCAGGAGGGAAATACATTTCATGGTAAGGCTGTGACCCCACAGGCTGGTCCGTACAGACGAGCCCCCCGCCCCCAGTCCGTAAGACTTGCCGTAGGCACACGGGTTTTCCCTGCCTGCAATTACCTGCCGGGCAAAGCCCTGCCGGACTCGCTGGGCTGATGCCTGCAGAGCCACGGGGCTCAGCTCTCGCTTTGGTCCTCAAATCTCCAGTTATTGCCACGGCCAGAGAGAAACAGCTACCGACCGCATCCGAACAGGAGTGCCAGAGCAGGCTTTAGGGCACCGCTCCGGGAACCACCTAATTCATCGTTTTACGTATGTACAGAGCATGGCACCAGCCGTTCGCAATGCAGGTTTATATCAGCCGTCACCTAGCAGAAAAGGGTACCAAAAATTGAGCCAGAAACGGCTCTTTCTTCGCAGATGTGTGAAGTCCTGCATCCTTTGCAGTGAGGGCTCCCGCCAGCTGCTCAGAGCGGGCAGATCAGTAGGATTTCTGCGAAGAACCAAGCGTGTGTACATGGATCATGCATCAGTCCCTGCTCACGAGGAGTGTTTGAGAGTATTAATATCACCGCTTGTCTGCTGCCTTTCAGGACTCGATCATTCAGGGTACAATCCAATCTCTGCTTAACATATTGCTATAGAAACGCACTGACAGTGATATTAAAGCTATCAAACTTACGAGCGAATGCTTGACAGCACCATGTAAACTCTCCCAAAGCTGAAAAAATAAACTTTCGTCCTAAACATTTGGCAAAACTGGGCTGGCAGTTGGTGGAAGTCCTGGATGGATGCAGCCGCTGAACTTTACCCGGCCATAAGACACGTCTGACAGCAGAACTGCACAAACAGCTTCTTTTCACAGAGCTTGTTTGATTTCACCATCTCACAGAAAGTCTTGTCAGCTGGGAGGCCGAGGCAAGGAACAAGAGAAAATGAGAGCAGATTAACATTTTAAATAAACAAACATTGCACGTAACAGGCGGTGCAATTCGTTCCAGCGTTGGAGGAGAGAGAATTGAAAAGGAATCACTTTTTAAGGGCATCTTTCACATGGTTTTAATGAAGGAATAAAGCAGCTTTGCAGCAAGTGGGATAATTAGCCCCAAGACTAAACTGTAACGAAATACAAACGCTTGGATGCGTTTGAGCAACAGGCAGATATCCAGCCAGAGCCCAGCTTGCTGCAGCCGTGCCCCAGCAAGCCCAGGACCTGCAGCACTTTCGGCTTTTTGCTCTGAAGGGAATCCCCCAAACCCCTCATTTTTGCTACCAGGGAAGCATTATGGTGCCAGTGGTTCTGCCACAACTACTTACCATTGGTGCAGGTTTCATTTGTTACACAGGAGCCACCGAGGAGGCTGAAACCTTCTTTACACCTGAGGCAGTTTCCGCTGGAGCCCTCACAGGCTGAGCAGTGGTCATCACACCTGGGGAAAGAGACTCCGGCATGGTCTGAATCGGCACCGACACCCCGACCCCGGCCTTCCAAAATGGGTCGTCGGCCAGATAATGTGTCTGCTGGCACTGTGACATCCAGACTGAACCGGAGTATGTGGAAAACAGCGAATCTGAAGCTTGAAAAGTTATTGAAGCCCTAAGAAAAATGAGCTTGGTGGTGCCAGCTGGATGCCCAGTGATAGCTAGTGACATCCCAAAAGCGCTCGCCTGTTGGGAAGGCTCCGCAGGACATGTGCCTCTCTTCCCAGCAATCCCAGTTAGAAAAAGGGCTGCAAGGGGAATCTGTGCTGCTCCCACCCATTTGCTCAGGGAAAAGAGCCTGTGCCTCCCGCCTGGGGATGGTGGCTTGCAGAGATCGTACCCAAAATGCCTGGGAAGGGATGCTGGACCCCTGTTCCTCCCTGCTGGATGGCCAGCATGGGTGAGTGAAACCCTGGGCAGGCAGGCACTGTGCTGCGTGTTCCCAGGTCACCTTTAATCCTTCCCTTTCATGCTCGCTTTAATGAGGCTGAATCCACTCCCACTCCCCACTCAAAGCACAGAGTGCCAGCGAGTGGGAGCAAATTGCTGCCTCCCGGCATCTCCCAGTCTCCCACACGCAGCCCCCGTGCTGGGCCACGCTCCTCCAACAGGGCCGCGGGGCGAACGGAGCAGGTTTGATTGAAAGCTGGAATATTTGCCTAAACATCACCATTCCTGGTTCCTCCCACACCTCCTCCAAAGAGCCTGGGGCCAGGGCTGAGCCCCTTCCACTGTAGCCCTAAGACATCTGAGCTGGCTGGCAAGCATGCAGCTTCACTGCTGTTAAATCTATAGGGGAGGGCCGTGTGGGGTCCAGCCCCATGGCTGCCCTGGCTCCCTCATCCCTATTTTAATTTCCCTAGTAAACAGCTCCAGCTGTGAGCTGTTTTCAGCGTTTATTTTATTTTATTTTTTTTTTTAATCACTGCTGCCAGAGCTCCCCAGCGGTCCCGGCTTTGCTTCGGTTGCGATCGGGGAGGTAACATACCTCTTGCAGACTTTGTTGGGCAGCCCGTGGCTGTCGGCGGGGTAGAAGCCCTCACGGCAGGCGGGGACGCAGCGCCAGTGGGGTGCAGGGGCCTCGGGGGCACAGGGTGCGCAGTCCTCCTCGCCCGGCCCTGCGGGGACAGGGGAGAGGGCAGATAACGTGGGCGGTTTCGGAGATAGGAGCCACACCGTACCAGTGCATCCGCAACCCTACACAAGATGGGTAGCGCCGGCTCAGCTCTGCCCCGCTCATGCCTGGGAGTGAACAAGCTGCTCATCGTGCCACCAGGGTCCTGCACAGCTGTTTGGCTCCCACCCCAAAAAACTCATCTCCCATCCCCAAAAAAACCAGCTTCCGCCTCAAAAAACCCAGCCAGGACCCAGCGTCCTGCCCATCTGCAGAGCCAAGAGCTGGTCACAGGGGCTCAGAGGGGGACAGCACGTCAAAATTCCCTCTGGGGCATCAGCCACTGCTCCCGAGAGCGTGCCGGTTTAGCTTTCCCAACCTATGCAGAGTAAAAGGTGGAAAAAGAGATGCTAAATTGGGCTGCGGAGGAGCTGGAGGAGGGAAGGAGCTGGGAAAGCAGAGGGCCCCCTCTGACGCCAGCGCCTTGCGGCTGGACAGCAAATCGTGGTGATGGAGGTGGTATTATTAGAGGCCTTCCACGCACCGGGCTTGAGAAATGGTTATGCAGGAAAAGGAGATGAAAAAAGGCTTGAAAAATAATTGTGGTGAAGTACATTTACACTGACTGGAATAAGAATTAGAAGGGAAGTAATTTTCTTAAGGGATTAAGAGTCTGTTCCCTTCCACGCTTGCCAACAAGATCAATAAATATTTTGGATTTAGTCTTAGGAAATTGCCCATGTATGATAGATGAGATTCACACCACTGAACATGAATTGTCTAGAGATCATATTATCATCAGATCTATGATGATTTCGAGGGCAGGCGCGAACATTAACAATGGAAAATAATTGGACTTTCAAGAAATGAAAAAGGCAGGATTTAAAGGGAACACCGAGTGACTTCAGGCAGCAGGGGGAAGCCGGCAGCGGCCAGCCCGGCGCCATGGGGCGGTCGGGATAACGCGCCTCGGCTGCCTGACATTTTTATATGTTGCAAAGCCATCTTCCATCACTCCGAGAGGGTTTTACAGCCTCCCCTGCAACCTTATTAAACTAAAGCACCTGGCTTCAGAGGGATCAGGAAATAAAGAATGGCTCTAATAAAAATGTAAAAACTCCCTAAAAACCTTTCCAATATGAACGTATTCCCAGGACCTCGTGGGATGTGCTGGATAGCTGGGATTGCTTCCCCTCTGGTGTGCTCTGCCTTGGCTCGGGGTGGGTACGGTGGGCAGCGGCTCTTGATGCACGAGGGTTTTGGGGTTTTGCATGGAGATGCTGCGGGGCGAAGGACGTACCTGTGCTGGCGGAGCAGGTCTCGCACCGCCGGGGCTCCCGGCTGAGGTACATGGTGGGCTGGCACTCCAGCACGCAGGTCTCTCCTGCCAGGCTGCCAGGAAAGCAGAGAGGAGGTTTGCACCCGAAGTTACAGGCTCTGGGGACCCAACACAGCCCGTCCCCACCTCCGCATCCCCCGTCGCCCTACAGCAGCCTCAGCCCGCAGCGCAGGAGGCGTCGGAAAGCCAGCCAGCACTTCAGGAGAAATTAAAGTCCTGCCTGGACCCAACGGATGGCTGCAGGTTCCTTAATTAAGTATCCAGGAGGAAATTAAATTATTTTTTCCCGTGGGCAGCCAGCCAGGCTCTCCTAAAGACCTTTTGCACCGTGAGGCTCCCCGGAATAAAAGGAAATTGGTTCAGTGCCGTGGCTGGGCTGGTGCTGCTTCGCCGTGGCAGGGATGATTTGAAGTCCTGACTTAAAAGGATATTGGACAATAAAAAGCAAGCGCCATGCGGATTATGTCTGACAAGTGCTTCCACTTTTGCTTTTCTGAGGGAGTAGATAATCTTTTGGCAGCGGCAATTTCCTTGTCTGAGAGAGCCCCGCTGCTACACCGTGGCTCTGGCCCACTTACAGCCCCTGAGCGAAGCAAAGCGCTCCGGGATCGTACTTCCACGTGAGCTTGGGGATGGAAAACAGCTCCTCCCCGGTGCCAACGCTGCTCCTCGGCGTGGCTGGGCTCTGCATCCCACAGGAGCCGTGGGGCCAGCAGCAAAGGCACCCCGTACTCCTTGCAGGGTCGGAGCTGCCCCGCCTGCACCCACGTTGCTGGAAAACCACTAACCTACACTAGCCCTACTCAACAGGTACGTCAGATAAAATTTTCCTGCACGGATGAAGCTGAGGGAAGGGTTTTTGCACCTGCAGGGAGCATTTTCAGCCTGCCTGGAGCAGCTCAGTCTGGTACTGGCTCTGCCAGGTGAGCAAAACCAAGAGCCCCGTTCGGCTGTGATGGCTCCGACAGAGCCACCCGAGACTCAGGAGGAAACACGCGATTTGCAGCGTGCAGTGTAAATGTTTGAGTTGCTTTTTTCCCTCCTATTTGAAATGCTGGGATGCCGGGAGCTGCTCTTGTCGCAGGTCACCAAATTTGGATGAGAGCTTCTGAGCCTGCAGCACAGCACTTACCTACCACCCTGACAAGTGCTGGACAAAAGGAAATTAAATTGAAACCCTGCTTTTCAGCTAAGAAAGGGACATAAAGCACCACTTTTAAATTCCCAGCTCCGTGCCACAGCTGTAGTACCATGGAAGCAGGATCTTGGGTCTTTAACGAATTCACTCTCTAATTTCCCATTGGTTTTCCCAAATTTAAACCACAGGTACCGATGCTGCCGGTATAAACTCCTCCCGTGCTGGTATTTTACCTGAATCCCTCTTTGCATGCAGTACATTTGTCTGCTTCGCCGACACATTTTTTACAGCTTTGATGACATTTCAGACAGCGTTTCTGACCTTTCAAAAAACAAAGTGAGGCAGGGAGAATAAAATGCAGACAGTGATTTGCAAGCGGCAGTCGGAGCCGCAAAGCCCCGCTGCACCCCAGTGCCAGCTCCCCGGGGCCGAGAGGGACATTCCCCCGCCTCCGCGATGGGTCCTGATATTGCAGATGACCTTATCTGTCATTGCTTGCTAAGAAGAAATACCCTCTGCAAGCAGCTAGGATCATTAATTACAGTCTTCTAATTAAGAGCTGAGTTGAGCACCTCTGCTTTACACCCCTCTCTAAACACCCAGAGGTTTTCCTCCTCCCTTCACTTCGCAAAGTAGGTTGAGGAGGAAAATTCAAAGCCAATCCTCAAAAATCAAGGTATTTTCTCCACCCGTAGCACTTAATATAGAAGCAACCCCTGCATATCCTCATGCTACAGCTTGCAACTGATAAATATCCTTACGTTCCTCGGCGTAAAACCCGGGCGGACACAGCACCACGCAGGTGCTCATCTCCTGGTGATGGTAGAGGCTCCGCTTGCACGCCGTGCACTGGGTCGGTCCCCTCCCGATGCAGCGCTCGCAGCCCTTGTAGCACCGGCGGCATCTTCGGGCACCTTTGTCACCAAAAAACCCCGCGGGGCACGAGCTCACGCACATCCTGGGGAAGGAACCGAGAGCACCTGGGCTTCGGTGCCAACAGCCGGCCACCTCCCGGCAGTCAGGCGCCCACCACTGTCCCCTTGCCCGCAGCGTTCGGGGTGTCCCCCACCCTTGGCAGCAATTTGGGCTCGTTTACTTCTTTTTCTTAAGATTTAGGGTGTCTTGAATGTCATGGCTCTCTAATACAGAGCTGGGGATTCTCTGGGCCAGCAACCCCAACTTATGGGTAAGCTGTCCCTGTGCCAGCCCAAGCCATTGAGGAGTGGAACCCCCAATTCCAGGAGTGATTTGGCACCTCAGCTAGCTGTCCCTTGGCTGTGGGTCACCCCACCTGGTGAAGCCAATGCTTCTTCCCCAGCACGATTACACGGCCAGGGTGCTCCAGGGCTCTCCAGCTACGTGTGTCCCCCCTCATCATACAGTAGTTCAGGGCAGGGATCCCCACGCCTCCTCCTCTCTCCATTTTCTCTCTCATACGCTTCTTTCTCCGGGCAAACATCTATCATCACCCACGCTGCGGTGTGAGCCCTGGGGAAAGGCACTGCCACTGCCCGGGGACCCCGCGGGGACACCCCACCACCCCTCACCTGCCGGTTTTGACGCTGCCCAGGCTGTAGTGGATACAGTTCAAGCACTGGTCGGCATTGGGGCCGTCACAGCCCTGGTCGCCGCACTCGGGGTGGCACGGACCTGTGAGGGGAGAGACCGGCTCAGCACGGGGAGAGGCTGAGCATCCCCCAGACCTCACTGCCAGGATGCTCTGAGCACACCCTGCCTGACCCACGGGCACGGGGAAGAGGCTGAGGACCCTCCACCTTGGTTATCCTGTATCTGTATCTTCCAGATCGTATCTATCTCATCCCATCTAACCCACGGAGCTGCACGGCTCCAGGTGCTCGCCTCTCCTCCAGCTCATCCTCCCCAGCATGAAGCCCACCCAGCCATACCCCGGCTGAGCTCCCTGCTGCAGGAGCAGCTTTGGAAGAGGGGCCAGCCCTGCTCCCCGGGGACCAGCAGGGACGCCTGCCTGTGCCCATGCCGGACGAGGGGGAAGGTGGGCAGAGGAGCTTTTTTTACTCTTCAGACAGCTGCACCACCAATTTGTGGTGGGAGCACTGGGACGGGGTGTTTTACTACCTTCTAATTTCACCGTCCCGCTGCCTGTGCCAGCCGCAGGCACCGCTCCTCCCAGCCCGCCTCGGCCCCAGGCAGGATCAGGCCTCGTGGGTTCCCCAGTTTATCTGGGCTCACATTTTTTGGGGTACATTGCGGGGGACAACACTGTGGCTTGGCTGATGCTTACCTGTGTACTCCTCCTCCTCCTCTGCCACCTCCACCTGGCTCTGCAGGAAGGCGGCTCTCGACGGCTCCATCTCTGATGCCGGCACCTCCAGCGTCCTCCCCTGGGACTGGGGGCTGCCCAGCGCCGTGTAGGGGTGCTCAGCCGTCCCGTAGAAGAGGAGGCTCCACTCCTTCAGCTTCCCTGTGAGGAAGACACAACGTCACTCATCCCGCTCCCTGTCCCGCTCCTTCCCGGGGAACCCGGCTTTGGGGGAAGCAGGAGGAGGATGGACCGGACCACCAGGGCTTCACCACTGGCACAGCAATGCAGAAGCAAACAATGAACGCCCAGAAATGTTCATGAGCCCCTGAGCAACCAGCCCGCACAAATGCAGCCGTTTAAGACACCTACAAGGGATTTTTTATTCTATAACTTGTCTGACGAACCACAGCATCATCATGCCTTCATGCCCAACGTGCTGAGAGAACCATTAACTTTCAAAGCTCCATAATGGAGGATTATTTCTGTCTGATAAAAGCTGCCCGGTACACGCCGGATTATTTCTTGCTGCTCTTGTTCCAGCTATCCTCCTATCCGACATGTCAGAGGTCTGAGCTTCGTGTCCCCCAAAACACCGTGGGGGCCACCGGAGCCTGCGCTGCCCCCAGAGCCTGGGAACCCTCCACGGCCTGACACCCATACCCCAACCCATTCCGCTTTCGGGAGGGGGGTCCAAAAAATGCTGTTGCTTCTTTCCAGTGCTGTTTTTTCTTTCAGTTCCCCATCAACGCAAGTCACTTCCACGACACGCTTGGCTTTAACTACTAATCCCTGTGTTTCCAGCAAAGGCTTAGAGTTTCCAACGCCCAAATCCCTTTGGGTCTCCAAAAGGGCTGAGAGATCCACCTGCGGCAAGCTGGTGTGGAGCCGGCGAAGGGGCGAGCTGGGGCGGCCTCAGCCGGGGAAGAGCTCAGCCACGTGCATCCGCTGAAAGAATTAAATTTGCTTTAAATCTAAAATGTCCCACGTGAGGAAAGCCGGGCTTGCGTGGGGCTGATGCTGGGGATGCAGCAGTGCCAGCGACAGGACACCCGTGGTATTTAATTGGTATTAAAGTAACTGATTTAATTGGTTTGATTTAATGATCTTAAATTAACATTTAATACCTGTTTCTGCTGCGGGCTGGAAGCATCGTCCCTCTCTTTCCTCCCGCTTTGCCCTCTCTGCTTCAAATCCCGTGCAGACCCTTTGAAGGGGGGTGACTTAACGTGCTCATTTTCATTTCATTTTGCAAGGCCGGGTAAAGCCGAGCCCTGATGCCCACGAGGGGCTCAGAAACACCCGCCGCAAACTGCAAACACAGGGGGAAAAGCAGCTCCGTGGGCGCTTCGCTGCCGCTCTCCGAGTTCAAAAGACTTCGGGTGAAGGCAGCAAACAGAAACCCTTTCTGCACAATGAACCCCCACGTGTGCCTCCTGCCAGAAAGTTGTGTGGGAGAGGTTTTTTTTTTTTTAATATACTCCTGGCTTCCCATCAATGAGCGTGTGGATTTTAACACCCCCGCAAAGCGCACCAGCCCCAGGCAGGATGCTTCGTGCCCCGTTGCCACCAGCCGGCGAGGCGGCTGCCCCTTCCCGGCGGGGCCGGATCCCGCCAGCCTGGCTCCTTTGCCAGGAAGGGCTCAGGGAGCAGGCGGCCAAGCCGGGGAGAGGGGGGGACACGGCAGGATTGGGGACACGCAGGGGGCCAGGCTGAGCCCAACCACCCCCTGCCAGCGCAGCGCGGTGGCAGCCCAGAGAGGATGTCTGTCCGTCCGCAGCCCGAGGGGCATCGTCCCCTTGCGCCGTTGCACAACCAGCCCACATGCCAGATGTCCCAGCAGCGATGCAAAAACAAACAAACAACAATTACAGCTCTCAAGTTTCCTCGTTTTGACTCATTATGGTTTAATTTTGGAAACCTGGCTCTCGGTTACAGCGTGTTTGCTGCTGGGAGAAAACCTGCTCCCGACTCAGCCAGACCAGCAGCCTCCTGTGCTCAGAGATGAATTTTTATTCCCATTTTTGAAAAAATTTGGGCAATACAGTTTTGCTGAAGACCATAAAGCACACAGCAAAAGTTACGGCCACGCGAAGCAGCCTGCAAAGAGCTTTGGGGGTGACGGGGACCAGCAGGCGCTGGGGGTACGTGGGCGCTGGAGGACCCTTACCTTGCACGGCGGGGTTGCGCACTTGGGATGGCGTGTCGTGGATCTCCAGGGTCCACTCCCCCGCCGCCCGCTCCCCCCAGCAGTGGACGGTCATGAACTCCCAGCCCTTGAACCCCTCATTGGAGTGGTCAAACACCCTGCAACGGTAATGCTGTGCATCAGGAAGCATGACTTTAAATGACTTATCTAATTGGAAGAGGTAGATAAGTAATTAAGGATTTTAGGGATCCTTGCATGCACCCACCCTTGCACAGAGCCCTCCTGCAGCTGAGACCTGAGCACGCCGCCCGCCTTCCCAAAAATCCTGAGCAAACTTGCAGCAACCCCCTAAATGCCGATGCCGCCCAGCCCAGCCCAGCCGCCTGCTTCCTCCGGCCACTCTTACCTCCTGGCGAGAAGCTGTGACCTGGTCCCCGCCGGAGAGACAAGGCTGATCTGGAGGTCACCCCGGCGCGGGTGCGAGATGCTGAGCCGCACCACGACGTGCTCCAGGTAAAGCACGTGCTGGTCGCGGTGCTCGGCGCAGGCGCTGCTGAGGGTGCTGGTGCGCAGCACATGGTCCGCTCGGATGTACCTGCCGGGAACGGGCAGAGCATCGTGTTGGGGACAGCAGCGCTGCCTGGTTCCCATTGGCGTGGAAGCCCAGTTCTATTTGAACCTGGTCTCTTACTGCTTCACGGCAGAAATTATCTCATCCTCCATTGCAACACAGTGTCCTAGCAGGGGAATTTGCTGAATTGCTCAATGGTAACGAGATGGGTTTGAACTGCTTCTAAGATCTATGCCTTATGGGCTGCAAGGGCGCTGCTTTATTATAATTATCAGCGCAGCATTCCTCTTTGGATTGTAATTAGTGTCTGTATCAGATAAATAGTTTCATGAACACACTTGGCACCAAATTCATTCCTGCTTTGCAGACGTGAGTCTTCCAAAGGAACTGCTTTTCTGATGAACAACTCTCTTGCTCTACAGCCAGGCAGTGGTAAAGCAGGAGGGTCCATTTGGTCACATCCCTGATCCCACCCTTTAACCTAGCAGGGACAGACCGACCAAGGACAAGCTAAGCTGGTTTGAACCTGAAGCCAAATTCCAAGAGAGCCCAGACACTGGGAATTTAGGAAATCTTGCAACAAAGCACCAGTTTTTGGTGTCTTCCATCAAGACGAGGTGTTTGGGGGAACAGGGAGGAGAGCCCAACACATCACCGCTCAGGTAGGACCCAGCAGGCCAGTTGGTTTTGGTCTCCCCAAGCCATTTCCAAAATGGCACCACCAGCCCTCAGAAATCCCCTGCTGATGATCCATTTTGGAAGCAAAAACACAGAAAGGGCAAAAATAAATCACCTGCCATTAAAGTTGGTCCTGGAGAGCCCCCACGGGACCTGCTCTGAGCTGGACCACAGGCACAGACCCCAAGTGGGCACTTCTAGGTCAATAAACAGACCTCGGGGTGGACGGCGCAAGTCACTCGGACCATAAAATCCATGAATGTCACCTCGCCGTACACGAGCTTGTCCTGGCCACCTCGACTCCTAATTTTGATTTCCAAATGCCGGGACAGTGGCTGAGCCTTTGCATCGCCAGAGCTGGCTCCACCAAAGCTCCTTCCAAGCAGCCACCCGCCCTGGGAGAGCCTCCCCACCCCACCACACTCACTTGGGCACCCTGTCCAGGCTTCCCACGCAGACATGCTGGGGAGGGACTGTCTTCCACTTCTTGGCTTCCACCACAATAGCGTCTGCATCCACCAGACCGAAGCCATATAGATGGCTAACTGGAAAGAGAGAAGACTCAGAGAAACCCACTGCCTTCTAAGCTGGGGTCAGGAGCTCCTGCTCAGCGCTTGGTGGAGCATCCTCTAACCGCTGGGGAAGGCGTGGAGTTGACCCCGTTGGGGTACGAGGTGCTCCAACATGTGGAGCACCAACACCCTGCCCACGTTACATCCCAAATCCACATTGGTGCCATGGAAAACCCATTGCCGGGAGCAGCCCAGCAAAGGGAGTAGGCAACACTGCAGCTCAGGAGACCCTCCACCAAACAAGGCTTCCAAGCCTCCACCAAGCAAGGCTTCCCAGCATCTCGCCCCGCTAATTACTGCCTTCTCCTCCCTCTGCTCAACAACCTGATGGTTGGACCCCCCCCAAGCCAGCTGAGAGCAGCCGTCCAGGACGAACGTCCCCACGAGTGAAGCTCTGGGGAAAACTATTTCCCCTTGGGTGACCATTTTTGCCACGCCACCTCCGCCCCCACAGCCCCTCACCTTTATGCCCCGCGCCATTGGTCTTCCAGTCGGCCGCTCGCAAGTGCACCGGCCGCGAGGTTTTGACCAGCAGATGCTGGACATCCCTCCAGGTGAGCAGGGGGCTGCAACAACACGAGGCTCATGAGATGGCTCTGCTGCTCCCAGTCTTCCCAGCAGGAGCAGGGACCCCCATTGGGTTAAAAAAAAACCAAAAACAAAAACAACCAAAACCTCTTTCCTGCTCCAAAAGAGCATGAATCGATGATTTAAATGCTGGTCAGCACTTGGGGTGCCCCCACAGAGTGGGGTGCCCCAGGGAGAGATGCCACGTGCCCACAGGCGTTGCAGGATTTATTCCTGGCCAAGGGTATTTAGCTCTCCTGCTCTGGGGTATAACTGGAGCAAATCAGGAAGGTTTTCCCCATTTTCTTGTAGGAAATTGGGAACGAAGCACATCCTGTGGCAGGGTACTGGGCTCGGCAGCTTGCTGATACACGCTGCTGAGCAAATCTTCCCTTTATAGGAATAACAGCAAAAAATTGCTGGAAAAAACCCGTGGGTTGGCCATTTAACAGAAAAACGAAAGTCAAAGTGTTTCCATCCCCCCCCCAGGGTGGGTTTGCACGAGGTTTGTGTGTCAGGGTGCTGGACACCGAGCGCTGTGTGCTTTTGAGCCCCCCTGCAAAACCCCAGCCCGGGGATATTGCCGAAGAATTTTCCATGTTTTTCTTACAGTCAGTTCTTCAGCATCTCGAGCTGGGATTTATATTGCTCTCGAGCAACATTTAAGAAAAGAAATTCAATTTATTCCTTCTTGTCATAATGCAGCGCCTGAGCACCAAGCTCTGGTACTTAATGTTGCGTTTTATGCCTCAGCTAAACAATTCAAAAATTACATCTAAAGCTCTTAATATATTTGTAATGAAAACGGCATCTCCGGAAACATGTTCACCCGACCTGGGCGCCGGGATTAAATTGAAGGAGAGGGACTGGAGCCGACACGCTGTGACCGCTGTCCCCAAACACGAGCGCACCGCTGCCCTGCGGCTTATTCGCAGCCTTATTTTTTATTTCCAGCCCATAAAAATAAGAACGATAAAAACAATAGTGTGAAGCTCGTGAGAAGATGCTCCATGGAGCAACATGGGGATGCCCAAGGGGTGAGCCTGGTCCTGGGCTGGGGGACTGGGATGGGACTGGGATGGGGACAAGCAGCTCCTTTCAACCGGGGAGCGTGTCGCTGCTGGTCCCGCGTGTGGGTTTTTGACATTATGCAAAAATAGTCCTTTTCCCTCAGAAATGAAACACTTGCTGAAACCCATCACTTCTACAGACATTTTCCATTTTCCGTGATGTTTTCTGACACTTTTTTTCCAGGAAGTATTTATAAAACTCCTGTTGGAGCCGGCTGTCAGCAGTTTCAATGCACCAAATGAAAAGCCTGACTTATCTCACCAACCCCAACTTTTCAACAGATGGCAACAAGTGAAGAATTAGCTCAATAAAACACCTGCAGGAAGATTAGATGCAAAACAACAACACTGCATCAAACCTTGCCAAAAAGGAGTGATTTAGAATAACTTTGCCCCATTTTGAGTTGCTCCAGAGGAGAAAAAAAAAAAAAACCACAGCTTTTTTTTTCCTGGTTTTGCTGCAAGGTTCTAAATGTGGAAACATCCCCCCGCAAGCCGGCGGTGAGCTCACACTTACTTTGCCTCCAAAGCCAAGGCGATGATGCCCGCGACCATGGGAGCGGACACGGAGGTGCCGGTGTGGCCGTCTGTGCAGCGGTGCCGGAGGTCCGTGGTGACCTGCGGAGAGAGAAGCTGGAGCCCTGCGCTGCTGGAGATGCTCCTGGCGCGGCGTTACCCCATCGACCCCCTCCGGATTTCCCTGGGATGCTGCCAGCGGGGAGCTGAGCCTGCGGGTACCCAAACCTGCCGCGGCTCTCATGCCATTGGGGTGCTCCGAGCCCCTAAAAATGGGCTGCAGAGACATTTGGTACATAGGAAAACACCCCTGCTTACATTTTCCTTTGCTCAAAGGTGCAAAAACTATTGGAAAGGGGAAAAATGTTCAGTTTTGCTCTGGGTCAGCGGGAGGAAAAGCCGTGGATGGAGTGGTGTGAGCAGGGCAGGGCTGGCTTGGGTACGCACCCACGGGTGCACAGTGAGCTGTGCCATATTAAACATCTTCCTTAAAAGCTCCAGCTCCTGTCATTGGGTAGGATTTTCCATTTGCATGGGGAAAAAAAAAAAAAAGGAAAAAAACCCCAAAACCAAAACAGTTTCCAGCTTTTTTTATTTCAAGGCAGAGCACAATGCTCGGGTGCCAAGAGCTCGGAGAGAGGATGTGGGCAAAGAGATGCTCAGTCAGTTACATTTCTAAAAGGCTCCCGGGTTTTGAGTTAATCTAGTGATTTTTGAAGGAGGGAGGATGTGCCACCCAGTTTCTCCTCGAGGTGCCCCTGGAAGCTGATTTTTCACCCAGTGATGCTCCGGCAGCCCTGGGCTGGCGCTGGCCTCAGCCATGCAAACGCTCTGTAGTGCCCCAGTGAGGCACTTGCACTCTGGAAATTAATCTTTTAGGGTCCAAACAAATCATTCTTGAATGAAATAAAGAAAAAAAAGACTTGTAAAAAAACCCACATTTTTTGTCAAAAAACCTAGTTTGGGTGGAAAACTCCCTCCCAGCTCGGGTAAGGCACCGTGCCAGTGGGGGATGTTTCACTGCCCGCGGTTCGGATGGTGCACAGGGACATCGGTAACGAAAGGCATGGCTGCGACGAGACCACAGCAGCTTTTGGGACAGGGCAAAGACAGCCTGGGCAGCAGGGAAATCCAGGCTGATCCACACGTGGATATGCTTTCAGGCAATTCTTGGGCTCCAAAAAGTCTCCGCTCCCCGTTTGGGGTTGCCATATCCCTGCCAAACGCCTCCATCCTCCCTCTCTTTTCTCTCTCAGCCTGAAAATCCTCAAAAATCCCCCTTTTTTTTTTTTTTAAGCAAGGGACAGTGAGCAAGCACTTTGGGGCACAGGTAAATATTTGCACGGGTATTTTTGCAAACCTCCAGCCCTTTCACCCATTTACCAGGGAAAACACCACATCCCTGAGCTCTTCCCAAGGACCACAGCAATTTTGGCCCCACCATAAAAAAGCACGAGCGAAACCCACTGCAGGGCTACGAGCAAAGCCCGGCTCTTACAACCGAGCCATCATCCAACCCAGCCACGCAGAAAACATCGAGGGGATGCTGCCCCACTCGATGTCGGGGTAAAACTTACTATTTTCCGCTCATAAAAAGCCCCGCTGCTGTAGGTGGTGGCGAGGGTGGAGGCACACTCCTCCAGGTACCAGGGCTTGTAGCCGTTCTCGGTGGTGCTGCTGATGGAGATGGTGTAGATGCTGTTGGTGTAGCCGTCGCAGGAGCAGTAGTCACCTTCTCTGCCGCCGTTCCCCGACGCCCAGACGAAAATGGACCCCAAGCCCCTGCGGCCCTGCGGGCAGAGAGGGGACGGGGGGTGAGAGGAGGTCTTTGACTGGGAGGTCTCGGCATGGGGAGGAGGAGGCAGCTCCCTGCCCGGCGCTGGGATGCCTGATTTTGGGGTCAGAAGGTAGGGTTTGGTTAGGGTGGAAGGATGGGACTCATCCTGCCCAGAGCTCAGCCCCCTGGGTCAGCCCCTACAAATGTGCCCCTGGGCTCGGCCAGCCCCAGTTTTACAGGCAGCGACTCCGCGCGAGGGTGGGAGAGCCTCCGGTGACGGGGATTTTGGCATCTTCCGCGGGCTCTCCTGGGGGAAAATCTCTGGGGGGCTCAGAGCCCCGGGACCAGGCGGTAACACCTGGCACGGCACTTTCTGGGGTGCAGGGAGGGCCCCAAAACCCACATCTCCCGAGCCCACAAAGCCCTTCGCAACACCCCCCCAGGCCATCAGAAACCTCCCCCCGGTCTATCTTTTATGTTCCTTTTGTTTGGTTGTTGTTTTTTTTTTTACTTTTTAATCTCAGCCTTCTCCCTCCCCATCGCTTGGCAGGAACATCTGATGGAGCCGTCCCCACCGGGTCCAACTGCGGGAGCGCACCGGGAATTGGGGGGGCGGGAGGGGGGTGCCAGCCACCCAGACCTCCCTGGAGCCGGGGGAAAATCCCACCCGGCGGCAGCAGCCACGGTGCCAACGAGGGGCCCCTAACGAAGCCGACGGTGCGGGGGCGAGCATCGCCCTTCCATCCGAACCGCTGCCAGCGTCCCCAGGGTCCCCAGAAATAACCCAGCCCCGTGGGGCTTCACAAACAGGGTGCTACCATCCCAAGGGAGGGGTTTGGTGACCC
>VXBL01009768.1:966570-981949 GCA_013400195.1 Aramus guarauna
GCGATGCCAGCAGTGCCCAGGGCACGGAGAAGCCCCAGGAGAAGCCCCAGGAGAAGCCCCAGGAGAAGCCCCAGGCTGCGGTTTGCATGGCCAAAATCAGAGCCAAGGACCCCAACCCGCGGTGGGACGACGCTGCCGCCCGGGATATCCTCACTTCCAGCTGGGAATTGCGGCAGGCGCTGGGCGGTTCGCAGGCAGAGCCCACCGGCCGCGGCAGGACCAGCTCGGGGAGAGCTGCACCCCCCCAGGCTCCGACATGAGGGTTACAGCCCCCGGCGCTCCCCATCGCCCTTTCCCTGCCGGATCCCCCCACTTCCGCAGGGTGGGCAGAGGGTGCCAGGCACCCCGAAGGGCTGCCCAGAAACAGCCCTTGCAGGAAAGGAGGCGCTGGAAATTTCGGCATCGTGTTTTGCCAACCAAAGGGAGAGTTTATAAAGATGCATTTCCCTTTTCACATGTATTTTTCCTTAAAGCAAACAAATGCAGGCAGATGTCATTACAGCTGCAGCTGCGCTCTGGACACCAGTCAACTCAAATATCTCTTTCTGACGCTGTCCCCTACCAGCCAAAAACAAGCTTAGAAATGTAAAATAAGAGAGCGGAGCAGTTCCCAGAAAACCCCTCTCTCTCTCTCGTGTTAACAAAAACCCACGAGGAGAAGGGGCGAGAAGATGCGCGTGGTGTCCCAGCCGTGCTCGGCTGCGGCGCGGCGAGCAAAACCAGTCGAGAGATGGGTTTTGGTGCTTGCTAAATGTGGGTACGTTCATCAGCGAGCCCAAAGCCAGCCCAAAACCGACCACCCACGATGCGGGGGACCCCCCCCCCCGGTTAAATAACGGGGGGCAGGAGGCAACGGGCAAGGACGCTGCAAAATAAATGAGCTCTTTGCCATGCAGGGAGCAATACCGGCCTTCAAAGTGAGCGTTTGAGGAAAGGGAAAAGGAGGAGGAGGAATGGCAGGAGCCTGTTTTGTTTCTTGAGCGGCGATGTATTTTGCCCAGAGCAAACGCAAAGCAATGCAAGAGCGCTGAAGAGCAGCCAGTAAAATTAGATGGTAGCTCTCCGAGTGTGACAAATAGGCTTCCCCGACAAGTTGTGCTCATTAATCGCTGCTTTATTTGCGTAATCCATCGAAAATCACTCTCACTGCAGCTATAGCGCATTTTCCTCCACGATCCCAAACTTGATACGGCTACAGACTTTAATTTTTCCCCTTTGCCTGTTCCCATTGCGGGAAGCCCGCGGTCTCTACCCTCTGCCAGGTGCCTCGCATCGCTCCACGCCTCCCCAGCACACCCCCAAGGCAAGGCGCTCGTTAAAGGAAGCAAATTAAAATGGGATCCATAGGTCATTATATGTCAACAAGGAAGTCTCGTCTCCACGGCTCCTGCGGAGAGAAATGGGCTTGAAAAGGAGCACGAAGGCAACGGCCTGATCCTGCAGGATGCCAAACTGCCTTAACACCCCGCCGGGAGCTTTGCCTTGCTCTGCTGCTGCTTGGTGTGTGCTTGGAGATGGTTTTTTAGGAGCAAGAAGCCTCTAAGAGGCAAGAAGCCATCCCAGGTGTGGGGGGGGGCACAGGGGATGGGATGTGCCGCAGCCTTTACAGCTCCTGCCATCCCCCCATTTGTCCTCCCTGGGGCTATTCCTTCCCCTGGGGGATTTTCCCAGCGCGGGCACCTCGGCCGGGAGCAGGACTCCCCGCAGGCACCACCCTGCTCCGTGCCCCCACGCAGACACAGCCCTCACAAAAGCAGCTTCTTGCACGGCCAGGATGAGCAAGCCGAGAGAAGGAATTAAGCCCCGAATCCACCCATGGGCACTTGGGTCCGTGCTCCCGACGGTGACGTCTCCCAGCGTGGGGTGGTAGGAGGGGTCACACCAAAAGCCCCTCTCCCATTCCAGCCGTGCTGGGGATGGGGCTAAACCCCCCCCGCGAGGACCCGGCTCCAGGCATTTGGCTCCTACAGGATCCCACCCGCCACACGGATGGGACACCTCGCTCCCACCCCCACGACACCCCTGTGTCCCCGGCGGGTGCTGTAACAGCCCGGGCTGGCCAGACCAGCCCTGGCTCAAACCAGTCTCCAAAACCAGCTACGCTAATGCAAACGAGCTCTGCAACGCTAATTACTGCCAGGTCCGATTGGGTGATAAAGATTCATTTGCTTCCAGCACACCGTGTTATTTGAGGGACCACGCAAAGGTCCTCCCCACCCCATTCAGCCCCAGCCCCCCACCTCCGTGGCGTTTTCCCCATGAGGGTATTTTGGGGGCGCTCCCAGGTCCCCCCAAGCAGTGTCTGCAGACATTAACCTCACAAATCAGCGATTTCAGCTCGGAAGCTAAACCGGCACCACCGACCACACCAAATGTGGCCACTCCAAGAAGGACACCCCAACCCCCGCCCCAAGAGCACCTGTGGACTTTTGGGGTGAAACCACCACATCCTTGATCCACGCGCATCCTCGCGGCAAGGATGCAGCCCAAGCAGAAGGTTTCTACCCCAAAATACATGGAGCGGGGGTCCGCTGCACCCCGTACCACCCATCCTCCCCCCAGCTCCCTGCCGCTGGGGCACCAAGGAGGAGGCTCTCTCCCGGGACAAGAGCATCCCACCACCCACCCCAGGGTGGCCGTGGGCCCTTGGGGGGTTGGCGAAGGGCAGGGGGTCCGCAGGCAGGCGCCAGCCTCACCTCCGATGCGCGCGTTGTAGGCAATGCCCACGATGCAGTACGAGTTGTTCGCCGCCGCCGCCACTTCCCCTGCGCAACGAGTGCCGTGCCTGCAAAGAGAAATCTCCGTGAGCTGACGTCCCAGGGTGAAGGATCCCTCCGGCCACCCCCCCCCTCACCCAGCACCCATCCCCGAGGCCACAGCGGTAGAAGAAAGTGCCCCAAGAGCTGGAGAGCCCTTATCCAAACCCCACGGCAAGGGCTGGGAGATGGAGGAAACCAATGCAAAAAGCAATTTGCTCTTTGCATTTTGCACCTCAATACAATTTGCTCTTTGCCTTTTGCACCTAAATGCAATCCGCTTTTTGCAACTCAATGCAATTTGCTCTTTGCATCTTGCACCTAGATGCAATCCGCTCTTCGCATTCCCATTTCCTTTCCAGACGTGCTACCACGTGCCTGTCCCGCTTTAACCGAAGCCCAGAAACCGCACCCAAGTTTTGACACCTAAGCCACCCAGCCTGACTCACGTGGTTTAATCCCCGACCACGGCGAGGAAACCCCCCCACCCCGGCGCTGTCGTTCGACGGCTCAAGAGTTCGTTAGCAATTAACGGGCAGGATTTGCATTAAACGCAATGACTCTCTGCAAAGCCTGTAAGGCAGAATCCTCTGCAGCGCTGGGGATGGGGAAAAGCCACGGACCTGGAAGACACCCCGGGGGGGACACCCAGCCCCGAGGACCCTCCCGCACCCCAGCCACGCAGACACCGGCCCCACGGCAATCGGCATCACGTACTTATTCTCATTGCTGGCATCGTAGCGCGGAGTCGGGTCGTGGTCGTTCCCGTTGACGTCATAGCTTGCAAGAGGGTCCTGAAAACACGTTGCCACCATTAGATTTGACTTAACCAGCACAGCGTGGGACAAAGCGGCCTCAGCAGCAGCACGGTCCCACTTTGCCCGCAGCCAACGGGGCAGTTAATTCCATTTTCCACTTAGTTTCTGACTATTTGCTCAAGATAAGCAGTTTTGGGCTGCAGCCCCTGCTGAGGGATGGCTGCCCAGGAGGAAACATCCTGCTCCCACCGGAGACAGATCCTCTGAGCCCAAATCCTGCTGGGTCCAGCACTGTCCCCCCTCCCAGCTGCCGTGACCGTTCGGGGTTTGAGCTGAGAGGGTTCGTGCAGGTTTTGGGTTCTGCCCTGGCGAGCCGGAGGGAGGCGGCTGCTTCCCAGGCAGCTGCAAAGGGAGTTTCCTCCAAACCTTCTTGTCTAAAAACTTCATTTCCTTCTTAAAAACATCTCATTTTTTAAAAAAAAAAACAAAAAATTTTCTTCTAACTTGCCAAGGCACAGACTTAAGCTGTGTTTATAAGCTGAAATTCTCCATAAAACAATTCACCGTGAGGACCAGACCCAGCCCATCCATCCCCCAGCTCACATAGTTTTGCAGGAGGTCGGGGTGATTCCTCTCTATGCCGTCATCAAGGATGGTGACCACCACGTTTTTGCCGGTGTAGCCCCTCTGCCAGGCTGCCAGGACGTTCATCTCCGACCTGCAGCGACTGCTTTTATCGCCGCAGTGCTACGGAGGGGGGGAAAACACAGCTGCAAAAGGGCTGCAACCCCATTTCAGCCCATCTCAGCGAGCAGCCAGGCTGGAAGCCCATTTAATCAACCAGAAAATATATTTACATCCCACCCCCTGCCGTATAACTCATAGATCTGTTATAACTTTACTCCATTGATCAAAGCCATCCAGCAGCAGTTAATCCAGGCAACGCTATCTCCCTATTATTCTTTTCCTCTTCCATTTCAAATACTGCGGGCTCTTCAGTTTTGAAGCGCTCATTTCCTCTCTGCGCTTAATTTGCAAGGAATTTCCCTGTCAAATACAGACGGATGAAGCAGGCAGGAGAAAAGTGATATTGCAGATAGATGGTTGCAGCTCTCGGATGGGTTAAATGCATCGGTGCTGCAGCCGTGCTGCTCCCAAGCCTTCGCTGCGCAGACCGTAACGGGGGGCTCCTAATGAAGGCGAAACTTTAAACTATTCTCTCTTGTGTATTAATTTACAATTGCAAAATCCTGCTGCCAAGCACATTTGCTGATATTAAGGTGTTTCATTACTTCCCGGGCTGAGCAAAGATTGATGACGCGTATGTTTAAAAATAAATGACCCCCCCTGTAAAGCCGCAGGTTCCTCGCGAGGCGGCGGAGGGGAGATACCCACCAGGTACCACATGTTGGGCCACACCGGGTCGTTGAAGGGCAGGGCATGCGGCTCGCCTCGGACCTGCCTCTTCACCCGCCGCTTCACCTCCTGCTGCTGCAGCCAGTCCACCTGCAAGCAGAGCTGTGGGTCAGCATCGCCTGTGGGCCAGCACTGCCCGGGGGCACGGAGCCCGGCATCGCCAGTGGGCCAGCATCGCCCATGGGCACAGAGCCCAGCATCGCCCGGGGGCACGGAGCCCAGCATTGTCCGCGGGCCAGCATTGCCCAGGAGCACGAAGCCCAGCATCGCCCGGGGGCACAGAGCCCGGCACTGCCAGTGGGCCAGCATCGCCCAGGAGTATGGAGCCCGGCATCGCCCATGGGCACGGAGCCCGGTATCACCTGCGGGCACGGAGCCCAGCATCGCCCAACGCAACAGGAGACGGGATGTGGAAGCAGTGCAAACCACAGCCTGGATCCATCCCAGCATCACCCCACGCTTCGGCAAACACCCCGNNNGCCATCGCCTGTGGGCCAGCATCGCCCATGGGCACAGAGCCCAGCATCGCCCAGGGGCACGGAGCCCAGCATTGTCCGCGGGCCAGCATTGCCCAGGAGCACGAAGCCCAGCATCGCCCGGGGGCACAGAGCCCGGCACTGCCAGTGGGCCAGCATCGCCCAGGAGTATGGAGCCCGGCATCGCCCATGGGCACGGAGCCCGGTATCACCTGCGGGCACGGAGCCCAGCATCGCCCAACGCAACAGGAGACGGGATGTGGAAGCAGTGCAAACCACAGCCTGGATCCATCCCAGCATCACCCCACGCTTCGGCAAACACCCCGCCCCTGCCGGCTCCTTTGGCAGGGCTGCTGCGGAGATAGCGGCTTCGTTTGGGGGGGGAAGGAAGGATGGATGGACAGACGGACAGGGCTCCGAGCCTGGGACCGGATTCCTCTCCCGGTGCAGCAAAACCCTTGAGCACAAATAACGTCGCCTCCAAGCTCGTGCCTAAACCCCCCCGGCTTAGCGAAGCACTGAAGCACGCGCTGAAGTCCTGCTGGAGACGAACCACATATTTAAGCGTTTAGTCAAAGTGCTGGAGAAGACTCAGGTTCTTGGCTTAATTTTGGGGCCGATTCTTCCCCGCGGCCAGGAGGCAGCAGCCGCAACTCAGCCCCGAGACTTCACCACCCAGCTCCAGGGCTGCTCGTCTTTTCAGCTCCTCTCCTCCTGATAAAATAATAAAACTGGGGGCTTCACTGAAGCACAACACGCATTTCCTAAAAATATGGGACGGCCGTGCACAGCCACAGCGGGTCTCGGGGGACACGACCGGCTCCGGAGAGGCGTTTTTGGCACTGGCCGCAGGCGAGGTGGCCTCGAGGTTGACCGCTCTGACATTTGTTTGCTTTTCAGCGGGGCATGACATGCTAAGAGATCAAACGGGAAATGAGCCGGAAAAGGCCGGGATTGGGAAATGCCGGTGTTTGCCTGCACCGCTGCAGCGGGAGCTGCTTAAGGTGCCGGTGTGGGAAGCAGCCGCATCCCATCCCTGGCGAGCGTTTTCCCCTTCAGACCCTTTACTGCTCACGAAAAGGGCTCTCCTGCCTTCAGCAGGGAGACAAAACCCCAGTTTATTAAAAATAGGTTGTAAAAATACTTTATAGACCAAAGCTTTGCACGTGTTCGTCGGCGGGGGGGAGAAGGGAGGTACCAGCTGATGAGCTGGGGGGGCTCCAGGTGCATCCCTCCTCGCTGGACACTTTCTTCCCGATGGCTCCGAGCCTTTTAGGGAACAGCAGAGCTGCTTGTGCGGATGTCTCTATTCTTCTGGCTAAGGTTTTGTAACAAAAAAGAGTGAAAATCCAAAACACAAGTATTTGTTGGGCTCATTTATGTGGCAAGCGTCAGCTGAACAAGTTCTTCTCGCATGGTTCTGGCTCGGACGCCCAATGATGGAGGTGGATGGGGAGCTGTGCGTATCAGAAACCCAACAGTTTCCAGCCTAGCCCTTGATTTGTTAAAATCTGTATTTTAAAGGAAAAGGAACTGTTGAAAGGAGAAAAATACATATTTCATAGAAAAATGAGTTTCCACGCTGCCTTGGCTGACGACAGCACGCTGCTTTGTTTATATGACGATGGATTTAAGCCTTGGAAGCAAAAATGTAACTTCATGGTCTAGCTAAAAAAAAATAAATAGATTAAATAGAGAGTATGGCCCAATTACCCGGCTTTTCTCCTTAAAACAGTACTCCTTGGCAGCGTTACTGCGGTTCTCACCACCCAAGCCATAGCTATCACCTTTCCCTGCAGCTTTTGTTGGATGCGGTCCCTAGGAACGACTGGAAGATGCAAGATTTTGCAGGGGTTTGCCAGGAGCTGCGGTGCCTTGCAGGGACATCTGCATCTTAAACACGCTCCCGATCGACCCCAGCGCTGCCAGCCGGGAGTCGATGGAGAATTCTTGCGTGGACCCAGAGAAATCGGCAGTTAAACGGCATTGATTTGGGGGGGGGGTTTGCTAAATCGATGCGGTTGGCGTGGGAAGACAACGGGTGAGCGGGATGGAGCCCGGGGCATCCCTGCAACAGCTCCTGCGGCTTGTGAAACTTGGATCAACTTCCATCAGTCATCTGAGGGGATGAAGCTTCTCGGAAATGTAACAAAAAAACCTCAACCAAACCCAAAAAAAGTCTTTTTGCTACTAGAAATGGCCAAAATTGTTACAACACAGTCCTGAGCCTGGGGGGGGATGCGGTCCCCAGGTCCATCTCTGTAAACTCTAATTAGCAATAACGAGGTGACCTTGAGTGGCACCAAAGGACCCTGCGAGGAGACACAGGTATCACTGAGCCGAACCTTTTGCTGGAAAGAGAGGGGCAGCTTTTCATTTCCCCCCCCTTCCTTCGAGCAGTTCATGGGGTGATGGCCAGCTCCAGCCACCCAGGGCAGCTCCACCAAACACGATAACCAGCGCAGGCGGGGATGCAACTCCCTTCGCAGCTCCAGAAGAGCAATGGCTTGACTTATTCCACTGGATGTGCAGGAATTAAAGCAGAGATCCAGGACAAACCAGATGGTTCCAGCACGTGTTCACCATAAAGCACGGCAGAAATAATTTAGGTGGCATTGGTTTTGCTACGGCGCGTGGCCAGAGGCACAGGGACGGAGGCTCTGACATCCTCCGATGAGGATTAAGAGACCAGCGCAGTGAGGCTGAAGGCTCTGTGAGGACCAACAGGAGCATCCCAACAAGCCGGGGAAGTTTATGGCGATGAGAACTTCAAGTCGAGCCCATAAGAGGGGCAGCACGGCATGGCGTGACCCCCCTCTGCACCCCACAGCCCCTCCGCACCTCTTACTCTTGCCACCATGACCTGCCCCTAAAATTGCTGGCCTCGCTACGTCCCTCCTCCCCTTCCATCACCTGCCACGTCGCTTGGCTCATATCAGCCCCAAACGGAGCAGCCACCAGCCGCGGGAGTCTCCTGGGGCAAGAGAGGAGCTCGGCAGCAGCGTGGTCCCACGGGGACCAGGACCCCGGGTGATGCCCAGCCCTCCTGCCACCAACGCTCGCAGCAGAGCAAACCGATAAATAATGGTGCTGGAGACAATAGCTCCTGGAAGGCACGAACCACCCAACATCTGCAAATGATTGAATTTGCTGGTTCTTCGGGAATTCTGCAAGATTTGTTTCCATCTTTGCTATTCCAGCTCCCGTCTCCTTGTGCCTTGCAGTGACGTTTTCCTGCGTCGCGCGTGCTAAACCGGCATCCAAATGCCGAGACATCTCCGGAATGATTTGCAAACGTGCATGGGAGAGGAGGAGAGACAACGCATGCCAAGAGGTCTTGAACGTCGATTGATAACGAAGGATTAAGAGAACAGGAGCTAATTGCTCTAGCTTGCAGTCCACAGATCAAGGTAAGGTAAACGTTAATAAGACTAAAAGCCAATTGATTTGCTTTGCATTATAACGAGTCTCATTTAAATGGAGGTATTTCAATCGCAGAGCTGAATTCATCATTTGCTGGATGCCTGTGCACCTCCCGGAGGGCAAACAGCTTTAATTAGAGCTCAGCACACTTCCAGGGCACCGACGCTCCTCTCGCTGAGGTTTCCCCCGCCAGCAACCACGTGTGTGCCTCCTCAGAATCATGCTACGGACCCTGTCCAAATATTTAACAGCAAATTTCTCTGGAAAGCCGGCTGGCTGGGGAAAGTGGGGTTGTTGTGTTGGTCTGGAGAGATCCAGTTGGGATGAGATGTGCTGAGTGGGTTGGAAATGTCTTGAGAGCTGGGAGCATCCCAAGGGTGGCCAGGAGCATCCTAAGGGTGGCCAAGCATCAGCAGCTCGCCGTAGCATGGGTACCTTCATTGCAATGGGTTTTTTCTGCATTTATTTCACCGTTTCCCCAAAAACCGGACCCTCCCCACATATTAACCTGTCCCCTGCTCTGCAGAAGTAGCATCTCGCAGGGCTCGGGCACCGGGTGGAGCTCAGGGAGGAGGAAAGCCGAGGCAGAGCTGCAGCCCTTCCCCACCACCCCGAGCCCAGCTCACCCAGGTCCCCTCTGTCCCTCCTTGCCTTCTTCCACCCCCCCGGCCATTACTTTTGTCAATTCAGCTGCGCTGAAAATCCCTTCGGATGCTTGCTCTAGGAAAAAGCAATGCAGAGCTATTGCCAAGGATTTCACACATAGCAACCATTGAGGCAGCAAGTGTTGTGGCAACTAGATCAACACCCCGAGCATGCAACAGCCTTTCCATCCTGGAAGGCTTTTTCCCCCCTTTTCTTCCTCCCGGCTTTCCGGCAGATGTTAGTGTTCAGCCTCTTCTAAGTATTTTTCATCACCCATCGACGTACCCATGTCCAGTGAGTCACCCCGTGCATGCACAGGGCTGCGGTTCAAGGATAACATGTCATCGCAAGATGCTTGGCCTCACGCTTGACCCAGATCAAGCCAACAGGGGAAGCGGGGACCTCCCTCCCACCGCCCCCCCCAAAGGCCGGGGCACCCCGAGCTGCCCGGCCCCGTACCTTGGGGTCCATGCGGAGGAAGTTGTGTGGTCCCCGGCTGCTCAGTGTCGAGCGCTTAAATGTCTTGCTGTGGTGAAAGTGGTAGTAGTTTTCCAAGCTCCCAATCTGCAAAAAGAGAATTTTTATTATTATTATTTTTTTTTTAAATGAGGTTTTCCCCGTGGTTGCCCCCCATTTTGGTGCTGGCAGCATCCCCCTGTGCGTCAGTGAGGCTGTGCCTCACACCACAAACCTGAAGGTCCCTGGCAAAGCCAGGGTTCGGGGAGGGGATGCAGGATGCTGGCACTAACCCCAACGCCATTGCCGCAGCAAACAGCGCTGGTGGTCGGACGCTGCGCCGGCACAACAGAGCCCGGAAAACATTTTTATGAATTTTCACCCATTAAATGCATCTTTGCAAACTGCCTTCCATCCGCTCCCAAGCAGAAATAATGAGCTAAAAATGAGCTCAGCAGCTGTGGCGGAGCCTGGGGAGCTGTGCCTCATCGCGCTGCCTTCCCCACCCGATGCTCCGGCTTCGCCCCGGCAGCAAGAACAGCCCCGTAAGGAGAGATGAATGCGGTCCCTGCTAATGCAGGGATGCTCCTGGGAAGCACTGGATATAAATGTGCTTAGCCTGGAGTCAGGGACAGCAGCAGCAGGAGTCAAAAAAAATACATAAAAATCTCCAAGCAAACCAACCATTCCTCCCAAGGGATGTATAACACATGCCCCAGCCTGGAGTCCTTCCCCAGCAGTAAGTGCAACCCGGGAGTGACGGCGAGCTGGGCAAGGCAGCCCCGCTCTCCTCTTTTATAAGGTTTTGCCCCTTTTTTTTTTGCCACATGGAGCTGAAGTGCCCCGTGCTTGCGGGAAAGTACCACACCAGCCACGCCACCCTCCCAAAGCCCGGGCGGCTGCGCTGCCTCCAGCCCTCTCATCCCAGCAGCTGGAGACGCTGTGACTCCGCTTTTTCCATCCCAAAAGCCCGGATCAAGTCCGAGGGCAACGCGACAAGCCGGGTGGTCTCAACCCAGTACTGTGCGAGGAGCATCCCACAGGGGTTCGTACCCATAGGGATGGGATGACCCAAAAGCTGGTTCCCAGGTGATACAATTTTGGTACAAATTTGGTCTCTGGTACAAATTCCCTTTTCCTGGAGGTTGGTTTTATTCCCCCAAAATCCTGTTCTGTGGCCAGGAGCTGGATGCTGCAGGGAGCCAGTGGCAGTCCCAGTGCCTGGCTCGTGGGACTGGGGCAAGCTGTGCCACAAGTGCCCACCAGCCACCCCGGAGCAGAGGTGACATCCTCAAGGCCACGTGTGACCCAGGAGCCGAGGTGACATCATCAAGGCCACGTGTGACATCCCCAGGGTCACACCAGGGCTGGCTGCAACGGGACAGGGGGGAAGCAAACAGGTTTGTCCAGACCAGCTGCTGAAGCAGATGCTGACAACTACTCACATCTTTATCACACTTGAGATGTGCCAGTGCCTCTTTACGAGCATTAAATATTTCATTAGATTTGCTCTGCCTTTTATGCCAGAATGTCATTTCGTTGACTTGTCTTTACTGCCATTAGGGTGATTTTTGTAATTTGTTTCCACTGAAGCTCATGTCAACCCTCCCTCCTTTTTTTTTTTTTTTTTTGCATTACAACATAGCTGTGCATTTTCTTTAAGATCTACATGCAAAGCAGTTGCTCACTGCAATCTGCATTCGGCTTTTAAGACCAACTCCTTAAATCAACTCATACTCAGGAAAGGGAAGGAGGATGCTCCAAACTCCCCATATTTTAGGGAAACCTGCGCAAGACCACCCTGCCTTTGCTCACTCTGCCTGGAAATCCTGATCCCGCAGCCCGAGTGGTTCAGCTCTGCGTCCTCCGGCTCAGCCTGCAGTTTGCAGCATTCCAATATTCAATTTATTCTCATCTCCGGTCCCTCTGGCTCTCACCGTAACAGGATCACGCTCTATAAACAAGCACCAGCTGAAGACGCGTTTCTGTTCCCCATCGAAGCGGGCAAGGGGCATTTCGGAAATAAATGCAAAATCGCCACGCGATGAAATGGGAGGAAGATGACCCCATCCCAGGCTCTTGAGATACATGGCCGAAGCAGCAGGAAAAGCACCCTGTGCCACAGCGATGGGAGTGCTGGAAAACCCAGCGGAGCACCCGAGAGGCACGTTGCACGGCTTTACCCAGGGCTGATCCCTCCTGGCTACCTAGACGAGCAAGTGTACCCGTCAGCTCCTGGCCCGCCAGAAGAGAGCTGCCCACGCTGAAAGGTCCCAGCTCCACCGCAGAGGAGATAGTCGGTGGCAACCTGGACTGCAGTTACAACGCCCACCCACTCAAAGCCCAGGAGGCCACACCAAGCACCTCCAGACACGCTCATTCCCTCCCCAAGTGCATTTACGACTATCGACCTTCATTATTTTGGACATCTAACTTCTGCCGAGAACGTGCACGGGAGGTTCTCATTCCCACAAGGGTCGATTTTAATTTTCCCAATCGATCTGCAGTTTTGGGCTGAAGTTTCAGGGGAAATTTGACAGTTTTTGAAGCAACTTGAATTTGTACCTTGACAAAACAAGGTGTTTTTCTTCCTCCCCTGTTAACCGAAGCAGAGGAAGCCCTGGTTGGTGCTGCCCAGCTCAGCTGAGCTGCGAGTGGAGCAAGCCAGAAGCAACGTGAACGTGTTTTGCATCCTGCAATGCACTATGCTGAAGGTGTTGATGGCTCTTCTTTCAAAAAATCACACGCTTGCCAATGTCATCCAGCCAAATGGGGAAGAGTCTGAAGCTGAAGGAGCTTCCCCTGATGGGACCCAGGCAGTTAGAGAGATGAGGAGATGCATGGCAAAAGGATGAGAAGCAACAAGTTGCAAAGGGAGAAATCCTAAACGGGTATAAGGACAGTAATTCTTTGTGTAGGGTGGTGACACATGGGCCTGGAGAGGTGGTGGGATCTCCAACCTTAGAGAGCTTCAAATCTCACCCGGCTGAGGCTCCACGCAGCCTAATTTAGCCTCAAAGTGAACTGGGAGGGTTGGACCAGAGACCTCCGGAGGTCCTTGCCAACGGGGATTACTCTACAAATAGGGTCTTTAACAGTGTCAAAAAGAGGTAAGATTGCAAGGGGTTTGGCCACCTCCCAATCTCCTTCTCCATTCCCCTTTTCCTCTTCTCCCCCAAATCCTGGTGCCGCCTGCAAGCCCCCCACAGCCAGCACTGGGGCAGGGAGAGGCACCCAGAAGATGCTCCTGCAGCAGCACCCATCCCTCCCGATGCACTGCCAGGCGGAGACGTGTCCAGCGCCTACCCTGCCTCAATAACAGCTATTAGTATTTCGAGCAAGTTCAAGATCACTTGTAGCTAACAAGACACGGCAAAGGAGAGTTTTTTTGGGAGGTGGACACCACCAAGGGCAGCACTAGAGCCATCAGGGCATTGCTGAGCCTGTTTCTTCCCTCCCCATCGCAGCGAAGTCCTCCAGCATCTTGCCCAAACCAGCCCATTTCTGCAAAACACAGCTGTATCGGTGCTGGGGTGCTCCAGGATGATGGAGCCGTGCCTGCTCCCCTCCTGGGGATGCTGCCTGTCCCCACTGTGGCTGGGGTCCCCAGCCGCTGAGCTCCTGCCTTCGGGAATGTCATTCTCGGATGGTCACGGCCAGATTCAGCCCAGTAAGGACTGAGCCCAGGGCTGCAAGGACACCACAGCTCCAGCATCCCCCAGATGACAGGAATCCAGGAAAGCTCCAATTCCAGCCCAGAATGAATCCTGCCCACCTCCTGCACCGCAGGCGAGACTGCCAAGCACATACAAGCCCTCCCAAAATTTACCATGTTTGACATTGCACAAGGAAAAATAAAAAAAAAATCATATAAATCCTGGTACCAGGATAGGAACAGGCTCATCACCACCCCCAGGACAGCGGTGGAGGTGCTGCCCGGGGCGCCGGCACTGCACAGCCCTCCCAGCGCCCTCGGCCAGTGCCTGTCCCAGCTTGTCCCAGCGCAGCCAGATGAACAAAGACCAGCAGGGAGGAATGAGCAGGCGTTTGGGGGCGTAAAGACTTTTCCTTTTGTTTAATTGTTTGCTTCATTTAAATAGAAGTTGATGCAAATGAATCCCCAAGGGAAATGTCACTCTGCTGTGACCCCGAGGGGTTTAAGGGTGTTTTGGTGCCCAGGTTGGGCATGGGAACACGTGGGGACAGCTCAGACATGGGGCAGACACTTGGGCGTACAAACCCCAGCAATGCCCTTCCCAGCCAGGAGCGTGTCGGGAGACCCCAGATTGCATCTTGGAGGAAGAGAGAGACCCCAGATTGCATCTTGGAGGAAGAGAGAGACCCCAATTGCATCTTGGAGGAAGAGAGGTCATCAGCCACCAACACAGGGCTGAGCCTCCCTTGCACCCTGCTGGGTCCCCTCCGTGACCATCCACCCCTCCTCCTCTCTGACCGTGTTGGACTACACCACTTGCCTCCACCCAACCATCTCCCCAGGGCAGGGCAACAGCCTCAGGGCAGGGTGATAACCCCTCGGCAGGGTTTTCCAGCAGGTCTTGCGCAGGATCAGGCCCCCCGGGAGGGCACATTTCATAGGGGACGGGGCCGTCCCAGGTGGTTCTGCAAGCAGAGGATGCAGCAGTGGAAGCCAGGGACACCCACGTCCCCACGGGCCTTGGCACACCAGGAACCCCGAGCACGACGCGGCAAACGTCACCCACAAGCGCGCACACGCAGGGAAAGTTGTTCCTCAGGGTTTGGCCCTGAACAGGCTCCCGTGGGAAAATCCCGGGGGGCTCGGGGGCTGGAGAGCTGAAGGCAGGGTGCTGAGAGCAGCTGGGGAAGTCGCAGCGGTGCACGAGCTCCCAGCATCCGCGGGAAAGGCGGGAGCCAGGAACACCCTGATGCAACCACAGAAATATTTCCCTGGCTCTCCAGCCTGCGCCGGGCTGCCCCAGGGAAGGGCTCAGGGGGGAGGGAGGGATTGATTCTCTGTTGGGGCCACATCGTGCCCGTGGGCCAAATGCCTCCAGCATCGCAGGGATGAGCTTGGGAAAGGCGGGATGCTGGGGGGAGGTGGAGGCAGATGTTCCAGCGGGCAGGGACGCAGCAAAACCCCTGCCGTGGTTTAACCTGAAACCAGGACAACCCCGAACCACGGGCTGACGTTAGGCTGATGCAAACCAGGAGAGTGGGAAGCTCATTCAAGATATTCTCTGGCTGAAAAGCCCTTTGAGTTGCACAATCTCATTCACCCAGCCCTGTGATAGAGGCATCTGAATAATTTAAGTGATTTTTCTCCTCGGCGGGGCAAGAGCCAAGCACAGCAGGTAGGGGACAGAGGGTGGGACACGAGGAGTTATTCTCTGCACTGGTCACGGACACCGGTGCAGGAAACAGTGTCCCTGATTCAGCCTCCCCCCCCCCCCCCCAACCCCACTCGCCCGCC
>VXBL01009768.1:984727-1005465 GCA_013400195.1 Aramus guarauna
ATCCCTCCAGCACTGGCCCCCACATCCCCCGGGCATCTCCCCTGCACCCCTCCCCAGCACTACCACCTCTCCCCCCCCAGCCCCGTACCCCTGGGCATCCCTCCTGCACCCCTAAGCAAACTGCACCCAGCTCCTCATGGGCTCGGAGGGGGAAGGCCAGGAGGGGCTGGCTGATGGGGAGGATTTGGGGGCAGGATTCCCCAGGCGAGCCGGGTGGGCACGAGGGGCACCACGGGGAGCCATGGGCACAGGCAGAGGGCTGGAGAGCTGTCTTTGCTTCCCACGGACGCCATTCAGGGGATGGCAGAAAGCTCGTGGGATATTAGAAAATAGGCTTTGTTAGGGAGATGGCAGCGGCGCATACAAAGGACGGGCTCAGGAGCGGGTCAATGATGCTCTGTTCCACAGCCCTCCCCGCCAGCGCGGGCAGAGGCCTGCAGAAAGCTGACAACTGCCCAAAACCAAGCGGTGTTTCGCTCGCATCATACTAGAGCTTCACTTGCATCGCACCAGAGCTTCAGAAATGCCCCTCCGCAGCCCCCGGGGGGGTTGATGAGCTGATGAGCCATGCCAGGCGCTGCTGCTGCTGCAACCACAGGCTCTGGCCGGGACAGCCTCAGGGCAGCTGTTGATTCCGGGAGCGGGTATCGTCTATTTTCCAGTCCCTGAACAGATTTGAGAGGTATTTGGGGCACAGGCCATGGCTACCAACCAAAGTGCTTACAAGATGCCCTTGCAGCTGCCCCCAGCCCTGTCCGTCTGAACGCAAACACCTTCCCAAGCCCCAAACGGCTTTACAAAACCCACCTGGCTCCAGCCCCCAGGCGCGGGGACATCTGGAAAGCCATGTCAGCAGCAGGGAGGGGACATGGGGTGGGTGGAGGGGGGCACCGAGCGCATCGTACATCCCATCGCCAGAACCGGAGGGGAAAATCATGGGCTCATTGCCATCAGTTTGTACCAGCCCTGCCAGTGGGCAGATGATCTAGTGACAGCCCAAGTGAATAGGAAAGTGCCCCCTCAGCTCAACGGTGAGATTAAATGGAGGGAAATTCATGGGGAGCTTGTTCTGCATCAGACAGGGCCAAAATCCTCAGCAGCTCCCGTGCTGGGCTGGATCTGGCCCACTCGCAGGCAGCAAATACACAGAGAGGGGCAGACCGAGGTGAGCCCCCGCTCCAGCAGCAGGCTCGTCCCGTGCAATAAGAAATATCAGCAAAATGGGGATTTGGAGGGCTTGTGTGTGCAGACGGAGGGCATCGTGCCGGCACTGGGGATGGGACAACCTGCTGCCGCAGGTGAAGGGGAATTCAGTGAGTCACGGTGCCTGCCGTAAGCTGTCGCTCGTGGAGCTCACTGTGGGCATCAGTCGTGGTGTGCGGGGATGCTGGAGCTGCACGCTCACGTCAGGGCTCGTCATCCCAGGAATCCTCGCAAGGACACCCCACACGCCGCCCAGGCAGAAGCAATGAGCTTGTGCACGGCCATTTTTTCTGATTAAGCAGTAAAGGATGGTTTCCATTAGTACAAGCACGCTGTGAATCCAGTCCTTGATTCCCATCTGGTTTATGGGCTTTTCCTCGAGTTTCCCGTTGGTTAAGGTGCGTGAGATGGATGAACAGGGCTGGTGGGTGCTGTGCGTCCTCCGTGTGCGATGCATGTTAACAGAGACGCCAAGCCAGAGGAAGATGAAAAGGGTGAAAATAGATGAAGGTCTAGGGGGGCTGCCTAATGTCGGCAGGGGCTGCAAAGAAGGGAAGAAATATCACCACGAAGGAGGAATGGACTTTAGCGGCAGCAGGAAGGGTTTAGGGTTTGATGGTGGAAAAGCTTTTTGATGGCAAAGAAGGGAAAATGGGAAAAGGGTTGCCTTGGGGGGGGATGCAAAACCCCATCACCTCCACTTTAGCTGATGAAAAAAGGGCAAACCCCAGGAGAGCCGGGCTGAATCCACCGCCAAGAGCAGCTCTGCATCCGCTGCAACAAAACCCAGCAGCACCCTGCAACCCAAACTCTCCATCCCGGGGCCAGTGACTGCGGGTCCCGATACATCACGCCGGGGATAGTTATTGTCACCGGTGAAACCTCGTGCTCTATCGTGAGTCCGGCGGTGCCCGGCTCAGCCTGCAACAGCAAGCGAGGGGGTTAAGAGCTTTGCCCAAGCGCCGGCTGTGATGCTGGGACCCACGTTTTGGCCCCCCCCCTCCGGTCCTCACGCCGCTCCTGCCCCCTCTCCCACTGGCATGATTTCGAAATTCAGAGCATATCCCCTTATGTCCTGGATGGCAATTTTCCCGGCCGAGCCTGCGGGATTTACCAGGGGTGTCAGGGAAACCAGACTTTGGCCCCACACGCTTTGCGATGAACACACACTAAGGCAGAGGCTCCGTTTTAACTCTTTTCCTGGGATTATTTGAAAACCCAGAGAATCACTGCGAGACGTGGGCGACGCAATAAATTTTGCCAGCCCGAGCGGTTAAACAGAAGCTGCTGCAGAGACAGCGCGGAAAGAGGCGCTGCTGAACCGGTAACGCTCGAACCCTGCTGTATAAAATTTATAATAATCTTGGCACTTTTATATCTATCCATGAATTACAGTTAAAATCCCACCACGTACCACGCACGCTCGTTGCTTTTTACGGCAATCAGACTACAGCTAAGAGCTGGACAAGCAGGGGAAAATGTCGTTTAAGCGCCAGTTCTTTGAAAACTGAGCCCTTCTGCATCTTTTTAAGGCAAGTTCAGAAAAGGAAAGTGCAAATAAAGCACCCGAAAGCTGCTATTTTTTGCAGGGGAGGGCTGGCAGGGCTGGCGCTGGGCTGCCTGCCCCGGGCTGCCGGGACCGTCACTCCGTCCCTGCCTGCAGCCGCAGGGCAGGCAGAGGGAGAGGGGCAGTGGGAGCTGTGCCTCTGCGTGCTGAAGTGCAAGAATTTAAGCAAATAAAAGCTGTTTTGCAAACACGGGCGGCCCGGAGGTGCCCCGGGGGTGCTGGGATGAGGCGGCCGCTCAGTTCGGGGGCATCGGCCGGTGGGAGATGCTCGGTGAAACCCCCCGCAGGGGCCCGGCCGCAGGAGCTGGGGTTTTATCCTTTGCATGATGTGGGCCTGCCGATGGAGAGATTACGGTAAAAATCAGGTTAAACCCCATTTATGTGACCCGAGCGGAGCCCATGCGCGTGTCCCAGGGCCGTGCGAAGGCACGAGCGGGGCCATCGCAACGCTGGTGGCTGGAAACGTGCCCCGGCCAGAGAGCCCGGCAAAGCCCCGGCCACGCGGCTGCGTGCGATGGTTAATAAAGGGCAGCATGCGGTAATTAAAACGGCGCACCTGGAAATAGCTCTTTCTGTAGCTCCCAGGCTTAACCAAATGAGTGAAATTTGCACTGGCATAATTAAAGCGATGTGGTTCACGATCTTGTCTGCACCGAGGAGTTATTCTGCAGCTTGACTCTTCGCTCTCCGGTGAAAGCCCACATGGAAAAACCCCGGCCGGCTCTGGCTCCTGCACGGCTCCAGCGCTGCCTCACCCGACCCCTCGCCATCGGGGTGTCCATTAACAGCAGCCCATTAACACCAGTTCATTAACACCAGCCTTTAAACCGGTCCGGCAGCCCGATGCCTCCAGCATCCTCCGGCAGCCGCCCCGGCTCACTCCCGGCACACGCGGTGGTGGTGATGGCAAAGCACGGCGCGCTCGCACGCTGTCGCCGCTCCCATCCAGGGACTTGTATATCTGAAGGAGAAATCAGTATTTTTGCGTTTATATTCACGCTTTTCTCAAACAACCTCTTTTTTCTCTCTGCTTGTCCTTTTAGGTGTTAAAATAACCCCAGACTCACTAGCGACCAGATGGTTTGGTTTCAGTCGTGTTAACGGTAAAATCCCGCGCGCAAGTGAGCTGCCCGTGGTTCTCGCCAGCGGAAAATAAGATTTGCAGCCCCCGTGGAGTGGCATCCCCACGGGTGACGTGGCACGGCAGCACGCAGGCGCTGGCAATGCCACCGCCGCTGCCCCCCCGCTCCGCAGCCGCCGGCTTTGCAGCCGGGAAACCTCGAGGTGAATTCCCAAAAGATTCGTGCTTGATGGAAAACTGTCGCCCTTGCCTTTTTCCTTTCCTCCCTAAATCTGGATTAAGGTGTTATCGGACTGGAGAGGTGACGTCAAAAGTGATGGAGAGGAAGGAGGGGATGCGGTGGAGGAAAGTCCGGGGAGGTGGGGGACGGGCGAGGGCTCTGTGCTGGCACCCAGCCCTGGCCACAGCCACCCCGGCACAGGGAAACTCGTTTCAAAGAGCCTGAAACACCCGTTTTAGCAATTTCGGATCCCTGGCAGTTCTTTGTGAGAAATAGGGAGAATTATGGAGAAAAAAGGGCTCCTGCCAGGGCGGAGGAGCTCAAAACCATGGAGATGACCAAGGAAGGATGTGCTAATGGTTTTCTACCATCCAGCATCTCTCCCAAACGCTGAAGACGGCAGCAAAAGGGATTTAATTTTGAGATTGGAGAGGCTGCCCGACTGCGACGATACATTCGGGGTACGGAGAGCGGAGCATCCCCAGCGCCGGAGGTTTTCACTGTAATTAGACCGACATCTGTCTGGTGACGGTCGGGGCTTGCGCAGTCACCGCGCCGCTCGCTCCGCTTTTCTGCAATTTCAGGGAAATCTGGATTTTTCTTTTTTTTTTTTTTTTTTTTTCTATCCAATACGTTCTTCCTCTCCGGAAGGATTAAATCTTGATTGTCAGGAACCAATGTAGTGGGCAAGATTTCCCAGACTAGTGAAAATGTCATTCTGGTAAAAATGCTAGCAATAAAAAATAAAAAGAAAGGGCCCACTGTGGACTTAGGCCTGTAAAAATATCCAAAAGATGGAGCTGGAAGTTTAGAAACAATTGAAGCTCAGCGGCAAAAGGGCACTCTGGGGACTGCCGGGCCCAGCACAGACGTGGCGGGGGGGGAGAAATCAATAAGTTAAAAAAAAATTGCCTGTGTGCTTGGTCTTGAATTAAAAGGGAACAAACGCAGACTTTTCACCCATCTCAAATCAATACTTCCTGGGTTTATTGTTATTTTGGAAATTAGGGCAATAAAGGAAATGTCCAAGTGAGGGGTGGTGGGATGAAGAGATGCTCCAGCTGCATCCCTGTGGAGATGCACCGGGGCCGTCCTGGCTCCCACCCTCTGTGTTTTGGGATCCTCGGGATGCAGGAGGGCTTATCCTGGAAAAGGTGCTGGGATGGGGAGGGGACCCTGAGGGTGTGTCCTGGTGGCCCCCATCCCGCGTGACACCGCCCGCACGTGGGGTGGGAATCCTTCCTCCTCCTCTCCCCGTCCCCGCCGCCATCCCGCTTCATCCGAGAGCCCCGTACCGGGGAAAAGCATCGGAGCCAAGAGGGAGCTGGTAATAAACCCGGGCCAAGCCAGCCCCACCCCTGGAATAGCAGGTCTTGGAAAAGCCGGTTACGCCGGCACCGCGCCGGGGCCATGTCGTCACCGTGCGGGGGAGGATATTTCAGGTCCCGGGAAGGAAGCGCGGCTGTCGCTGTCAGGACGGTGGCTCCAGGGCTGAGATTGGGCCCGAAAATTGGACTCCTGGAAGGGCTGAGTCTCACCAGACAGGGATGCCCAGCAGCTACTCGTTGTGGTGCCTTTCGTAAATCGAATATAAGTCTTTTACTGTGTCCCCAGGCTGGTGATGTCCCTGAGGACCTGCCTGCGACAGGATGAGACCCCCCCCCAATCGTGTTTTCACTCCCCAGCAAACCCCGTTGCACCAGAGCAAACGCCGGGAGCAGGAACACGCAGGGAGAGAGAGGAGCCTGGGGGTGGAGAGATGCAAAGATCAAACCAGTAGTGATTTCAAAATAAAATCTGACAGCCCAGGGAAAACACGGCATGTCCTTGCCGAGGCTATCATTTATGCCAATTTAAAAAAAAAAAAAAATAAAAAAAAAATTTGGCATTGGACGAAGGAGAGCGGCGTGGTATTTCCTGAAAAGGGCGTAGGGAGCATCCTTGGAAAGCCTTCCCTGCACAATGTGCTTGCTGTTTCCAGAAAAATAAAGTTTGCTGTGACCCACCTGTCCCCAAAAAGCAGCTATTTAGGGCGGTGACATGGTCAGCCCGGAGTCAGTGGCTGGGTCTGTCCCGACTGCAGAGCTGTTGGCTCCTTCGCCGGGCTCTGAGGTTTGGCTGTTTACCTGCAGATCTTTAATCGCTGCAAAATGCCTTGGAAAAAAATAAATAAAAAAAAAAAAAAAAAAAAGCAGGAGAGCTGCCCAAGCACCAAGCACTCCCAATTTGAGGTGTTCCCCCCCACCCCGCAGTTTTCAGCCAGTGGCCACTAAACCCCCCTGCCAGCCCCCAGGTCCATGCCTGGCAGTGCCAGGACAGGACAGGAGGGGGCCAGGAGGGGATTTTCTGCTTCACCATCTCGGCTGTTGGGGGTATTTTGGCCTCAGCTGGGAATTTGGGGGTTCAGAGCCCGGCAGGCAGCAGTTTCGGGGCTTGCTGGAGAAATGGATCGATGAGTGGGTGCATCCCCACGGGGCTGTGGAGGGGCCCTGCCGCTTCTCCCTTGGGAAGGGACATTTTCCAGCAGGGAAAGGGGTGTCCTGTGGGTCAGTGTCACACATGTCCCCGCGTCCCCCGGCAAGCCAGGGACAGGACTCACCCCCCCATCCCAGCGGCAGGGCGTGCTCGGGGCTCACCAAGGGCGTTCCTGGAGGTTTCGGCAGCGTTAACGAGACTTGCCAAAGCCTAATCTCCACGAGACGTTACCTTTGGCACGGCATTTCAAAGGGGGAGCGTGGAAAACAAACACAAACCCACAGCTTGGGTGGGTTTTTTATTTTGTGCCTGAGCTCCGCTCAGAAGCTGCAGCCAGGCGGTATTTGGGAGATCAGACCAGATCCAGCGTTTTCCGGCCAGACGCGATGCCGAAGAGAAGCAGCTCCACCTAGGCAGGCGCTGGTGCTAAAGCAGAGCCGACCTCGACACCAGTTCAACCATCGACCATCGGCCATCGACCATCATCTGTGCCAGGGACCGCGCTGGCAGCATCCCCTTCATCCTGCAGCCGGGCTTCCAGCCAACACCAAGGTCTCATCTCTTGAGGTCATTTTGGGGCTGAGAATTCAAAGTTTCCCTTTTGCACATTCAAAAAACCTCCAATGTTTATTTTCTTTCCTGATGAGGCTGGAAAATTGGGGGTAAAACCGCTCGTTTTCAGCAAATCTCCATGTGCATCCTGCAAAGGCACCCCGAAACCCATGGCGGGGCAGGGGGGGGAAGGAAATCCTGCAAGAAACAGAACTCCACAGCAATAAAAACCCATCACAGGTGGAAGAAGATCCTTTAAAAAAGAAAAGCAAAGGCAAACCAGGGTTTTACAGAGCCCCGGACGTGTCTGAATTAGTCCCATAAAAATCAGCATCGGCCGCTGGTGGGGAATATCGGCTTCCCTGCAGGAGACGGCGGGAGAGACGTTAACCTGGTCCCATTTTGAAAGCTGCTTATTAGTCCTCATCAAACGTAATTATACTTCAAACCCAAATGAGATGTCCAACTGAATTTTGAGCACCCATTCACGTTTCTAAACAGGGGACGAATAACCCCAGCATTTATTGAGCCCCAGCCAGGCGCTGAGTGTTAACATAGATGCTGCTAATGGCTCTGGGAAGGGGGGGGCGAAGCTTCTTTGCAGCTTTGTCAATTAAATGCTTATTACTGACCAATTAAGCCGAAATCAACCTGGTTTTAAGTGCTATTCGATTAAGCGGGTCCTGCAGATCAGGCTCGGTCGTTAACCAAGGGAAAGAACCACCTTCTCCCCGCCAGCTCCCCCCGGGATGCTCAGACCCGGCAGGATTTCTGCCCACCCTGCCCATGAAAAATCCCCTTTTCTTTCAGCACTGCCACTCTCCTGGGGGAAACACATCCCGAGGACCAACCCAGGACCAACCCAAAACCTTTCAGAGTCAGGAAGGAAAGGAGGGAAAAGAGGGAAATTCTCCCCCCCCGCCCCAGCTTGGCAGGTTGCTGTTGCCCAGCACATGCTGGGCCGTGCCCATTCTCAGGCTTTTCTAAATATTATCCCAATATTTTCTTTCGGTTCCCAGATAAATGGGCCTCTTCAGCAGGCTTTAAGCCTGCTCTGTTCCTACATTTTCTTTAAGGCAGCAGAGGAAACGTTTGGGTCACGCCGAGCTGCTGAATCCCACTTTCAGGGCTGAGCTGCAAAGGGTTTTCCAAGACAAAACAGGGGCAGTGTCGGTTCTTTTCCTTGTTTCATCGGGAAACATGAAGAAGGCCACATCACCCCTGAATCTTCCTTTCTTTCTGCCTCCTCTCTCACACCGCGGTCCGTCTTTCCCACGTTTTCCTGTGGAGTTCACACATTTCTGAGCACGTTTCCAGCTTTCCAGCTCCATTCGGAGAGGGCACTTCGCAGTCTCTACCCAAGATGCGTTTCCTCCCCAGTGGTAATTGGTGTTTGAAGTCAAATTACACAAACAAAACCTTCAAAAAGCCCCTCGAAACATTATTCCAAAGGGTCTTTCCTTGCAGTTGCCTTTGTTCTGGTGTCTCCATCAAGTTCTGAATTTTCTGCTGTGGCCGAGACAAGAGGGAGGAGGCTTACAAGCCCGGTGGGACACGACTGGTGGCCACCAACCTGCTCCCAGCCCGGTTTGTCATTGCAAGCGGCAGGTCACGCCGCAGTGGCCAGCACCGGGCAGAGGGGCACGGCTGGCCGTGATGCCCCGCAGCACCCCATGGGTGAGCGGGAGCATCCCCCCGCTGCAGAGCATCCCCCCGATGAGCATCCCCTGATCCACGGAGAAGCCCCGGAGGACCCCACATCCCTTCCGTGGGGCTGGGGCAGCAAAGCCACGGCACCGGAGGGAGATGAGAAAAGTGCCCGTGCAATAGCCTGGGGGTGGTGGAACCGGAGAAAAGGACAAAAAGGAGCCAAATTTGGGAAAATTTTAGTGCAGGGGGCAACTACATAAATAACACCCCCTGAGGACTGGGTGAAGCGCCCGCAGAGGGTCCTTCCAACCAAAATTGTTCTGGAAGGAGGATGTTGGAAGCCCAGGGAGCCTGGTGCGGGCGAGAAGGGGATGATTGCTCACCGCCTTGTCCCAGGTGAGGAGCGGGTGCCACCAGGCGACCCGGGTGGCTCAGCCAGTCCATGGGAGGTGGGTTTTGCCCAGCGCCTGGGCAGGGCGAGCAGCCCTCGGCCACAGGGACACGGGGGGTGTGAAGCTCTACGTGGCTCTGGGGAGCAACAGCCTGAAGGAGTGGAAGGAAAATCAAAAGGCATTGTGGCTCTGGGAGTCCCCGATGGGCTGGAGGTGGTCAAAGGGGACTTGGTACAGGGGAGCAGTGCTGAAGGCTTTTCCTGGCCTCATACTCTGCCCTAGACCTCTGCAACTGGTCCTTACTGGGCTGGGGGGGCTGAGGAGGGTGATACTCTCCACTGAGACACATGGGGTCCATGGGGATGTGGCCTTGGGAAATGTCACCTGAGATGTGCAGAAGCATCCCTGGAGGGATGCCCAAGGGGGTCCAGCGCTGGGACAAGCTCAGTGGTGGGGGGCGGGATGTTGTGGCACTGTTCCTTGTCCCCGGCTGGGTGCTGGGTTCTGGGGTGGGGGGGACACACACGAGGGGGGGTTCCAGAGCTGCAGGATGGGGCATGAAGAGACAAACAGGCTCAGGGGACATGGGGGGACGTGGTGGCCCATCCTCCGGAGCGCTGTGGGGGCTGCATCAGCACATTTCCTGCCACCGTTCATTTACCCCGCAGCATCCCTCAGGACCAGGGCAGGAAAATCCCCCGCAGGCCCGTGCCACGGGTGTCCGGGTGCAGCTGCGGAGGTCGAGGAGGTGCCCTGGGATCCCGGGGGGCTGCAGCCCTGCCTGCACCCCGACACCCGCCGAGGCAGCCTGTGCGCCGGACCGGCACTAGGTGGGGATGGCATTACACAGCCGTGCTCCTGCGCCCCGCACCCCGCTGCGCCCAGGAGGAGGAAGGCCGGGAGGAAGGCCAGGGCGTGGGCTGCTGCTGGGGAGCACGGGGTAACTCAGGGGTGCAAGGGACCGATGGGCTGGGCTGAAAGGGGATGAAGGGAAAGGCTGGTGGGGGGAGATGAGGTGTGGGATGCTGGAGGCAGAGTGGCAGGGATGCTGGAGGCAGGGTGGCAGGGATAATGGAGGCAGGGTAGCAGGGATAATGGAGGCAGGGTAGCAGGGATAATGGAGGCAGGGTAGCAGGGATGCTGGAGGTGGCATGGCAGGGATGCTGGAGGCAGCGTGGCAGGGATGTTGGAGGCAGCGTGGCAGGGATGCAGGCAGTGGCATGGCAGGGATGCTGGAGGTGGCAAGTGACCACTCAGATGCTGAGACGGGTGTTATTGCAAAGGCTGCGGCTGTCAGAAAGTCTGAGCCTCTCACTTTGTCCCTCTCAGGCTCATAAATGCCCCAAGCTAGGGCAGAATTGCCCTCTCCACCTGCTCCAGCCACCACGACCAAGGAACGGCATAAGCACAGCCGGGGGGGGCTGCACTGAGCCCCCCAACCTGCCCTTGCAGGTACAAGCACCCCCAGCACATCCCTGCCAAGGGCCGGTGCGGGGCGAGCACCAGGCGCTCAGCTGGGCTCAGACAAGCGGGGATGAATGCTGTAGCACCCAGGTCCTGCAGGCAGCCAGGGGGGTCTAAAACTTTGAAATTTTGGTCTTTTTTCTTGCTGAATGGTAGCGTTTGCCCTCCCAAAGAGCCTTGCTGGAGGGGGATGCTGCCCGGGTTTGGGGTCAGTCGGTGCCACGCAGACATCAGCCCCAAACAGCACTGGGAGGGATTCACACACCCAAAGGGGTCCCAGGGAGAAACAGCATTTAAAAAAGGAAAATAATCTTCTTCTGCACAGCGAGAACCTCGTCCAGGCTGCAGAAAGGCATTGGCAAATGTCACCTGAGTTACCAAGCTGGTGTCCCCGAGCCTGTACCTTGGGCAAATGCCCATAAAACCACCTGAAGAAGGGGGAAAAAAAGATAAAATAGCCCAATTCTACATAGAGCAGAAATTAATTTGCAAAGCTCACAGCCTGGAGGAGTCGCAGGCAAGCACGTCGCATGCATGAAATGCATCGCATGAAAAACAGCCGGCGGCAGCTGATGGCCTGATCCTGCCCGAGGGCCCTGCTCTTCAGCTCCCCGCACCGTGGGCTTGGTGGGTATTTGGGGACTGATTGGGGCAGACGTGGGCCCTTTGGTGCTGCCTCACCAGTATCTCCTGGGGCCAAGGCGCTTCCCTGAAGGGAGGAGGAGGGGATTTGGTTTCTATTTAATGGTATCAGGACCCGTTGAGGAGGTCCTGCCCACCGTGCCACCCTCCTCATCGTCACAGCCGAGGGACGAAGGCACGGAAGGGGCTTGTCCCACCCCACCGGCCCTCGGCTGGAAGAGACAGTAGCACCGGGGCTGCTGTTAGCCGGAGAGAACCCCACCCAGCCGCAGAACTAATGATTTTCCACATTTATTCCCGGCATTAATTACATTTTGCAATTTCAGAAAGGAAACATTTCCCCCGGGTGCTTCTCAGCCAGACCTTCTCCTGGGCTCACGACGTGTTTCATCCATGCGTTTGAGTTGGATTATCACCGAGGTGGGACACCGGCACGGGCGGCCACCGAGCTCCCGGCCTCGCCGGAATGTCTGGGAGGTGGCGGCAGCGCCGGGAGAGGGATGCGAAGCGCTGGTGGTCCCGGTGCCGGCTTGGCGCAGGGTTAAGGAGGGACGAACACGCGGCAAACCCCATCGCAGGAGAGCGTTTCACGCTCCCCAGGCTGCTCAGACACCGGCAATACCTCCAAAAGCTCTCAGACACGACGGGCCAACGCGGTAAGCCCTTCACGTGAAAGGGTTTACTTGCTGCAAATCTCTCTGGAATCCACTTGATCCAATCCCACCTCCCGAGCCGCCACCAAAACCCGAGCGCGGCCGTAAATCTCGCTTCCCTCCCTGCTCACGCCAAGGCTCAGCTTGCGTCCGCCGCCGCTGCGCGAGGCATCTTCAGGGAGAGCATCGCCCCGAAGTCTTGGTCCAGGAGCCAGAGGATTTTCCCAGCCTCCTCCTGCAGGGATGCTTTCGGCCATCGGCATCCTCAGGGAAATCCGGAGGCGGCTCCGACAAGGCAGGTTGCGCTTGCATCCCGTGTTTCCCTGGTTAATAAACCTGCAGGTTGCCTCCCCACGCGCTCACTGGGGATGCTCCCCCCACCCCCAGCAGCCTTTCCCCAGCAGCAGGACGTGGGTTTCCTGCTGCTCCCTGTAGTTTTTCAAAGCTATTTACTGATTTCAGGCAAATTTGGAAAATATTTGGAGGTTAAAGAAGAAGCTGGCTTGGAAATGTCAAAATGTTTCTTTTGGGGTTCCCAAAATGAAGTGCCTCAGAAATACCCAGCCTCTCTTCCTGAAGCTCTTTCAGGAATGGCAGAGTTTTACTTTTGAGTTGGAAATGGCTTTTTGTTTTGGTTTGGGTTTTTTTGTTGTTTGGTTTTTTTTTTTTAAGTTTTAGAAAGGGGCTAATTGATCTGCAAACACAAACTTTGCATTTCCTCTCAAACTGACTATTCTGGGGTGATCTAAAACCAGAACGTTTGGGGGGTTTTTTTTTTTTTTTTTTTTTTAATCAGGCTGTTTCAGTTTAATCTGAATGTTGGGTTTTTTCCCCTCATTCCCTCCTGCTTCATATTTTCCAGATCCACCACAAAATGAAAAATCCCTTTTTTCACCCCGCAGTGCGTGGCCTTCCCAGGCCATTCCATGCACTTGGCTACAAGACAAACCCAAACCCGAGCCAAACGGGCTTCCGACGGTGCTCCCCGCTAATCCAGCCACAAATAACCAACCACATCTCTGCCAAATTCATGCACCAGCATAAAATCCCAGCCAAATCCACGCGCGGGCATCATCACCATCAACTGGGCAGCAGATGGACCATCCTTGAGCATCATCCTGGATCCGCTACTGCCTTTGAGATGCATCTGCCTGATTTAGTACTGCAGATTTGTCAGACCTGGGGCATCGCTGCCCCAGCCCACCTTGGAGCTGAGACACCAATTTAGTGGTCCAGCTAAAATTAAACAACTGAAAGCCAGAGCTGGGATGCTGCGGCTCAGGTCACACATAACCATAGGATGCAAAAAACCTAAAAATAAAAATCGGACCACACACTATTTGCATTTCGAAATTGAAACATTTACTTCCTTTGGTGTTTTTGCAAGAGTACTGAAGGCAGCGTGGCCATTGAGGCTTTGAGTGGCTTGTGTGAAAACACTTTTTGCCATAGAGACTTCCCTTGGGTTTTTTCGTGACACACAGTAGCTTAAACAACAGCACTTGGGCTATATCAGCGTAAGCACCTCTGCATTTTGCTTCCAGCACATAGGAGTTTTGCATCGAGTCCACACGCAGCGGCATGAGGTGGGATCCCCCCACGCTCGGCCACGTGCCTTTCGAGCAACCCCAAAATCTATCCTGTGTGAGAATACCCTCCATCGTAGATTTACCATACAGAGCGTTTCCATACGTTTGACAGCTCTAAAGCCTGCGTGCAGCGGTGAGCTGCAAGGGTACGCTGGGAAACCGCAGCTGGGCGTGTGCCAGGAGCACCACATCCCGCCGTGGTGGGGAGGTTTTGGAGCCCAGCAGGTTTCTCAGCCAATATTGGCCGTATCGAGTCCCCTGGGGAAGGAATAAGAGAGGCCAGATGCAGGGATGGAGAGCGGCTCCCTTTGTGGGTCAGTCCCCCAAAGGAGTGGGGTGACGCTTAGACTGAGCTGGGGTTGGACCCAGAAGTCCAACATCAGCCCCAAAACCTCGCACCAGCCGCTGAAAGCACCTCCCCAGCTGCGGGGCAGCAGCTCCGGTCCCTCGCCACCCCGCTGCAGAGGGCTCGGAGGCACCAGCCCCCTCCAGTGCCTGGGTGTCCCCAGGGAGGGGATGGGGACCCGTCAGGTCCGCGAGCTTGGTCCACCCCAAAGCTTTCCCATCCCAAAGCTTTCCCATCCCTGAGAAGCTGGGGCATTTCCAGCCTCCGTGTATTCCTGTCTGGTTTTAGTCCCATTTGTTCTGGTGCCAACATCCTCTTCCAGCTCTTCACCTTTCCTGGTGCTTCCCTCCAGAGGTACCAGCGAGCATCTCCTCTCTTGGTCTCTCACACCCAAACCCCAGGCGTCAGGAGGGGATTTTCCTTTCCTTAGACGAGGATCTAAGAAAATACAGTACCAGCAGCTGTGACCGCGTGGAGTTGGATGGGCTGAGCAGCCCCAGCCCCACGGAGCTCAAAATCTGTGGAAAGCATCAGCCAGGGATGGATTCAGCAAACGATGCTGCTCAAGTGAAGCCACCCTGGTCCCTCCGACAGGGACCTTGACGTGCTCCACCACCCACCCATGTCTGTTCAAGCAGGATGAGATTTCGGAAGCCTGCAGTCAGCTCACCAGGAAATGTGATTTTGGCAACCCCTCAAAAAGCAGCGGTGGGAGGTCAGCCCGCTTCAACCGTCGGGTTTCCCTCTGGGCGTGGGGCAGAGGACCAGGACCCTTATGGCAGCTGGTGGGAAGGTGGTGGTGGTTCAGCTGGAGACTCCTGCCTGGACACGAGGGGCTGGTGGGACCGAGGTGGGTTGAGGGCAAGAAGCAGAGACCAGGGATGGAGGCAGGGACCAGGGGTGGGGGCAGGGACCAGGGGTGGGGGCAGGGACCAGGGATGGAGGAGGACCCTGCAGAAGGGATAAGGCAGGGAGGTGACCCGGGGCGGGTTACTGTCCATCCCGGGGCATGGCAGGAGCACATCCTGCATCTCAGAGCCAAACATCCCAGCACAGGGTCCAGGCTGCACCCAAATGACCAAGGCTGGGAACTAAGGAGCCAGGACTAAGCCTTGCGCCCAAGTGGTGCTGTAAAAGGCACCAGCGAGAGGCGAGGCCAGGAAAGAGCATCTTGCGACCCCCAAAAAAGGTGAGCGGTGAGGAGCAACTGCCAAGACTCCTTTTTACTTCTTTTTTCACTTTGGGGAGCTGGTCTCACCAGCCTGCTAGGTGCACAGACCACAGCAATGGTGAAGTTGATGCTTCATTTTTGCTTTTTTATTTTTCTCCCCCCCCCAAAATCAGCCCAAATCCTGCAGCACGTCTGCCAAAATCCACGTTCACAGCAGAAACGGTGGCTCAGGCTCAGCCACTGGGGCCCGTGCCCTCAAACCAGGGGGCAAAGGAAGGCGGCATCGCTAGGACAGGAGCATAAATCAGAATATTGATTGAAACGTAACTCTTGATTTAACCCCTTCTGCTGCTGCCCTGCGTTCCCCACGGCTCATCCCAAGGACAGAGAACATCGTTTTAGATAAACTCCATGGTCGCTCGCCGTGCAAGTCACCGGTCCCCAAAACCCGCGGGTCCCTGCGTGCTCCGGGACCGTCGGCATGTCCCCAGCTGCTCCCCCGCACAAAGGGCACCTGCCAGCCTCAGAGATGGTGCTGGGCACAACCGGGAGCAGGATTTGGTCCCAGGAATGGGGCAGGGTGGCAGGTAGGGATGGCAGAGCCGGGATGGCCCCGAGAGCAAGAGCACACCCGGCAGCATCACTTTACACGGGGTCATCTGTGCCGCCGGTGCCAGATTACACTTCTGAGGGTTTGCTTCTTGACTTAGCAAAAAAAATCAGGTTCTGAGGGTATAATCTCATATATATATATATATATTTATATATATGTCTCCCAGCAGCTCCAGGAGGACCCTGCGGGCTGCGTGCATTGCACAGAGGAAAGCTGCTGGCTCCAATGCACCCAGAGATGCTGCCTTACCCCAAACTCACCCACAAAAATCCCTCCAGCACCTCCGGGGCTGCAGCCACCCTATCTCGAAGCAGCGTGCATGAAGCAGAGGTGTTTTGGGGAGCTTCCCTGCATAGACGGGGCGGGGAGCCAGCGGGAGATCAGGGCTGGGTGCAGGAAATGATCCCCCCCAAACTCAGCCCAGCTTGAAAGCCCGGCAAGCAGTCACACTAACAAAGAGAAGCGTGTTTATATCCCACCTTCCTGCCAGGGTAGCAGAGAAGGGGGGTTATTTTGGGCGTATTTTGTCAGTGCTGGAGTTGTCGGTGAAGGCCAGGAACGGTGCAGAGCTGCGGGGAAAGCCCAGAGGCGACCGCCCCAGGCACGGGGCAATGCGGCGAGGGACGCGGGAAGCTGCTCTGAGCCCATTGACACGGGGACTGGGTTTAACCTGCAGGACGTGGGGCACGTCCCCGGCTTTGAAAGACCTGGGGATTAAAACCAGCATGGACTGGGATAGCTCTTCCAAAGCACCTCCTATTCCAGCCCCGAGCTGCTCCCCGTCGCCCCATGCAGCAGTTGAGCAGGAGAGCCGCCCTGAGCCCTCACCCACCGGGTGCTTCACCCCTTCCCACCCATCCTGCCTGTGCACCGGCACGGCCGTCACCCGGCAGGGATGCTCCGGCATCAGCAGGCACCTCTTCCAGCCCGCACCTTGCAGCAGGGCTCGCTGCCAAGGGTCAGTGAAAACAGAAATGAAGCAGAAAGCCCAAAGGGGCATCGCTCATCCCCCCCCTTGCCATCGTGCCACAGGGCTTGGCCGCGTTCCGCCAACTTGCTGCTGGTTTGAAGGTAATTTAAATCACCCACCTCCCCCATTTTGTCCCAGTAAGTGACCTCCTCACCCACGGTTTTGGATCTGCTTTGTCCCCACTGTGAGCCCAGGCTGAGGTTGTTTGCCCTTGGTGGCAGGTCCAGGTGTATTCTGCAGCAAGGACTTCTTTTCCTTACAAAACCAGCAAGATCAGCAAGGAGCGCACACGTGTTCTTGCAAGTGCTCACAGGCTGATGGCTTCGGCAGATGGCTGGGTCTTTTCTTTCAAGCATCTAACTAAAATACGGAGCAGGAGTGGCAGGAAAGCCCAGGTTTGATTTGGGCAGAGGCTCAGACTGGTATCAGCCAAGAGGAAAACAGGTCAAACCAGGAGGACCTCAGCAGGTCAGGAGCTACTGGCCAAGCCCCAAACCAGGCATGCTAACTCCGACTGCCCCATCGCAGCAGGGAATGTGGTTAGAAACACCATCCTTTCACATGGCTTGCCCATAAAATGTAAGATTTAAGCCCAGAAAGCAGGTGGGGAGGTGAGGAGAGCCCTTCTCCCATGCCAGCCCCACATCTGTGGTCTCCCATCTCCTCCAGCCTTTCCTGCTGCTAATTCCCAGTACATCAGGTGAGAATGGGGCCACCTGCACATTTTTTGCCCAGCACCAGTAGTTTAGAGGACTGCACTCCACCTGAGCAGTGGTTTATCCCCACAAACACACTGCAACCTTGAGGAGAAGGTGCCGTGGGCTCTACTTGGCATCAAGAACCTGAATTCGGCCCTACACTTGAGCATCCATTCAGACCCAGTGCTTTCTCTGGGCCTCTTTTTTTTTAGCCCCAACCAGACAGATTAAGGACATCCACATTAATTTGCTCTGCATGTGAAGGGGCTGAGGATTTCTCCTCCAGCTGAGGGTAGGAGCCCTGCGGCCACCTCAAGCTCAGCGCTGGCTCCCAGCCTTGCCGGTGTGTCCGCCTCCTCTTCCTCGCTGCCGAGCAGATAACAGGGCAATTGCATTAATGAGCCTCTGCCCTTCCAGCCCTGCTCAAATCATTTAACGAAGCCAGGCACTAATGAACTAGGCTTCACGGCGCCCCGGAGATCGGTTATTGCCGTTTGAGGTGGAGGGAAACCAAGGCGGGAGCAGGTGGAGTGGTTGACTCCGGTGAGGAGGTACCTTGGGCTGGATGCCGGAGGTCCCTGCCTGGAGCAGGGAAAGGACGGCAGGTAGACGCGGTGGTGACCGCAGCTCTCTCATGTGGTGTCTGTGGCTGGAGAGACGGGTTTGCCCACATTTGGGAGGGCGGGGGGCTCTCCCCACCCATCCCAGTCCCAACTCAGCACCGAGCAGCTTCAAGGCAGCCATGTCTCTGCAGCCGGAGCTCCCAACCACCGTCTCCTCTGCGTCCTGCCCCTCCGAGTTTTGCAAGATCCTAAACGCGACCGCAGAGGCGCAGAGCAGGAGGACTCCTGGGTCCCCTCGCAAACAATCTTCCCCAGCTTTGTGACTCACCAGCCCAGCCTCCCTGGTGTCACCAGTTTCACTTTGCTGGAGCAGTGCTGCACCACCTCTTATCAAAGATGACAATGGTCCAGGCAGTGAGTCACACCCTGAACGGGCAGTCCTGGCTGCAGACGTGGGCCTGACGCCTCTCCTCACCGCATTTTTGGACCAGCCTCCATGTTCTCGTGCAAAGAGCATCCTCCTCTGATTCCTCTTGCAGAGGACAGGTCCCCCCGCAGCGGCTGCTCCTGCGTTCCTGCCGGCGGGGTCGTGGTGGCTCTCTCTGGGTCTGCTTGCAAGGGTGAGGACAGCAGATAAATCACAAGGATGTGGCCTCTGCACACACGTCCTCACATGCATGTTGATGGCATGCTAAAAATATTCGTCACTTTTTCACCGATTAAAATTTTCCAGGAGAGTCGGAACCACAGCCCACACCCTATCTGTAAAGCCAGAAGTTTCCCACCCCAGCCCTGCCAGGAAAACAGAGAATACTGAACATTTCTGGTACTCTGGGGTTTGGCTTGGGGGTTTTTTTGTTGTCCTTGTTGTCATTTGAAAAGCCTGGCTAACATATCACCTTTTCCCAATAATTGGTTTTGTGATGGCTGGCACCGTCCCGCAGCCCAGCTCGGCATTCCCGCACCATTGCTCTCATGCACCCGCTGGAGAAGCCCGTGGCTGAGCTGGGATGCTCCCACTCCCCACCCAAAGCCCCATTTTGATGGCTCAGAAAATTCAACAAAGAAAATATGTTTTTAAAGCAGCTCCCACCTGGGGTTAGGCAGCAGAGAGCTAACCCCGGCTTGGTGACAGCTCTGAAGGGTGACGGCCAGTCACCTTTTTCTGGTCAAAGCTTTCAGAGGTGCCTGTTGTGCCAGGTAAGGGAGGAATCCTTTGTGAGAAGGATGCTCACAACCCCCTGGCCACTGGCCAGGCCCCTCCGTGCCATTGCTGGCGCTCGTAGCAGCATTTTTTTTTGCCCAATTTGGCTCTCGGCCGCAGAGGAGGAGCAGGGGAGGCCACAGAAGGTGTTTACACAACAAGGAGATCGTCTCGGTGAGACCAGAGCCCTTGCCAAACCCAGAGCTAAGCCGATAAAGGAGATGCCATCAGTGTGTTTTTGCTAATTATCACTAATAATTATTTGTGCATAGTTGCTCTTAGGAGCTCTGGTCCTGACTTAGCCCCTGCTGCTCTTGCAGCCTCGTGCAAGTGGAACGAACAGGGGGGTCCTGCCCCAAAACCCCGTGGGCAAGAGGACAGGGAGGGCGAGCGTGGTGCCGGGCAATGCTCTGAATGTGGTGGTGGGCACGAATGCGTGTCCCCCCCCCCGTGCTGTCCTCTCTCTGCACTCATACCAGTGACGGCCAGTTAGACCCCGTCTGCCCTCCCTTTGCTTTTCCGAATGTGTTCGGTGCCTTGGCCTCTTGTCAAAACCCAGATTCATCACAGCACATCTATTAGTGGCTGCCTCCTCCCCCGGTGCGGGATGTCTTTCTGCTGACATGGCAATCATCTCCCTGTCAACGCGCCTTGACAGCACCAAGATTTCTCATCTTGAATCCTGGTGCGTCCCAGGGTGATTCCCAGCTCCTCCATTAACCCCTGGCCCTGCAGGATGGGGGCAGCCAGCCCTGACGGATGGATGCTCCGGTATCTCTTCCACCTCTGGTTTGCAGAAACTGTCTCCTGTTTTTCCTCCCAGCACTTGCCATACCTATGCAGAAGAGCATTTAACCTGGAGCTAACGGGTGTCGAGACTTTTCTTCTCCTTTCTTCTTATCTTTTCTGCTGCGAACAATGGAGGCAAGGTTTGCAGAGGGAGGTAATATCTTTTTTTAGAGTGACTGAAATAATTAGAAGAAAAAACAAGCAGGCTGTTGGGTACATGAGCCCTCCAGCAGGCCTGAAATAGAAGCAGAAGTCTGCAAAGCTGAATACCAGTGGAGAACAATAGCTCCGAGGATGACTAGTTGCATTAACCAGTTCTGCCACCAAAGACCATTCCCTTGGGCTAAGGACCTGCATCACTCCTCTGCCCAAACCTGCCGTCCTGAGGGCACCCCGCTGCCAGGAGCCTCCGCTGCGGCTGAGGGACCCATGGTGCCCTGTGGACCCGAGCCCCGGGCATCGCTCCACGCGGGCTTCATGATGCCCCGAGTGCCACGACGGTACCCACGAGGACATCCCTCGCCGCTCCGCGCCCCGCGCCCCGTCCTGCTGCTCGGGGGGCTCTGCCTGACCCCAGCCCCAGGGACACCGTCCCGCCCTGTGCCCCAGGACCCCGCCTGACCCGGGGACCCTCCGATTCCAGGGACACTGTCCTGCCACGGGGGTCTGGGCCTGATTCCCGGGGACGCTATCTGATCCTGGGGACCCTGCCTGACCCTGGGGACCTCTCCCACCCAAAACTCCTTGTCCCGCCCCAGGGACCCCGTCCCACCCGCGGGTACCCCGTTCCACCCCACAGCCCGCGTCCCACCCTGCAGCCACCGTCTGTCCCCAGGGCCCCCGTTCATCCCACTGCCCCCCCTCCCTCGGGCTCACTCCCCCCCCGCCTTCCCCCA
>VXBL01009768.1:1005704-1073712 GCA_013400195.1 Aramus guarauna
TGGGACAGGAGCCGCTCGTTGCCGTTGCCAGCCGCGAAGGGGGACGGAGGATCGCAGCACCGGGCACTTTGGGCTTTTTGGGGGTGCGCAGCGGGAGGCGGTGGGGGCAGAAATGGAGACCCAGAAGATGGGGGTCCCTCTGCCCAAGCGGTCCCCCGTTGCCTTCTGCGCTCGTTGGAGCTGCAGGCAGTGGCTGGGGCCAGAGCATCCCCAGAGCTCTTTGGGTTGAAAAGTTTCTAACCGGCCGGGTGAGGCTGACGGGCAAATGTTGGCGGTGCCGGAGGACGAGTGCTGGCAGACTCGGGCTTGTTGAAATGCCACGCTTGCTCGGGCCACCTTGTGCTGACTCTTGCTGGGGTGTTGTACTTCCGTACTGGAACGGGGCCTCGGTCAGACCGCAAGCTTGGCCATGTCCACATACCTAGCAGCCTTCCCCAAGTCCATCTTCCTCCTCTGCCTCTGCCTGGGACAGGTTTAACTCGGAGAAGAGCAGCAGTGCTTTTCCTTCACGTGTAGGTTTTCACGTCCATGGGATGACATCCCAGTAATCCATCCCTGTGCGGATTGACGAAGATGCCACAAATTTGTTAGCAAGTTAAACAGGTCATTTTCTCCCCTCGTCTGGCCACGCAGTTATTCCTGCTCCCTTTCCTTAAATGAGGTTTTGCTGCTCGTGCACAAAGAAAGCTCCCAGTAGGGCGGACTTCAGGCTCCAGTACATGCGATGCCAGTAGCTGTGGCTTGTTGTCGTGTCCCCCCCCCGCACCCCCCCCTTATTTCAGCTCCCCACATTTTGTGGCAAGAATGAGAGCTTTTTTAAAACAGCGGGGAGATGGCAAAGCAGCCCAAGTTGGTAGCGACTGAAAGTTGTTATTATCTGCCGGCATCCATGAAATTAATCCACAGCAAAGAAACTGCTTCCAGCTGGCGTCCGTGCCGAGCCGGCGCCCACCGGCCGAACGGGCTTCGCCCCAGCCCTCGCAGAGGTTCCTGGGGTTCGGGAGCCAGGAGGGCTGGCAGGGCTCTGGCTGCCCCTCTGCCTCCCCAGCACCGACCGACAGGCTCACCGGCCGCTCTTCGTTAATGATAAATGAATCCTCCGGTGATCGCTTTCAGGAGGGGGCGTCCGATGCAGTTTCCCAAGTTTCACGTGCATCTGAGCAGTTTATTTCCAGTGGGATGGTTTTGCTCCTGCGGGTCAGGGAGAAGTGGAAGTGCTGACAGCTGGGCTTGGAAGATAACGTGGAAAAGGGGAAAAAGAGTCGAGGTCTGGGGATGCAGGTTGTCTCCTGGGAGGTGTTCAGCCGTGCCTTGCTAGAGGAGCGTGCGATAAATGAGCTGCTTGCTGTAAGTGAAGTTTAACTGGGCAAGACACTTCTGTGCGCTTGGTGTAGTTTGTAAAAGCCCCGCCACGATTCCGCTGTTGGGGTTTTTTTTGTTGGAAGACATGAAAAGTATGTGGGTTTGTGGGCCCTTGAACTACAGTGGCAGGGGAGAAGTAACTCCTGTTAAACAAAAAGCTGTCCTCTCCCCCTAACTTGGCTTCTCTGCCGAGCTGCGCAACAGGAGTGTAAACCAGGCTGGAAGAGTGAAACTCGTGTTTCACTTCGAATGCCACCGTGACATAAATTGCAAAAATGACTCGCATGGATTGGTTTTGGGAGCGATGCCTTTAGCATGAGCCGCCAACGGGATAACTCAGTTCTTCCCTCATTTATGCTGGCTTGTTTGGCTGATGCCAGTGGGTTTCTTCTCATGGATTTACACCAGTGTCAGGAATGAATCCAGCCCAAGAACATCCCGGAAAGGATATCTCAGTATTTCTTGCAGAAGGAATACCCACACAAAGCTGAATTAACAACAGCGACTCTGTGCTGTGCTCTGGTTTTAGTCAGGAATCGCAGGCAGAGAGCAGGATGGACACAAAGCCCTGCTCGCGGTGCCCTTCCCTGGCCAACCTCCCCTCGCCGATTTGTGGCAGGGGGGGCATGAACTGGCCATAAAAATAATCCACAAAAAATGTCAGCCACCGTCTCCGAGACTATTTTTGCTTTTGCAGGAACAAACAGTCACGTTGCATCATCTGGCTTTTGCGCCCTTAACCTGCAGGCGAGCGATTACAGCAACTGCACCCGCATCTTTGCGACGTGCTGCGTGCACGCAAGGCGGGAGCTGCTGACCCAGAGCTCGGGCAGCTCAGCAGCCCCCAGCACCTGCAGAGCACAGGATTGCACCCGTCACATCTATCGTGTAGCAGGGGACTGGAGGAGGCACCAGGCAGCTCAGGCTCAGGTGACTCCTGCGCAGTGCGGGGGGCAGAGCCCTTTTCTTGCAGCTGCTGTCACCTGCTGAGACCAGCACTCTCCATCTCATCTCACCTTCCCTTTTGTGGGGTGCTCAGCTGGGGCAGGCGGGGGCTCGGAGTCACGGATCTTCTCTGCGGACGCTCCCGGGTGCGGCACAACCGGGAAGTTCTGCCTGGTGCGGAGGGAACCCCAATTGTGGCTCCATCCAGGCGGGTGGCTCCAAGCAGGGCTCCCAAGGCCACCCTGTGATGCCCCGGAGGGGAGGTACCGTACCCCTAAGGCTGGAGAGCTGGCGAGCCCGCCGGGAGCAGGCAGCAGAGCAGGCAGCGCAGGCTGCCAGACAAGCTCTGCCCTAAATTTGCAGCTCTGCCTTGAGCAGAAGTGCAGGCAGAAGCCCCAACTCCAACAAAAATGGTTACCGGTTGTTTTTTCAGAGGTAGATGTTAAGTGCTGGGTCTTCACAGGGAGTACTTTAAAACCAGAGGAGATGGAGGAGTTTTTGCTCTGCAGAGCACTGGGAGGGGCCGTGGATAGACATACCTGCTGTGTGATTTCAGATGGCCTTTCTGCCAGGGGAGGGGAAAGAGCAGGAAAACTTTATCTGCAAAGCAAAAAAACCTTAAGGAGTAAAAACATTTTGGCAGCTGTTGGTCTGGAGTCACTCAAATAAACTCTTCGTCCAGCTACATCCATGCAAAACTGCTGCGAGGGAAGTTAAAGTCCATGCCCAATTATCTAAAATTGACATCAAAAGGGTGCTCGATCAGGAAACCAGCAGGTCTATATTTGTGCAGCAGTTGATGTGTGCTGAAGTCACAGATCACAACTGAATACAACTTCCTGGCAACCTAAAAAGTCAAGTTTAAAAAAACCCACGCCGTCCCCCTCGTTTCCCGGAAAACTTTTTCGTGCTCTGTCATCCTGTATTGCGGCCGTTTCAAACGCGTCTTCGTACAATTCAAATAACTTCTACAAAGGGCACCAAGGCTGTTACAGGTTTCTGCCTGATTTTCTTTTAGGGGATACACAGTTTATTTGAGTTTCTCATTCCCGGTCTACACCTGAGCCTATCTGCAAAGCCCAGCCTCTTCCCACCCGTCGTGGGGATCAGAATAAATGTGGGGGCATGGGGTGTTTAATCTGTTTTTCCTCTTTTTATGGGTGTGAGTTCCCTCTTTAGAGTAACAGCTCACCCCGATGGCAGCTGCTGTCCAAGGGTGTGTTTGTTGGGAGTCTGGTGCATGAAAACAGATTTGTTAGCAAAGCTCTCCTCCAAATTTTTGGAGCACTCGCTCTGTCCTGGCCACGGGAGTGTCCAGCTCCGACTCCTTGCCATGCATGTGGGATTTCCTCGTGTTACGAAACATGATGTCTGAGCTCCAGCCGCTCTGCTTTGTTTTGTTTGGGTTTTTCTTTGGTTTCTTTTGGGTTTTTTTTTCTCTTTTTCCCTATGAGAAAAGGTTTCATTCAGCAGCTAGCGAGGGCCATTTGGGGACAGTTGGGGCCCTGCCTTCGTCGTGCATCCTTGCTTTGTGCAAATGTGCTGGTTTTCTGCAGCGGGATTGCTGCTATTACAGATGGGGACGTGGAGGAACCGAGTCTGGGGGGACAGCGGGGTTCCTGGCAGGAGGCTGGAGGATTTGGGGTTGGCCTCAACTTACAAGTCACAAGGTCGGCGAGGTGTTTGTGTAAGGGGATTTGGCTCAGCGAGGGATTCCCCTCACCTCGCTCCAGGGAAGGAGGCTTACCGCGGGGTCTGTGGGGTGCTGGGGGCTGCGGGGTGCTCCGAGGGACGCAGACAGGGGTCCTGCCTTTGCAAAGGCTCTCCCCGCGCGCCGGAGGGGAGCGAGACTCCCGTGTTTAACTGAGTTTGCCGCTGAAGGCAGTCGGCTAATAAGCCTGACTGCCCCCACTCCCTGGCTTAGGTTTCCTGTCTCTGTTTGATGAGAATATTGACATTGGATATTTCTGATGGTTTTTTCAAAGCAGGGAAATTATACATCTCCTGGTTTTTACCAGGCCTGAAAAGCCAACAGCGTCCCCGTGCAGGATGCTGGGGCTCCCCGTGCTGCTGCGGGTGGGCGAGAGCAGACTGTGACCAGCAGCAAGGAGCTAAAGGCAGGACAAAAAAAACCCCTGCTCTTGGTGCTGCCTTCTCTGCCGGTCCTTCCCTCTGCCTACAAACCACGCAGCAGCCTGCTGGGAACGTTTTCGTGCAGATGTGATGAAGTCCTGGCCTTCGTGCCGTGGATTTGCCCATGGGAGTTGGTTTGGGGGCGATGACCAAACATAGAGACTGAGAGGAGAAGCTCGTGGCTGAAATACAAGCGTAGCTACTGATGCCAGCAGGATCCGTCCCGCTGGGGTTGATCAGTGAGCTTGGGGAGCAAAGCAGAGAGGAGGGTGCTCGTTTTTTAAGGAGCACTTGGTGCACAAGCAAGCAGGGAGTACCTCCACTGAGAGGGGAGCAGAGGAGCAAGGTGGACTTGCCACCATCCCAACAGTGTCCCCAGGGTCCGAGCCAGCTCCTCAGTCCTGTGGCAGCTCTGGGGTGGGAGCTGGTTGAGTTTTTCTTTGGAAGATGCCGGTCTTTTGCCTTGCGATGTGATGGGGAGGAACCACGCGTGGTGGGTGCTGAGGTCTTATCTGGGCAGGTTTTCTGATGACCTTCGTTAAATGGATGGAAAGTGCTTTTGCTGTAATTCCTTCTCCTTTCCGTCCTTGCAGGATACAAAGGAGGAGGTCTCAGAGAAACCAAAGTCTGCTCCAGCTGCAGAGAAATACGGCTGGATTAAGAAAAGCAGTGGAGGGCTTCTGGGCTTGTGGAAGGATCGGTACATCCAGCTACGGAAAACGCAGCTCGTGGTCTATGAGGATGAGGTATGGTCACAGTTAACGGCCTTGGATGAGGGGCAGGATCAGGCCCTTGGTGACACACGTTCCTGTGTTTTTCCCTCTTCCCTCCAGCCCATTCCTTTCAAAAGGGCTTCTCCAGTTATCTCCAGGAAGGGTAAATGCTATAAAGCATTTAGAGAGACAGCAGCTGCATTTTAGAGTAAATAATAATAATAATAATAATAATAATAATAATAATAATAATAATAATAATAATAATAATAATAAATATTTTAGCCAGTAAATATTTTGACAGTGCCATTGCCAAAAAACCCCAAACAAACCAGGGGCAGGACGTCCTGTGAGAAGGCGAACAGAGTAAAGCTTTGGGCGGAAGCAGGATATGTGCTGCGTGGTTTTGGCGTTTAAAGGATAAAACTGGATTGTAGCAGGCTGACTTCCCACCTGCCGTTTGAGGGAACAGCAGGCAACTTTGCAGCTGTTTGGCACCCCTCAAGCAGCTCAAATTGTTGCTAGCCGGACTCTTCAGGGTTTCATTTAGCCACCGATGGACGCAGGGTGAGATTCCGAGTGCTCGCTGTCCTCCTTGAGCAGGGACACCGTCTGGATTTGGCTCATCTTTTGCCTTTACTTGAGCCAGTACTGAGCGAAGGACCCCTGGGAGACTTCTCCCGGACTTCCCTAGATGAATTGCATGCCTTAAGTTCATGGCCTCATTTAGAGCTGTTCCAAATCAAATGAGAAATAAGAGCCAAGCCAAATCTGTCCTGCATCTTCATGCGAGAAGAAGGGAGCTGGTCCTGCCGGGCTGCAATGGTGGCTCTTTCCTGAGTCAGACCCTTGGTTCCTGAGCTGGAAGGGGCTTCTGCAAGAGCAGAGTTTGCCCCAAAAGTTAGAAATTACAGTGCAGAGCACCAAGGTGCAACCCAGAGAGGTTTGAGATTAGTGGTGGGTAAGTCGAAGTCCTGCTGGTTCATGGTGGCTAGAGGTTGCTGTGTGCATCAGGATGGAGGAGCAGGTCTCACTGCACGTCTGCACAAGGACCGTGTGGTTCCGCGGTGTCTGACGCAGGGGGATGTGGGTCAGTCGTGGGCATCGGGATGATATAAAACCAAAATCATGTAAAGCTTCTGTGTAGTGTGTCAAGGGAAGAAGAATGGGGAAATGTTTCAGCAGCTGCATTGCTGTGATGGTTTCAGGAACAACAGGACTGACAAATGAGTTTGGTTCTCTTTTTTTAAAAAACACACTATTGCCTAATAAAGAAGATTTGTTATAAACAGTTTAGGTTAAAGGGTATTGCCTCCTCCCATAAGCTGAACCTTCCTCCTCCTGACTCCCAAAGCTTTCCAGAGGCGTTTGTTCTTAATTTTGAAATGTCATGAGAAGTGCAAGAATAATGAAATGAGAAGTCCGCGTCAGGCGATGGGCAGCTTGGAAGGCAGGCAAAGCGGGGGTTTCTTGTGCGCAGAGAGATGCAGCCTGGTCCTGGTGCAAAGGGTTGACTCTGTGCAGATTTCTTCCTGGTGCCCCAGACACCTGTTGACTCCAGTTGAAGCTTCAGGAACTCGCAGATTCAAAATCTATAAACATGACGTAGGGTTTTTTTTAAAGGGCATGCCTTGAAAAACAAGATATATGGAGGGCTCTCATTGCCACAAGGGAAAAAGAAGGCTTTTAAAGTAAGATTAATTTTCACAGACGTTCAGAAGAAGGAAAAATCCCAATCATTTAAAGGGTTATTTTATTATCTCAACAAGGAAAATGGCATTTGTAACAACCAGGCATAATGTTTTCTGGTAGCCTGCGGATTGTGGTAACATCCTGTAATAAATTGCATCTGTAAGCTACAGTAGCTGCAAGGTCCCATTATTGTAAATAAGGGATCATGTTAATATCTATAGGCTATTAAACCGGCTTACAGTGAAGTCAAATGTCTTAGGAGAGGAAATTGCTACAAAATTATCTGCTAGCACAATAGGATAGCATGTGATTGTGCAGACTTACTACAGGGGAACTAAAGGAAATGGCAATTTTCTGCGCTCGGGAGGGGTCCCGTTGCCACAGGATTGAGGCAGTTCATGTTTATTACTGTATTTATCTTCATTTAACGTGAGTTAGGGCAGTCTTGCTGTTTCCATCTTACAAGTGGGGAACTGAGTTTTTGAGATGAGAAGGGCCTTGCCTGGTGTCGGAGGAGAGTCCATGGTGCAGCGTGCTGTGGTGGCTTTCATGTCGGCAGCTCCAGCTGCCGTTTTCCCCACTGGACCATCTCCACATACCTGCCCTGCTGCGTGTGAGAGACGGACGCAGCATCCCAGACCATCCTCGGGTCGAAACGTTTTTAAATGGGGTTGTTCAGTGCTCGCTGAATTGGGGCCCTAGGAAAAGAAAGGAGATAAAGCCTCAGGTGACAGAAATACAAGCATCTTTCTGTACGTACCCAAAGTTGGACCTACACGGATAAAATGGGAGGGCCGGTTTTGAGGCTGAATATCTCAGCTGGTCTGAGCCCATCAGATTTCCAGGAACTGAGCTAGTGACTTGGACGCATTTTGTCTTTATCAGTCCCTCATGCGTTCGAGCCCTTCCCGAAGAGGTGCTAATATTGCCTTTAGCACTTGTTTCACATGCAGGCACACTTGTTTATGCAGTTGCATGAGGCTGGCTGCACTTGTGGCTGAGGTTCGTGTGTGCAAAACAAGAGCAGAGGGGATGGCCAACACAAGATGCAGGCAATAACGTCGTACTGTGTCACCGGAAAGTACAGTCTGAGCAGAACACAAATACTGTATTTATCATCATCAATAGCAATCTCCCGGAATGTGTTCCTGACCTGCCCCGGGAGTGCGTTGCCCATATTGCATCTGTTAGTCAGGCTTTTGGTTTGGTTTAAAGCTGAGCTACCTCCTGAAGGCAAATTGCAAATGACTATTGTATTACCTGGAGCAGATGGGGGGTGAAAGTCATCCCACCGGGCTTCGGGTTTCTTTCAGCGGATGTGAAATGAAGGGAGATGGATTTCTTGTTATCTGCCGTGCCTCCATCTACAGCACCCCACATCTGTACCCTCATATAAACTAAGAACCAAGCGGGCAGGTTATTTTCTAACAGGGTTTCTTGTCATCTTCTCTCTGCATATTCTTGCCAGAATAAAAATTAACCCTTACAAAACTCAGAGAGCATCTGAAGAACAGGCAGTCCTATGCAGAGAGACTATACGGATCAGTGGCATCACTCCATGGATTACAGAGCATCAGTCTTGGGTTTGTTTGTTGTTGGGTTTTGTTGGGTTTTTTCCCCTAAACATCGCAGCTAGTAGTTAGAGGGTTTTTTTGTTGTTGTTGTTTTGGGGTTTTTTTAAGTGTATTATTTGAGTAGGAAAAAACCTAGGAGACAAAGAGTCTTCTAGAGAGCAGAGGATCCACTTAGCATTTCAAGTCATGCAGTTAACATCTGCGTTTTGCCCCTGGTAAAGTGATAGCAATGTATACCCAAAAGTGATTTATTAAAATGCTTTGCGATCTTCAGATGGAAAAGTAAATTATTATTTCAGGCAGCCTGGCCATTGTACACTGAATGGGGGGTCACAGCCCATGCATGCGTGTCAGCGAAGAGATCTTTGCTGGAAATTATACCTTCATATAAATAAAAATTTCAGTGGGTCTTTTTCCCCTTTTCATCAACTTTTCATTAAGGAAATTCTTTGCCAAGTGTGATTCTTTGGTTGAGCACACACATTAATATATTTAGGTGTTTAGTAATTTTCTTCTTAAGGGCCAAGCTTACAAGACACATGTTTAAGTCACAGCATCTGCTCCACGAATAGCTAATGGGATTGGTTTTCTGCATTAAATCATGAATATAGCAGTTTCTGTACCAGGATTTTAAGCGTCTTATTGATTGTCCCTTATAGCAAGCATAAAAGCAATTTAAAAAAGCAAGCCCTAAAATCTGTAGAGGAGAAGAGGGAGGTGGCCTGAAGGGAATTCCCTGCCTTGATGAAGGATAGCACCTTGGGACACCCCTGCGAGCTGTGTGCCGCAGGGAGGTGCGACCCCCGAGTGGGGACTCAACCTTTGTGTCTCAGGACAATGTAACAGGATTGCTTTAACTTCTTTGGGATGCTAGGGACCAAATCGAGTGGGAGCTTGTCCAGAACATGTGTCTGAGACGCGTGTATCGGGGCAGGACTCTGGAAGCGACCTTGTCTCTGCGTGATGCTGGGTATCCTTCAGGTCCCAGGAGGTTGATGGGACCTGGAGACCTGCGGCAGGGTCAGACCCTTTGGTCTTTATCTTAGTGATGCAGGGAAAACATAAAGGATCTCTTTGTGACCCAGGTAGGCTCACAGAGAGGGGATGGCCACGTGCCAAGAGTAAAACAGAGACAAAAGCCCCATTCTGGCACTCCCTCAACTCACATGCTTTTCCTTTGCCTCAGACATGGAGTTTTCTTATTTCTCTGGCTGCTTTCTTCCCCACCCTCCCTGAAGAGGATAACGTACTTGAGAAGTTCAGGTCTCTGAGATGAAGGAGCCGTAGCTTGCACAATCAAGCCAGTGCCCTGGGACGCAGGGTCCTGCGTGTCCCCGTCCTCGCTGCCCTTGTTCCCTGCCCAGACCAGGGTCCCCCAAGCCTCCCCAGGGAGGAGAGAGGCAGCTGGATGCCAAAAGGCAATGTCATGGCAAAAACACAGCTCTCCACCCTGCCAAGTCCTTCTTGTCCCCCAGCTCGGTGCTCCGCTGTTCTTAGAAGTAGAGGACAGCTTGCACGGGATCAGAGGGAAGGTTCCTTTCCAACAGGCTGGAAGGATGGTGTGGACAAGGAGGGTGACATGGAGCCACTGGGCTCTGCTGGGGACAGAGCCGCTCTCGAGAGCGGGGAGGGTGGGCAGGAGTCTTCGTGCTGGTCTCCGCTCAGAGCGCTGCCAAGCCACCTACATCCTGAGCCCAGCAAACTTTCACGTCGGAGCTGGTAACCGCACCGACGATGCGGCAGTGCTGTGATGTGGGCGGTTGTCCACCAAAGGCTGGGATGAGATCACCCATCCCCGAGGCATGTATTCTTGACCTCACCCTTCTCTGTCATTTATTGGCCGCGGAGGGGCTATTATTTCCATCCCTGTCCTTTTGCAGTGACATTGCGATACCAGGATTGCAGCAGGAGCCTTGTGCCTTCAAAGGGCTCGGTAACGTCAGCAGGATTTTATCTGCTAGGCTTTAGGTTTGGGCAGGATTAATCTCCTCCTCCTAGTATACATTTTCCCAGCTCTCTAGTCACATTCACCTACTCAGTGTTAAATGAAATAAACAGTAATGTCATTAAAATAATAAGCCTAAATTAGATCCAGACATCCCTCAGTGCCTCAGAACTTGCTCTGCATACCGGCATCGGCTCTGTCGGGCCCCCATTCCCAGATAGGAGGGTTAAAAAACCCTAAACACAGCCTGAGCTCTGCACAGCGACTTAAATGTCAAGTGGTAAAGGGAGGAAATTCCCTGCAGCCCACTTCCCTCTGAACTCTCCATTCCCTGCCTCCAGCCACGCAGCAGCTTCCTGGCTAGGACACATTTCCTCATCCCACACCCCCTCTCTGCTCCAGGAATTGCTAAATACAAACTCATACGGGTACGAGGAGCTGCCTTGAGAGTGGAGCCTGAGCTGGGGTTGGTCATGGCCAGCAGTTTTAATTTAGGATGGTAATAGGTTCACGAGGCATGCTGACTGTAGCACTTTACCAGCAAGAACTGCTCCGCGATGCTCGCTGCTTATTTGTGTAATGCTTAGCAAAAGGGAGCTTTGGTCTCTACTGAGACATGAAGAATATTATCTGCCCAGAGTTACGCTGCGATTCCTATTAGGGATGGTGCTCTACAGCTGAACTGAGCCACGCACCACGTGTGGAATTTTAGTTATGTTACTGGGAGGAATGAGCCAAGATTGTGGCCGACAGTCATCAGTGGAGATACACCAGAGATAAATATTCCCCGCTGAGATGCTGGCCCGGACAGTTTTGCTGGCTGTACAGGACCGTATTTCCAATCCTAAGCATTTTGACAGTTCAGAGCGTGGCTGCAAGAGGAGTGTGTCCCAGTTGCATGTGGCTCCTGCTGACCTTTTTGACGTGAGGACCAGCCTGCCCCAGCTCAGTGCGGTGGCAGGGTTCCCCTCTTATCTCCGCTCCGCCTCAGGCTTCTTGGGGCAGCTGCTTGGACCATCGTGATGCTTGTGTCGTCTTCCCTGTGAAAAAGCAGAATAAAGTCTCCTGCGTTCATTGTGGGGAGGAGGCACTGTCTCTTCTGGCTGCAGATCCCTGGATGAGGCCAATGGAGGTGGCAGAAGCTGGTGTTACTGTCCACAGCGTGCTGTTTGCTCAGCCACCGTGGACCACTAGCCACAAATCGGCCTGTAGCTTGAAGACTAGTGTGTTTTCTTAGTGAGATGCCAGCCTGATTTATGGGGGCTTGCTGTCGGCATGCATGTTATTTTGAAGGCAGAAGAGCTTTTAGACAGATGCAAGGGGAAGACATGCAGAGTTTGATGGTATATGATTGATTTCAGTGCCTCCTATTCATAATAATGTTTCATTCCTTCTCTGCAGGATGAACAGAAGTGCATAGAAACGGTGGAACTGGAGAGTTATGACAAGTGCCAGGAACTGCGTGCGCTACTAAAAAAGAAAAACCGTTTCATTTTAATCCACTCCCCGGGTAAGAAGGTAGGATTGCCTTTCTCATCACCCTCAAGTCTGCTAACTCCAGTTCCCAGGCAGCTGCGTGCAGAGCAGACGAAAGGCTGAGATTCAGCTCTCTGGCAGCGGGGAGAAATGGCCTGTAGCTGTGAAGGGTCTCCAGTGTGTAAGGAGGAACACTACTGCCTTGTAGACTTTCTTTTGTGTGGGGAAAGGGTCTTCCCGTGACCCAACTTTTTCCTCTTGATATTTTTCCTGCCTTCTCATTTTCTTTCTCCCAGTATTCCCTGAGCAGTGGAGAGTGACCATTCCCTGCGGTTCCCCCACGTGCTCTGGGCGAGGAGGTGTCCCTGTCCCAGCTGTACATGCTGCAGCTTTGCCCAAGTTCCAGTGAAATCGGTGAACCTGGTCCATGTACTGTGACAGTTCCTGGAGTTGGAACTGTTCGTATGAAAAACTCCAGTGCAAAGTCACTTGCAGCCAAACAGTTCCTATGAGAAAAGATTTTTTTTTTTTGCAGTATTCATGAAACTCTACATCTTTAGTTTCGTGTGCAGCATCTGGTTAGATCCAGAACCTAACAACCAGGCTGGTGTGGCAAGGAAGTTATACATCCATCTGAGCATTGACTGTATGCAAGGACATGTTGACTTATTTCCTATCTAGCTTCATCATCACTACACATCTTTGGAAGTTCTCCTTAGTTCCTACTTAGATGCTATCCGTTTCAGCCTCTTTATGGGCTAGGATGCTTCTGTTGTTGCTCTGAGGCATTGCACCTTGACTTACATTCTAATTTCAACATGATTTTATTGGCCTAAGAGATCTTATTAAATCTCCCCACGCAAATCTGAGAGGTTGTGAGGGACAAAACATACTCATTTCCATAAGAATGTGAACAGGCAAAAATACCAACTTGCTTGCATTCCCTCATCTCCATTTTGTTTAAATAAATGGAGATTGTTTAGTCCATGTTGTCATTGTTGCTTATTCTTTCACTCCAGTCACTTAGTGTTTATTCGTATAATAAGACCCCAGCTGAGTTCAGAGCATCATTGTGCTAAACTTCATTCACAACAACAAAACAAGGACTGTCCTGCCCCAAAACACTCCCGTGGACCAGAGTGGGGGTGGAGAGAGAAGGTGAATGATGTTTCTTTTGCAAGTAGACACAGTTTGTATCGGGGAGAAAAAGCGATGTTAAACACCATGCACCAAAGTGGTGGGAGCCTGGGAATTTGCACCCTGGGCTAGTGAGCTCCTGCTCAGCACCAGATCCCAGAGCAGCGAGTTTCTTCAGTCCAAGAGGAGGTTTAGTGTTTATTTTGTACCTTGATTAATTAGAAATAATGTCAATTTTAGATCAAAAGTGGCAGGCCTGGTGTGTTTTCTAGAGGGTGGCTGAATACCTACAAGTGCATACCTATTCCCAGGGAGGCAAATAAAAGCCTGTGCGCTCAGAGATGGGCGGCACGGTGGGAATTATTATTATCAGCAAGTGTGTAACTTACGGAGAGGTGTGCAATAGCTGCACGTGTCTCTGCACTGCTGCATGAATCAACACAGGGTGTGAGACCTGTTCCTAAACCTTTCATTTCTTGCTAGGAGAAAGATATGCCCAAACTCTGCCCCAAAAGGGTAACTTCATCCTTTTGGCATGCTGGCGGGTTTACAGCTCCCCTGTTTTTCATGCCACTGATTAAATGGAGACCCAGATAGAGGCTACTTTTTATAAGGTTCTTTTGGTGAAAGGAAGGGCTTTTATAAATGAAAAGTTCCCTGTTTGTAGCTCCCCTCCCACCCTCTCTTTGGCTGGGAATCTGGTGAGGGTGTTGACACACAACATACTTTGGCAGATGTTAGAACAGGCTTCAATTAGGAGGCCAATGTACACAACTGTCCTTCTTCTGTTTTGAAATTGCAGCTGTGGCGATATATATCAGCTAAACATTTTCCATTTGAGAGGCTTGCTGCCATCCGCAGTTTAAAATCACCCCATGAGCTGCCTTGCCAATCCCTGCCAGATCTTGTTAGGGTTTTTTTTTTTGCCCCCCCGCCCCCCCCGTCCTGAGCACAATGCTGAGGAATGCAGAAAAGCTGGTGAGTTTGTGGGACTCAGGAACAAGCTGGGAAAGGCCATTTCTGTCTCAGTGCACAAACAGGAGTTTCCCTGTTGAAAACAAGGAGCCCAGTTTAGACGTAGAGGAATCCCGGTTTAAATCTTGGATGGGATATTGAAGAGCAGAGGACATGAATCAGTCAGGTAAAACTACTCCGCAGCTAGAGTTGCACCCAAATAAATAAGTTGCCTTGCTAAACATTGCTCTTTGATGGAGGTACCCCAGATTCTGCTTGCCTTGTTCACAAGGATGACATTTTTTGTTAAGCTGTGACAATACGAGCGTGTCATGTGCCTGCACTGGTGTGAAGCTGTAACAAAGTGCTGCTGGAAGTGTGCAAAAGACCCCTTTCTGCTTAGAAATCTCAAATGCTTCGTTCTACCGCAGCAATTAAATGAAAACTGTTGGATGCAGAGACCTGAGCTTGTAAGAAGGGGCAGCAGACTTGGCCTGGAGACTTTAAAACATACTCACGATGCAAAAAGCAGTGTAAATAATGTGAACTGCCTAAAGACTACAGAGATTGGCACAAGTCTGGTATTCAGCAGGTCTGAAAGCCTTTAGCTGCCGGGAAATCTTAAGAATTGGAAGAAAGAGGGTGGTAGTAAGGGAAAGTGTCCACGAGCAAGCGCTGCACTTCCCCACGCGTCCTTTCCTAGCACGGTCAGGCACCAACTCCGCACCTGCAGTCAGGGGTGGAAACTTCCATTGCTTATTTTTCCCTTAGTTGACTTTGGAGGTACCTGCAGCTGCCTTCACCAGGGGCCCAGCCTGGAAGCTGCGGGAGATGGCAGTGAGGCACGTTTGCCCGGTGCACGGAGGAGTCTGCTCCCGGGGTCTGCCAGTTTGGCGGAGATGCTGTGTTATTCCCAGGGATGAGGTAGCTCTTGGTTCAGCTGCAGAAAACCACAAGAATCCCCTGACTGACAGTCCCTTGGCTTCTACTTTTCCCTCCATGATCTAATCTGACAAAGTCGTGTAGAAGAAGGCAGGAGATGACCTCACATCTGGCAGATGGACTCTGGTGCGCTCTTGGTAGTTTAAGATGTTCCCGACCCAGCTCTCCTCTGACTTCTGCTGGAGATGGCCACCCCGTACCAAAAGTCAGCAGAAGGGAACACATTCCCACACCTAAACCAGCAGTTCACAAGCAGTTCACGGTCTGGTTTAGCCCAGTCCCACTGAACTGAAGTCAACCCCAAGCTTTGCACCGAAACAGCTGAGGAGCAAGTGCAGGTTTCTGTCGCCCACCTCTGCTACGGATCAGCAGCATCTAGCAGAACTGCTCAGCAAAGCGCTGATGTTGGTAAAGGTCTTAAACTGCAGCTATACGGTTCTCCAGAGCTGGTGTGTTAAATCATTTAGCGCACGTACAACAGAGTGACCCCAGGAACACTTCTTTTTCCTGGAAAGCAGGGTCAGCATAGCCATAAGACTGTCACTGCTCAAAGAGACTGATGTCTCCGAGAAGACGTGGAGCAATCGGGGAGCCTGCTTGCTGCCGTCACAGACTGCGACCCCTGTGTGAGCCTCTGGTTGCATGCACCCAGCCAGTGATTCAGCAGGAGCTGACTGGCCGTGCTGTGCTCTGAGTTAACTGACGGTAAATTGCGTAGCCTGTATTCATGGCTTACAATGGTCACTATCACATTAGGTTTAGCCATGACGGCTTTTCCTGGCACACCAGCCTGTTGTTTATGGCATGACTCAGTCTCAGCTGGCTTAGCAAGAAGGAGAGCAAATGTGCCTGCTGCCCTCTTCGGCTTGGTGTCACTGACTCTACTTTAAATTGCTGCTGGAGAACAGGCTTTGCTTGACGTTTCGTGGGGAGTAGCCATCTTCAGGGGCATCCTCTGATCTCTGAGAATACTCAAGTGAATAAAAATACAGACAAGATAAATTCACTTGTTTCTTGTTTGTAGAGACCTGGGGGTCTCAGACTAGCGTGGAGCCCCAGTGGCAGGCAGAACTGAGACCAACTCCTCCCGCTCCTTCCTGCCTCTTCTCCACAGCTGTCTGCTTTATGGAGAGCTTCCACCCGCCCTGGGTTAGCCTTCTCTCCCCAGAGCTGTGGCTGAGGACGTGAGCCACAGAGGGATGCAGACAGACAAGGCACTGCAAGGCAACAAAGAGACTTTGGCTGGCAGCATCCCGAGCACCATCCTCAAAGCCTCAGCAGCATGATGCTTCCTGGGCATCTGTGGCTATTGTTCTAAAAAGAAGAAAAAAAGTTTTCAAACAAAGATAACTGGGTGTACTGGGAGCAAGCAGAGGCTGCCCTTCTGTGTCGCAGCCCCAGGGGCTTGTGCAAGCAGGGAGCAGGGCTGCAGCGGCGTGAGTCCGGCATTGCCCGCACTACCCCACCGCAGGGAGCAGGGTCCCTCGCAGAGTGCTGCTCGTCCTCCCTCGCCCAAAACTGGAGGGCTCTTCCTGCCGATGCCTCGGGAGCGTCTTTCCACGAGTCCTTTTCCCCCACCATCCCGTGGGTCTGCGTTCGGCGGCCGCGGTGGTTGGTCAGCGTTACGCTGTGCAACAGAGGGTTGTGTGCCAGAGGGACATCTCAGCTCATTAACGATGAACCATCCCCCTGAGCCTTCGCTCTGCCCTGCCGCAGGGTTGCTGACACCAGCGCTTAGTCACAGTCTCAGCTCCGGGAGGCCCGAGGCTTTTGTCAAGAATGAGACACAGAAAGTGGCCCTGGGAGAGGAAGCTTGAAGAGAGGCAGGAATCCTTGAACAACATGTACGGAGATTTCTAAACCCCGGTGCAGGCTGCCAGGTCTTTGCCAGGCGGTGCAGCAGCTCAGCTGCTCACAAGTAGAGCTTTCTCGTAAGCTTTTATAATCGCAAAGCTTTGCGGCAAAATCGTTTCCAAACCAAAAAAAAAAAGTTTTTAAGCGCACACAAAAACAGGCCTGCTTGGACTAAAACAAAATCTGGCTGTCGCTCTGGTTTGGAGCCTTGCCGTCCCTTAGGTTCCCTGGTTAGCGTGGCCCTTCTGCGCCCCAGACAAAGGACTCTTTTTGCAGCAGGCTGTGGTTCAGGCCCTAACCTCTCCTCTGAGCTCTCAGGAAGACATGTGGTCCCATCACCTTATACGCAAACTAATTGAGCAAATATTCTTTCCCCAGATTGCTTCTTAACTCTCTGCTTGCCGTGCTGGTTGTGAGGGTGTGGCACTTTGTCGCTGTGATGTGCAGATGTAAAACCACGGCACTGAAGCAAGGAATAAATGCAGAAGGGAAGGGCAGTCGGTTTCTATCTAACAACAGGAGTGGGTATAAGGAGATCAGGCTTTAGTTCTGCAGAATTTCTGACGGTACCTTCAGAAATTGCTGAGACCCAAAACAGTTGCTGCTTTGTTGTGCCATAAACAAAACAGGGAGCTGCTAAGAGCATTTGACTGTCAGTCAGCTAATGCTTTGTCACCCTCATTTTATATAGTCACTGTTTTATATAGACCCTACTGTGATTTCAGAATGTGGGACCTCATTTACAAAAAGGCCGAGACTACAACTGCTCTTGAAAGCAGTGGGAAGGTGCAGAATACCTATAGGACGTTAAATAAAAAAAAAAATTATTCCAAACGAGACCCCACTAGTGTGTGTTTTGGCTGAGCCTCTCTGTATCTCACCTCCCCACCTGTACGAGGTCAATAATTTCAGTTGTTCTGAAAAGTAATTTGTGAAGCCCCCAGATATGTTAGTGATAAGCAGCAAAGAAAAGATTGTTGGGGGAATCAGTAATTCTGTTTTCAGGGCAGAGCTTGAGCAGAATGCAATCAGTAAGACCTATTGACCCACAAGGATAAAACCCACGATGGGATAGCTCAGTAAGAAGTGCCACCCCTGTGATTAGGGACGGTGCCTAGGAAGAAGATGCAGAGCAGGCGGAGTTAGGACTGCCCTGGCAATGTTGGGATTGTCGAATTTTTGAGGTCTTGATTTTGCAACTTTGATGATGTTGTTTAGCGCAAGAGTATTTCTGTGTGCCCACGCGGTGTGGATTAGGGCACCGCATGGAGCTATTTGGATCCAAGCCAGTCTGCCATAGAGCCACCTGTAATGTGAGGATGATATTTCTCTCATCTGAAGCGTCCTTCGAGGCAAACGTACATAATATTGGTGAGGCGCTCAGAGAGCCCAGCGGTGCAATAAATAACACCCTACCTATTGTTCCTGAGGCATTCAAGAGGGGATTTGAAACATGGAGCGCAGCCATGGGACTGTCCTGGAGGAAGGGCTGCCTGGCTGGAGGACAGACCATACAATCACCCATTGCTCCCTCCTTATTTGTGTCCCATGCTTCTCGCCAGCTCCCTCTTGTATGGCTGACTCTTCTCTTCTTCTTAGAGTGGTTGTTCCAACCCCAGGGAGTATACATCTGTAGCGTTCACTGCTGTATTTCTTTCTTTGCAAGCAAAAAAAGATACAGTTAATTTTGTCACTTCCATCGCCCTTACGCCTCCTCACATCCATGCTCAGCTGAATCGGGGTTAGTGCAGCCAAGGTCAGAGCCCCAGATTCCCGTATCAGTTCTGTTCTGCAGAGCCGCAGGAAGAGGGAAGCAGGCAGAGCCTGCTGCACACAGCCTTCCCGTTGCTTGCAGCCTGGAGGGAAGTTGGAAATAAAATACTTTATGGCATCTGAAGTTGGACTTTCAGTCTGACTCTATACACAGTGTGACCACTTGCTGTACGACTTGTTGCTCCAAGAGCTATTGCAAGCAGTTTACAGAAGGAAGAAACTCTTACTTTCTTACTACTGTAGTTACCAGTTGCAAAGCTAAAACTACAGCAAGAAGCTGTTCAGCATAACACAGTCCTGTTCATGGGAGCTATGAGGTGAAGTTCTTGCCAAAGCAGAAAGGAATCTGTAGTTTAAACACAGGCTGGAACCGAATGTTATATAGAAACTGAAGCGATAGACAGCGAGCAGAGACCTACCTCTCTGTTCCTGGCAAGGAATGCTTAAGGCAGAATTGTCTCTCTGCTCTTGCAGGTTCATGATATCAAGTTTCAAGCTCCAACTTCGGAAGAAAAGGAATCGTGGATAAAAGCTCTTAATGAAGGGATCAATAGAGGCAAAAACAAAGTATTTGATGAGGTAAGAGGAACGGTTTTCAGACTCCTGTATTTCTGTGTCAGTTCTCCTTCACTGCTTTTTCAGCTAAAAGCAGAACTTGCCTGAGCCCCCGTGCTCCCTGTCCTTCCTTCCTGCCAGCCATGGTCGAAGGAAAGAGAAGGATGGTATTCAAGGCAAACCAGGTTGCATCCCCACAAGCTGGGAGCTTTTAACCACTTCAGTTCCCAGCCTGAGAAGGTAGAACACATTTGCACCATGCTACATCTTGCTGCTTTTCCCTCTCTCCTGACTGGGGTTAGATGCAGGGAGGCAGGGGTAGCTGGGTGAGCAGACGTTGTGCCGGAGGCATGGGCTGTGCTGCTAAGAGCTAACATCTCATCAGGAGGCCCACGGGACGCAAGAGCTCACCAAAGTCAGGTGGAGATGGTCTGGTGGCATCAGTGGGTTTGGGATCAGCGAATGCAGAGGTGTTCCCGTCTCCCGATGGAAGAGGCTGGTGCAGAGAAGCAGCTGCAGCGCTGAGTTGTGTAGAGTGGGGCTGCAGCCTGGAGAGACCCGTCTCCCCCACGTTGCCATGATCCTCAGCACCAAGCAGCCTGGAAATGGAGGTATTTGGTTAGGACATAGCCCAGTCTTCAAGACTGGAAAAATCTGCAGTGACTCAGTCCACCAGCTATTCCGCCTGCAGTCTGGAGAGAAGTCTGGTGGAAAGTTACTCCATGGCCCCAGCCAAACCTGCCTGCCTCTCAGCTGGCCCCAGCACACCTGCACTCCCAAATTCTCCAAGGATGAAAATTGCACATCATAGAGCCTGACTAACCTTGCCCTGCTGCCTCTTAGCTTGTAAATCAGCCCTGATCTAAACCAAAGGAGTGGTATCTGTTCTGCAGTTGTTTCAGTAACTGAAAGGAAGTGCACAAAACCACCATCACGGGAATGAGTCAGGAAGAAATGGGCAGGGGAATGAGGGGGCAAAGCAACTGGCAAGATCTGTAGCAAAGGAAATCAAAGCTTTGAATAAAAGTTTTGAGAAGAGGGCTAAGTGCTGCAGATACAGTGCTAGAGATATGAACTCTGAGAGCTTGGGCTTTGCTTTTATTCAGCAGAGGGCAAAAGCAGGAGGAGAGGCTGGAACAGGCTCTTTTTTTTGCCAAGGCAAATGGCACTCAGCGGCAGGGTTTTGCTGGTAGTGGGATGTAGCGGTTCCTCAGGCCCTTGGACCAAGTGGGAAGCAGCACATGGAATTAAAGGGATGAGTTGAGACCAGCAGCAACCTGAGAAGATAAAACCCAGGAGCAGAGAGCTTGTCATCTGGGTCTGCTCTCATGGCTCAGCGGGTGGGAGATGTGATGTCCTGTAATGCAATGCTGCTCAGCCCTTGCTGGAGTGACCCCATGCCAGCTTGAAGCTGCCCAGAGGGGCACAGCACGTGGTCTGTGCTTTCCGTGGGCAGCGAACTCTGCACCTCCCCTCGGCAGCACAGGAAGGTGGGATCTCAGGTCACCTCCCTGCCCCATGGCCTGGGGTTATCCTCCTTCCGAGGACCCAGGTTCTCAGACGGAGCCAGCCTCCTATTCTCATTCATTCCAGTAAGGATCAGACCTCAGATTTAAAGTGTTTCTACACAGGTCATGCACAAGCTAAGAGGTCAAGCCCTCAGCTGGCTTGGATTAGCTGCTCTCCACTCAAAGAGCTGTAAAACCACTCTGCCATATCAGCCAGGGACTGGGACCCATTTTTCCCTTTAAATCCCTATTTCACCCTTGCCAGCTTTCCTATTGTACAAACTTGTGGCCAGCAAACCAAGGACACGCTGACGTTTCACCATCCCCGGTCACTGGTGCTGCCCCTCTGCGTGGGGCAGATTCCAGCCCTCAGCCACCGCAGCGTGGATGGGTGGTCACAGAGCCAGCACAGAGAAGTACCTGCCAGGGGGGCTGGGACCTCCCTCCCCACGTGCGGGAGGCAGTGGATTTTTCATCTGATTCCAGGAAATAAATGTGTTAATTCAGCTAGAGTTGCAATTAATCCAGGTCACTGCTCACACCTTCTCTTCAGCATCCTGCAGTCACTACAGCTGTAGAAGGGAAGGTCTGTAACGAAGTGCTGCTGATACAGTTCACACTCAGGTCACGGTTATTAATGAGCTTTCACCTCTAAGATGGCAACAGCAATTTCGGTGCTGTGCTCTGCCACATGCAGGAGCCGGTCCAAGCCCCGGCTGCAGTGAGGATAACAAAGCTGCCTTGTGTCCTTCCGTCCCTGCCCTTTAGGCAGAGGGGAGGTCAGTGATTGTAAACCTCTGAAGGTGGGATGCTTTGATTTGGAGTGGCTGTTGGATAAACACGGCTCTATATAGGGCAGATATCTTAAATATCCATCACATACTTGCAGGGCTTTGCAGGCAGGCTGTAACTGAGGTCTAAGTTAGAGACTGTAGTAGCGAAATCTTCAAAAACCCTCCTGGATCCAAATGCTGCATCCCTTCATGTGTGACCATGAGAACTTTACAGACATGTCTTGAGAAATTAATGACCCTCTTCTTTTTTCTTTCCCTCCTCTTCCCCCTTTTAAAGGTTAAAGTGGACGAGAGCCTTTCCTTGGACCACGTAACTCGGGACAGAGTGAAAATGACCCATGGCCGCAGGCCACCCACAAGAAGTCACCTAAAGGAGGTAAGTGCAGCTCCCTGGGGCGAGCCATCTCCCCAGCTGCGATCACTGGGAGCTGCTCCTTCCGCTTAGGTACCAAACCCTGGGAAAACCCCAGGGACAGAGAGCCCAGAGAAAGCTGACATGGGAAGCAGCTTCTTCTGGGCGAGACTGCGCCAGCACCTAACAAAGCTCCAGGTTCCTGTAGATCTGTAGTTGCTGCAACGTGTTACGATATATTTAGCTTTCCATAACTCAGAAGCTGCTTCACCGTCTGGTGAGAGCCATTATAGTTTCACTTTAATCAGAAGAGACTGAAGCTTCTACATTTATTTTCTAAGAAGTGATGATTTTGTAGCCACAGTGGTCTAAAGGTAGAAGAGCTGCACAGTCTGTGGGGAGAAGCTGTATTTTTTATTAAGCTAACTGGAAAAAGCAGACAGGCTTTCAAGCTTACAAGCCCTTCCTTAGGTCTGAATCAGAATACATTATTCTCCCAGGCAGTTTTATGGACTAGCCTGTCTACTGTTAACTGATTTTCTGGATCTGTCACTTAAAAAAAAAAAAAAAAAGAAAAAAAGAAAAACCACCACAAAATAAACCTGCAGTTCATTTCCATGGGAGAGGTTCTTACTAGTGTTTGATTCCTGTGATTTATGAAAAAGTTTCCATAGACAGATTGATATTTTAGCAGAGCATTAATCTCAACCAAGGAAGGTTTTTAAATCAAACCTTCTTTCTTCAAACTTCCAAGACTCTGACTTATGTGTCTGCACAGCACTCAGATGACCCTTGTGCAGAAAATGAGAAGCCCTGATAATTTTTACTTTGCATAGAAATGGAGGGAGTGTGTCTTTTCTAGAGAAAGGCATGGGAATGAATCATAGATTCCCATCCACTCCTCCAGAAAACCGCAGAAGAAAACATGACAAAAGTCACAGCAGCAATGAAGTGTGGGTTCTCTGTTGCCTAATATGGGTTTGGGAAGGTAGGAAGCCCTTCCCTAGGCACTAAAGAGATCTCTCTCCCCTGCTCAGCTCACTATTTTCACGAGATAGGTCCGAGGTTAATACCTGTAAGACCTCTGAAATTCAGGGGAAAATGGCTTACAAAATCAGAAGCAGGAATGAGGGGAAAGGGAGGGGATGGAGCCCGCAGAAGGATGCGTATCACAGCTGCTGGCTGCAGTATTGTGAAGGAAATGGGATGAATGACGATTTTCAGTGTCCAGGCAGGCCAGGTGAGGACAGGTCAAGGCCAAGCTGCCAGGATGCAGCTTGCCTCCATCTCTCTGATGGGCTGAGAAGGAAAAGAGGGACTTTAACTAAATTCCCTGCACTGCATTAGCCTGGCCCTGGCTGCAGCTACACCTTCGTGTGGTTTTCGGTTCCCCCACACAGGAACTGTCACCGCATTTCTCCCTCTGGGGCACCGAGCTTACACGCTGCAATGTCTTTACTAAGCCCATCCTTTTTAGGAAAATCCCCCTACTAGAGTGATTTGCACACAGCCTGTGGTTTGAAGGAGGTCTAACCAGCTGAGGCTTGGCTCTGGTAAGACAGGGATGACATCAGGTTGGAGGAAGCAAGCAGAAGGCAACGCTATTACAATAATATCCCTGGCCAAGCAATTTAGGGATCAACTTGTTTTATATGTGCAAGTAAAAATAAGCAGAAAGCAGGTGTGCTTTGGGTAGGCACGCTGTAAATGAAGGGGGTAGAGGGATCCAGCTACCACAAGAAAAAGAATTAAAACATGACAGAGCTGACCGCTTAGCAGCAACAGGAAAACCAAGAAATAAGGTTATTGTGGAACAGGCTTTGAGTCCTTCTTCTCAAAGGAAGTAGTAAGATAAGTTCTGTGCTTTTGTTCTAATTCTTGACTGCTTATGGTTATTGGCTTTGATATTTTCGTGCAAGTTGCTGCACTATCAGGCAGAAACTAACTCGGCAACAAAACGCTCATGACATTCACAGAACGTGTTAGTCTGGTGAAAAAGCGGGGCTACGCAGGGGGATGGAAGTGCTTCACTTGGTGCATTCAAGATTTGCTGCAATGTACATGATGTCACCCGACACTGTTGGGTGAAATGTTTGGTACTCGTGGTTATCACAGCTCAATAAATTTTAGCATAGCAGATCAGATTGGGTTTCACTTACCAGATTAACTCTGGTAGAGCTGGCTACTGCTGTTAGAAGGTAGCACAGGGTGCTGCTGCGTGGAAGGCACGCAAGGTCCATAGACTGCTCTTGAGCTATAGAAAAAGCTGCTTTTAAGAGCATCAGTTTTATTTTCAGATTCTTCTTGCAGTTTTGACAAATGTAAGTGTAAACAGGGTGGATGTGTGAAGCAGCAACCCCTCACTTGCCACGCTGGTTGTGAGGGTCTTACACTTTGACTTGAAGTTGAAGGATGGAGCATAGGGTTGATGATGGGATAGATATTGAAAAAGTTCTCTCCTGTGTTTCAGGCTGCCAAGTCTACATCAGATGGCATCCTGCGACTAGATCTGGATATAGCAGACAACGGACCGCCAAACTTTGATTCCAGTATCAGCGAAAGTGACAATGCGCCACCTCAGAAAGAAATTCCAAAGCCACCTATGCCACCTACAAAACCCACTGGCACAAAAGAAGAGCATGATGCAGAGAACAATGTTCCTGACCAGGAACATAAAAAACCTCTGTCTCCTCCATTGCCTCCAGATAAGAAGCTGAAGGAAGGCATAGCATCAAAGGACAATGTAAATGCCAAGGAAGAGGACTCTGTAAGCCCAGAGGAAAATGTGGAAGGACTCCAAGCACTGAGTGAGGAGAACAGCGAGAACCTCATTGAGGTCAGCAACAGGGCCATAGCAAAAGCTCCAATTCCTCTTCCTAAGAGCGTGCCAGACAAGCTAAAAGTCACTTGGGACCACCCAGTCCCTGAGCCTAAAACCACAGAAGACTTGAAATCATCAGGAGATAGTAGCAAAGACAACCTTGCTGAGATTGCTGCTGCAGATGATACAAAGCCTCCTGTTCCTCCTAAGGTTCTGTCAGAAAAAATGCTAGCCACAGTGAACTCCAGCCATGGTGACCTGGAAGCTGGGGTTTGGGAAGACCTGGAGTCTGGCAGCTCCAAGCCCCCAGTGAATGGGATCTCAGCCAGCAATGTAGCAGAGTCCACATCCCCAACAGTTGAAACTGAAGAAGGAAATGGGAGAACCTCTGCTGAGAAGGAAGAACAAAGTTCAGCAGAAGAGACAGAGACTTCCTTAGCTACAGAAACAGGCCATGTGAGTGTAAAAGCAACTGTTGAGAAGAAAACGTCTGTAGAAAGCCCTTCAGGTCTCAAACTTCGCAGTTCTTCTCTGGGAGACTTACTGTCTGATTCCAAAAATACAGAGAGCGTGCTTCCAAGCCAAGTTTTCCGCAAGGAATCCGATCACTGCTTAGCTAAAATGGAGGAGAAAGTTGCTACTGAAAAGGAAAAGGCAGAAAAACTTCTGCAGAAGGTTTTACGTGAAGGGTTGGAACAGGCCCAGGAGGGGAATGGACCCCCAGTGATGGCAGAGACATTGCTCAATGAGGCAGTAGAACAACTTCGGCAAGCTACACAAGTTTTGCAAGAAATTAAAGGTCTTGGAGAACTGAAAAAAGAAGCAACACAGAAACAGAAAGAAAAGCAAAAGGATCTAGTGACTCTTTATAGGAGAAGTGCTCCCTGACATACTCTTCAGAGAGACTTCTTTCTCAAAATTGAAGCTAAACATTTGCCATTTATGATTTGTACCATTGCTAGGCCAGTGTTTAGAAGGTGGTGTTTTGCTGTGCACACACCATGTTTCTGGGACAGAATTGAGCTTTCAGTTATAGCATCTTTCTCTCTCTCTTCATGCTGTACATACCAGTCCTGTTCTAATCCTCTTAGCACAGCACAAGGTTACGGGACATTGAACGGTTTAAAAAATGTGAATGCTCTCTAAGGACTCGGTCCAAAGTCCTTTCAATGGATCAGGCCTTAAAAATTACTGGTAATCAGACAAAGCCAGATTTTTTGAAAGGAACAGAATGGCTAGTCTAGCAAAAGCCCCTGTCTATCTGTATTTGCAGAGAAGCAGATACCAGATTGCACTGGCACCTATCTGGTTTTCCCAGTTAAATCATTTAAGGATAAATGTAGTCAGTGTTTGTTCACTTGCTGGCAAGGTTTCCCAGACCACCTGGCCCAGTGACATCTAGGAATGTAAAGATAAATGGTTTAATCTTCTCCAAAGATACTCATAAAACCACATCCACAGTTAAAAAGTGACCTCACACAGAGGCAGACAAAACTGGCCAACTTCTGACTACGAGTAGTGTCCTCAGATCTGGAGCAGCTGTATGAAGGCACTCTTCTGAGTCTGGCTCTGCAGAGCTTTAGGTGTGCTAAGCACAGCCTAAGTGAACCCAAGTCTCAGTGCATCATTGCCAGGCAAGTATTAATTGTTCCTGTTTCATTAGTAGGGAAAATGAGGCAAAGAGGTTACACTTGACCTTTGAAGGAGTGTCTTCAAGCAGCACAGCTCGTTGCTTATTGAGGACCGTACCTATCTGGTAATTCTGAGTCCTCTCATCGTTGTTGGGAACAATTAGCCAGGGAGAACCAGCATCCAGGAGATCCCCAGGAGCTTCCTAGGAGAGGTGTCAGTAAGAAGCTTTAGGAATGTGTGTTCACTCAGCTGTAGGCTCGCTCTCTGTGCTGTCTTGGGATGTTAACTGAGGAGCATGCACATCAGGCAGCGGGTCTGGATGAGATCCCTTTCCCTGTTTAACAGGTCTCTACCTGCTGTGTCCTAGCTAGGCTGAGAGCCATGGTTTGGCACTGACGTCTGTCATATGAGTACACCGAGGGAAAGGCATTTTGCACGCACAACTTTGGGGCTGGTCCCAGTGGCTTAAGTATATTAAAATAAAAATGCATCGCTACTGAAAGGTCTGAGGAAGGCATTGCAGAAGGCTCCGGCACAATTCCCACAGCTTCCCTGCCCACCTGCTGAAAGCAACCACAGTTCCAGTGGGCTTTAGTGATTACAGCTGTGATAAAATCATATCTTTGCACCGCTGCTGTATAGCCCCGCACCTGAGCTGGGTCTCCTCCCCTATTCTTTATAGTTGCTCTGAGGAGAATCGCATGACAGCCCGCAGAGCTTCACCTTTGCTTGAGCCAGACTCTGGAAGCACAGAAAAGGGTGATCTTCCCAGTCTGGTTGTAAGGAGTGACACACTCCCTAAGCTTTTTTTTCTCTCAGTTGCTAGCACTGCTCTCTTAGCTCACCCATTTCTTTTTCTTCTGTTCTGTCTTTTATAATTTCCCAGGTTCCACAAGGCTGCAATGGGCTGCAAACACCCCCATAGCAGCAGCCCAGTAAAGCTTCACTGAGCCTCTTCCTAGGCTAGGCAGTGGGCACTTCAGGTCTAAGCACAGAAATGTTGGTTTTGGGCTTCCAAATATCCTGTTTTTCACCACCCGGAGCCAGTAAGACAGGTAGTGACTAGAACTGATGCTTTTGCCTCTTGTGATTAAACCAGCCTTGGTTTCAGTGGTCTGTCACCCTCTCAAGACAGCCATAGACATCGCATGGGAATTCACTTGTTACTCTCACGTGGAAAATTCTACACAGTCAAACACTCAGGGCTCAGGTGCCAAAAAGCTTTGCTTTGAGACAAAAAGTTTCCTATGTCCTAAGCCCGCTCCCAGGCACGTAGCCTGGAGCAAATTCTGGATCTGTGTCATTTGCTGCTGTAGATTCAATGTGAACCATGGGGCTTATTCGCCTTTCCAGACATACTTAGGACAAGGGCTAATAACACAGACGATATTCAGTGCCTATCTGCTATCTAAATGTATTTTTCTGCATGTGCACTTTTGTTTACCGAACACTGTGTGGTATGAATGTGAGCTGTCAGAACCTGGTGTGCACTGGAAGTCGAGGGGCATCAGCTTCAGAGAGCGGGCAGGCTTTTGCAAGATGCAGTTCTATAACAAGAGAGGAATTAGATGGGGGGAAAAGCAGTTCACACTAACAGGAAGACACACAAACCAGGGCAAACTCTGGGTACAGGTTCATATCCCAGAGCTGAAGCCAGTCCTAAACTCTGGGATGGGCAAATCAAAGCCTGGAACTGAAAACCCAGGAGAATGGAAACATCTTACGGGATAGCTCAGTCCCCTAATTTATATACCAATGCTTTTGCTCTCGCAGGTGTTTTCTTGTGGCAATGTGTTCTGTGCGTACCCGTCTGGCAAAGTGCTGATGAAAATACCCAGACATCCCTATCTGTTACAGCCAAACCTACAGGATGTGCTTATATTTACTGTATATTTTTATATTATACTGAATATTCTAATGAATAAATGTCTGACATTTTACTGAATACCCATCAGTAAGAATCTCAACAGATAAACCCCCCTGTATCTGTTAGGAAATGGGCAAGTTAAATCATTTTACAAACTACAGCTAGTTACTGTATTTGCTGTACTAACAGAACTTAGTAGGTTTGTATTATGTCTTGTAAATAGGTATAACTTAAGTGGAATCTCTGTAGCACCCAGTAACTCCACTGCTGAAAACGCTAGGTTAAAGATTCTTTGGGTTTAACTATTTTTTCTAATAGGGTTAGCATTTTCATCCTAGAATGTCTAGCCCAGCTCTAAGCCTGATTCACCTGGACTTTGCAGGAAAAAACACATCATGTTCCTTCTGCAGTTTTTCCCACTTCTTCTGCTCATTCTGGTCACGAGCCAGGCCCTGCCTAGGGCTGGAGAGTGGGTTCTCCTGGAACTGCCTTCTGGGGTGTTTTTACATGCTCCTCTGAAAATGGCACTGCTGGTCAGAGTCAGAGACAGGACCCTGGTCTGCTCTGACTTCATACAGCAACTCCCATCTTCAGTGTACATCCTGCCACCACGCACTTTTAAAAAAAAATCTTCCTTTAAACTTACATTTAAACTTGCATCTAATTTCTAGCTGCACTAAGGCTGGTTTCTTTTGTGCCTGACAACCCTTTGGGCATGGACTGCTGGGGTATGAGTCTGTGTTTTGGGCTATGCCACCAGGTTACATGTCTGTGACAGGAAGGAAGTGAGTTTGCAAGCAAGCAAATGTGGATGACTATCTGAAAAGCATCTACTGCAGCCCGTGGTAAGGCAGCACTTTGTCTCCTGCTTGTAAAGAGCTTTGAGATTTGGCAATAAAACCTCCTTTTAAATATCAGCTGTTTAAGAGCCGTTTGTCCTAAACAGGAGCAAAGAGCCAGCAGGAACGGCGCATGGAGGCCTTGCTGTGGAGGAGGGCACGTTGCACAGGCTGTGGTCAGGCTGGGGCGAGCTAGATGCTGTGCTAACCACAAGCCCGGAGGAAGGAGAAGCGCTGGGGGGGCTGAGCCTGGCACCGAGCTGGAGCTGTGCAGTTCCTGAGTCATCCCTCCCTGCCAGCTTGGCTGTCCTGGCCAGAAAGCAGGGCCAAGGCCAGGATCTTCTCCTGCTCCTTCTGGAAAGCGGTGGGAAGCATCCTTGCTCCCCGCAGGCACCTCACCAAGTGCAGTCTCCAGCAATGCTGTCTGGGCTGCCCTTAACATCTTCACATGGACTCGCTGGTGCCTTCAAAATGTTGAGCTCACTCAGCAGTCGTCCCTTTGGTGATGAGCAACACCAGAGCTTCGTTCCTCTGCCCAGATGCCAGTAAGCTACAGGAAGATAAGAAGCTGGTATCATAGTGACTGCTTCCCTTCTGAGAAACTGGGCAGCAGGTTCAAAAGTTACAAGGAAGCAGAGAAAAGAGTGGAAATACATGCGGCATCCTATTGCACAAGCTTGGCTTCATTTTGAGTAAAAAAGTGCTTAGTGAACCCTCTAACCCCTTGGTGGGAAGGGAGCTCTTCCTCAGAGGAATCTCCAAAGCACAGAGTTGATTTCTACAGATAAATAATAGTGTAGAGAAAGGCAATGTCTTCCTCTCGCACTAAGAAAACAGACAACACATCACATTTTGGCCTTAAAATTAGGTTGGTAAGGAAGGGAAGTGTCTAGCACTATGTGAAACAATTAAAAACCCCATAAATGCAAACATACATGGCATATGAAACATTTGCCTGACTGCTTTTAATTGAGTGGATACTCATTGCTCATTCAAAGAGACTGTGTTATCATGTAATCTGAAAGAGAAAATGCAGGGCCTAGGTGCCATCCAGTGATCTCACAGAGCTCAGTAATTTGCAACTGAAAAAGAGCAGAAAGAACTCTTCCAGTGCCAGGGTGCCAAAGGATTTACTACAGCATTGGCTAGTTTACTCTGATGACTAATAATTCTTGCTACTAAAAAAAAATGTGTGTTTTATCTTAAATATGAGTCATCAACAGTGAAGCTCTCCAAGATTTCCCCTTTCCAGCTTAAAAGTTAGAAAATTTGCAGGCACAGAAGATATCCACTGCGTTTAGAGAATGGTGATCCCCCTTTTGTTATGCTTTGCAAGTTCACATACTTCAGAAAACCAGTGCTTAATTTATTCCAGGAAACTTAGTCACCGTGTCCTTCTAGCGCCTTACCTCATGGCTAAGCAACCCACAATATTCCTGTGACAAGCACCGACGTGATGTTACAAAGCATTAACGATTTCATTCTCAGTAGCAATCCTGCTGTCTGAGGTCAATTTGAGGGACTTCGAGCCGTGTATTTTCCCTCCTCTCCCGGGTATCAGAGACTCAGCCCCACCAACTTCACTTCAGAGGCATAGCCCTCGCATCTCCTGCTGTGCAGCATCAGTCCCCTCTGCCTGAGCTATCTCATGTTGTCAGTTCAGCGGTTGTAAAACATAGAGGAAATGGTGAAGAGATCCTACCTTAGAGCATCTTTATTAAAGATTATATGTAAAGTATGTCTACTCACACCTATTCTGTGGAGTATTTCAAAATCCTGTTTGTTAGAAGTTATTACAGGAGGGATGGCTGTGAACAGCTTATCGCATCCACTGGGTAAAGGGATAAATACAAAGCTGGCTTAATTTGCAGAAAAAAAAATTAACGACTTCTATTTGGAAAAGTCTTTCAGGCCCAGGGTGAACGTATTGTAGAATGGGATCTGCAGGGGAACCTCCACCACTGGGATTCCTTAAGAGCAGATAGGCAGGGAAGGTTGGTATATCTCACTCTCTTCTGCACAGAAGGGTGGATGAAGCTGTTGCCTGAGGTCCTTCTCAGCTGTATGGCTCCCGCAGGACACTGGCAGAAGCCTCAGCAACCGGACTCGGTGGCTAATAAACCCCACAGGCTATTCAGGTCTTTAACTCTGTTTTCCCTCTCATTGGGGAGCTGTGGGATGGTAAACGTGCTGCCCCAGAAATGCCCCGCAGACCCTACTCACACCTCCTCAGCCTGGCCTGCTCTCCCCTGCTTCTCTTCTCCCCCTCCTTCTCTTCTCCCCCACTCCCTTCCTTCTCCTCTCTTCCCCTTCCCCTTCCCCTCTCCTCTCCCATCTCCTCCAGACTTCAGTTCTCATCTCTCCCCACTTTCCCATCTCATACCTCTTCTCTGCCAGAACAACTGATTCCTAGAAAGCTCAGAGCTGTGTTGATAGAAGCTGTCCGTAAGTTTTAGTGCTGCCGCTGCCAAGAAAACCTCCTTAGTCCTCATCCTTGTTGGATTTACGAGCTGGTTTCTACATCCCCCTGAGGAGGGGAATAAGTTTACGCTTTGGAATGTAGGCATTTTTGAAAGTCATGAAATTAATTTTAAAGTGATTTGATCAAAATAAATGAATTAATTGAACCAAAATGCTGGGAACCCAAGCTACAACTACTTCCATTTTTTTGACTAACAACACTATTGGCAATTTTTTTATAGCATCTTCCAATACAAAGACCTCAAGATGTTTTGTGGCCATGAATGAATTCCACCTTGTAGTGCAGCCAGGAGAGACAGTGGAGCTTCTCACCCTGCAGAATGAAGGTAAAGGCACAGAGCTCCAAACCCATTCTCCTGCAGCAGATACTTTTATTTTGAATTGGTGCAGTAGTGACATTTCAAAGCAAACATTAGATAACCTGAACATTAGATGACTAGATGAAGTGCTCCTAAAAACAGAAAACAAAACAAAACAAAACAAAAGCCAATTCTGAGAATTTGCCCTTTGATTACTTTTCTAACCCTTAGCACGGATAGGAATGAATGCCCAAATCCTGCTTTCTTTGAGCGATATGACAGTCAAAGAACTATTATTCCTAGCCCATAAGTGCATAAGACGTAAGTGCAAATAGTACAGATGGCTGTTAAATCCACCATATCGTTCATTTAAATGAGAAATGAGAATTCAAAGTATTTTGGAGATGTTCTGGGGGAAAAGACAAAGCCACCTGGAGCAGAGACTGTGAGGAGGTGTACTGGAGAAGAGCTGAGAGGTAGGAAGAAGGCAAGAGGTGGGGAGGCAATGCAAGTGGGAATACTAGCTGCCATTCATGGGTAAGGATGTGACATGCATGCAATGCAAACCAATCCAAACTTTCCTTCCCCTCAGAACTACACAGCAGGGTCATATCCAGAAATTAGAATATTTGAAAGCTGGTTACTGGCTTTGCCTTACCCCTTTATTGAAACATTTAATTCCGTCTTGGTCTCTAAATGGGTTTCAGATGCTTGGTGAATTTTTAAATTATATTAGTGTTTTTCCTGCCCACCCAAAAAAACTCAAGTAGTTTCGGAGAAAAATTATTTTTTCCCTCCAGAGAATCCACCTTGCACAGAAAGAAATGCTTCTTAAAGGAGAAATGCTAATCAGTTTTAGATGCAAGTTATCTAACACACCACCACACACTGGGATATTTATCACTGAAATTGATAAAACACTCAAAGATCTCCAAAAGTCCAACAGATACGCAAGCCAGCATAACTGAGCCAGGATCTGCACAAACAAAACAGCAAGTTCCTTTGCTATTTCATTCGCGACAAGAAATCGGTTTTGAAATACTGGCAAAATACTCTGGGTTTGTTTAGACCACATCACCATGACAGCAAAGCGCTGCCCAGTTCTTCATGTATTGTGTGTCTTGCAAGTTAACAGTGGTGAAGGGGAAATGAAGCTCAAAGGAAAAAACATGGCTAGATGTCATATGGGAGATCACAGGAGATACAGATTTGAACCTACGTTCTCCAGTGCCAGTTTCCAGAACGCGGATAACCTTCCTGTCCAAGCGACCAAGCCTCTGCTCAGCTCTTTCTCTGGAGCGATGCTGAATTTTCAACAGCATGGGTTGAATTTCCTGAAGGAGGCAAATAAATTCCACTTGTTTTCGACTGCCAAGAACTAATGAACTTCTGAAAGGTCATCAGTTCAAATGATAGTTATGTATTCGAATGACAGGATTGCTCTCAGCTTAGCCACACTTCAGCCTTTCTATCCAAGCGGTTCCCACCTCCAAGGGCAGAATCAGAGCCTCATGGGAACTGCTGGTTAGAAATTTTCTGGCAAAATGTATCCAGGGCAAAACAACAACCCAAAACTGTTAACAGAGGACTGCAGATGTGGAAAAGTGTCCTGGTTTAAAAAAAAACAACATACAAAAAAAACTTTGAAAAGTTGACATTTCTAAAGGGGACAGTTTTGCTCTGCAGCTTGAAAACATTTGAGTTAATTTACAATTTTTTTAGGTAATTTACCCCAAAAGTTTTTAAAAGGCTGAAATTACATATCTTGATGGGGCTCATGTGATTGCTTCCTGTCTGCTTACAGAAGCTTTAAACATTTTTCGTTTTTTTCCTTGATCTGATAAGGGAAGAGAATTCAAACCCTTGGGAAGGCTGAGAAGATGGAAAGCTCTTTCAGTCTGTCTCTAGACAGACAGAATAGGATTCCTGTGCATTTCTGTCCTCAAAATGGGGCACAGGGATCCAGCCTGGTCCCTTGGCTCCTCCAAGGAGCGTTCTTTCATTCTCAGATGATCCACTCAGGCCACGGGCTGTGGTTCATTTGTTTTGGCTCAAGACAACAGTAGCTGCGCAGGTACAGAGTTGTTTTTTTTTTTTTTTTTTAAATGAGTCTGTCATTGCCCAGAGAGAAAGTGTCACTTTCTCAGACAATCACAGTAAACTTACAGATGCCAAAAGGAGTCCCTAGAACTTCGTCAAGGAGTCTGGTCTCATTCCTGTGACAATTTTGCGTTCAAGAGTGTCACGTTCTTCTGGTAAGCAGCTCGTTTGGAATGAAAGTATTTTCAGCACTAAACACAAGAGATGTAAAGTCAGGGGCTTGCAGCCAAAGTCACCATTCCTATAGAAAAGAAAGAGCAGAGGCTGTTCTTTACTAGCAAACAACAGAGGCCAACAGAGTTTAATAATTATTATTTTTTCCGGAGCAGCTAGGTGCTCAACTGAGTTACTGTGGCTGTAACTCAGCTGTGTTACAAGCCATCTCCAGCAAGAAGGCACTGGAGCAGGAGGTAATTGAGGGTTGGCTCCCGGAGGGAATTTTCCCTTAAAAGGATAACTACATTGTCATGATGAAACCAGCTTGCTTCCACTGCCCGCAGAGCTTTTTGCAAACACGGCTGCCAGAGCTGGGGGTGGTGGCGGGTATTAACAGCAGACAGCTAGGAGCAGCAGGGCAGTGGCTGCTCCTTAAATGCTACAGGAACTCTGGCCTTTCTCAGCCATGCTCTCCCGTGAAGGGCAGCATGACGTGCAGCAGGCAGCCCCAGAAGGTCACTTCAGTGCCACTTAACAAGAGGCCAACTCCTACCATCCTCTCAAGGTAAAAAGAAACCTAAGTGAAGGATTGCAGCCGAAAAAAACAGCCTCACAAGAAGCGCTTGCACTCCAAATCAGCAATATTTTCAGAGAGGGGCAGGCAGGATGCCAGCCCAAAGCATACCAAGGCCACACAGGAATTTTTCCAATTAAATATTTTTCCACCAGAAAATAACTGAAACCCCAGCTTTTCATCTGAGAGTCCATGGAACAATTCTGATCAAAGCTCTTCAGATGAGATCAAGGCAAATTATGAGAGAGCAGAACCTTAGAGTGGTCTCTTGCCTAGCAGCAGACAGTGCCGAGAAAAGCCAGGTTTGAGATCAAGCTCCTCTCTGCAAGACTTAGACCGGTGACTTGAGCCTCAGCTTCCCGTAACCCAGAGGAAACTGCCTTAAGTCTGACACAAACCCCGTCCTAGGCCCGAGATGCCTCCTTGTCCTCTGGACAGCCCACCCACCTGGAGCTTTGCACTGTGCTCTCCTGTGCAGTTCAGGGAGGGATGCCCTGTGGGTTTTGCATGGAATGAGGCGAAAATGAGAAGGACCATGTTTGGCCCAGCTGTAGTGGCAGACACTGGTTCCCACCTCACAGCTAAAGCCTCCCTGTACGGCTCTTTGGTGAGGTTTTCAAATCTGACTCATGCTCACGTGGTCTCTAACAGAGAATAACCCACCCATCACGCTGCAAGAGAAGGAACCAGGACCCAGCATTTCCCTGTACCCTCACAAGCAGACAAAATATGTGCGAATGAGCAGCAGGTCTCCAGTGAGCAGAGACTCCTGAGCTGGCCTTGCAACAAAGGCTTACACAAAGTAAAACACCATCCTTTCCTCTGAGGACTAGCAGCCTGCAGAACCCCATGCAGCTGTAGTCCTTATATTATGTAGTCCTCATATTACAGTGAGGAGCCAAGGCATGGGACAGAAGCCCAGAGAGCTGGTGAGACAGATTTCTGGTCACCAACAAGCCATCGTTGCTGGAAGCAGGATCTCCTAGCACCGAGCACCTTTAAGAGACCGCCAGCAACGCCCTCCAGACACAGAGGACAGCTCAGGAGCTGCAGTAACCCTGTAACCATCCCCAGCTCTACCTGGTGGTTGCTCTATCTGGTCCCAGCCCATTGCTACCCCTGTGAAGTGTCTGCTTGAAATAGTCCCATTTTGGGAACTTCACAAGCAGCCATGGAGATTCACACACTTTCTCTTAGCTTTAGGGGTAGAAGACTTTACTTCCTAATCAGCCTTTCTCTGCAGAGAGAAGTATTAAAAGCTTCAGCAGGATAAGTGTGTTAGTGCCAATAAACAGAAACTCACCCAGAGATTAACAGCCGAAAGTTGGAGAATTACAGGTGTCTGCAGGCACAGACAGGTTGCCCGTATGGCTTTCCCTTTCTATGAGTAACAGCATGAAAATGAGTCAGGCTGTATAGATGAGTCACAGCAACTGTACATAAACTTCCTTTCCAGACCAGGAGAATCTGGGCAGGTGGAGGAAGAGCTCTGTATATTCTTCTGCCCGAGATAAGCACAGCATGGTGCATCCATGGAGCTGTGCAGGTTCCGCTCCGGGGCCTGGGATCTGCAAGCCCATCCCAAAGGAAGACCCTGTGGTGGAAACATGATAAACATGACAACATCTGCCTTCTGTTTCCTGTGCTCTGTGCAGATTATTGCTCTCTACAGATAACCCTGTTCTTCTCAAAGAGAAAGCTGGGGTTTGTGCTTTTTAAACGTCTGCTGAGACCAACTACAATTTGAATCAGCTCATTCTGTATCTATTCTCAGACTGCGTGCATCACCACATCTCAGCATCATCCACTAGACATTCAAGCAATGCGATTACACATCTGCCCGGGGTTATTTGTTCCCTCATCCCTTTTTCTCCAAGCACATGGCACTGAAGCCAGAAGCAGGACAGGCAAAAAGCTTTTTGTATTCACACATGTTCTCTTCATGAACAGAGCAGAGCTGATGCCCAACTGAGCTCCCCCACCTCCACACCACTGATGTCATTATTTTCCATGTTGCTTGTTGTGCCCAGAAGTGAGGAAGCCCCAGGAACGCAGCAGCCTGTGTGGGAGCTGTTTCTGCACTGATCACCAGCAACTCTAGCAACAGACTTTAAAGTAAAATCTGGTGGGCTGCAATAAAATAAAAGTCATCAGGCTGCGATGTGACATCAGCAGAGCTCCTTGTAAAGCACATGACTCCGCCTGCTGTCCCAGCCCCCTCCCCCTGCCTCCAATTCCAAGACCGTGAAATTACTCATTAGGCTTGGAACAAAACTCTTTTTGGTGCACTTGCATGTGGCTGCAGACAGAGACAGATGTTTCGGGCTCTGGAAGAAAATTGCTGAGAGAGAAATGGAAACGCTTCCAAAGCTGCGCTGCTGCCTCCCAACAGTGTGCTTTCCTGCTCCTGTTGCACTCCATGGTTTACTGTGGGGTCAGAGAAGAAGGGAGCGATGGCATCACAGCTTAGCGACCCTTTGCTTCCACTTTGCTTTTATTAAATGCTCAAACACAAGGTATTTTTTTTTGTTTCGCTTCAGATTTTGCATTGAGTCCTACAGCATGACATAAGGGCAGCTCAGGGCTGTGCCTCTGGCAGTAGGTTTCAGCACTTTTATTGTTTACGGTTAAAAAATCCTACATTTCATCTGCACTTTTGTCCTGAAAAAGCCAGGGAAGAAATTGCCGTTAGGTGCCAGACAGTCCTCAGAGGCTCAGTAAGCAGAGGATCCTTCTTCTTTTTATACATGCAGAAAAGTGAGAATAAAAACATTGCCTGCAGGCATGTCAGCAAGGGGATTAGGATTTTGTATCCGATTATTGCTTGGTTAATATGATGCAGCCGTTCCCCCCTCCCTAATTAAACTCATAGCTCAGCTAACCACTGCATTTGAACCAGGGATGGCTGGGACCCCAGCTCCATCACACCATTTCTCTTCTCAAATTCAAGAAAGCTTTTCTGCCTTTTAGGTCTTTCCCTGCCACACTTGCTTTCCTTCACATGGAAGGTATTTTAAGAGCATACTAGTCTTATATTCCTGGTTTTGAAAGACCAGCCTCCACTCTTCCAGTTCAAAGCAAGGCCTTGATCATCACGGTCAGATGTTGTCATGCCAGTGATCAAACCTGGGACTCGCGCATTAAGAGAGTTTGAACACAGTGGACTCATATAGACCATCCTTCAGCAAAGCATTGTAGATATAACAGATTTCCCCACACACAGAGTATTTTTCTAAGATATCAGTCAGGTACAAATGATGCTCAGCAGGTATTTTTTGTTTCTCATGTATTCCTGCAGGACAGATGTCAGCCTGGTGCTCCACAGCTGGAAGGAGAATATACTGAGTTGGAAGATGTAGTGAACTGGTGTCGGTAAGCTCTACGTGAAGGTCAGGGATCAACAGGAGTGACCTGATCATCAGGAACAACCCCGGCCAGAGTGCTAACTGAGTGTAAGCTTCACTTTCAAAGCTACATAGAAGCTTAAGCCCATTTATCTTTTCAAGGGATTTAAAGGCCTATTGGCTTTGGGAAGTGAGAGTGACAGGAGAGAGAAGTTCAAAGTCACCAGTTGAAACTTCCAGTTGCTGTTGACACAGATTGAACTATCTGTGTCAAACCCATGCAGCAGCATCTTGCCAGGCAAGACTCACTCACCCATCCTCTCTAACATTTCATGGCTTCCTTGAGACTTTTCCCTTACAAACAAACAAACCAACCCTTCAATTTCTCTAATGTGATTTCCTCCCAATCCCATAATACTGGATTATTCCTAAGCCTAGACAGAGAACATAATTTTGTGATACAGGCTGCTTCCTGAGCTAGGAGCAACAGCTCTTCTGAAGTACCTCATTCTGCATTGTCTGAAACACTACACAGGATGAGCAGAGTCTGGGAAGACAGGAAAAACAGAATTACAGGCTCGTGAAATGGACACTGACAAAATGAAGTGTCAAGCTCACTCAGATGCCATCTGTGTTTAATCCAGTCATCAGACAGTCTCTCTTTAACTAAATATTTGACTTCAGAATTGGGCCTGAATTATTATTGGCAAAGCTTCCAAGCTCCATAGGTCCCTCTAACAAGCTGTTCCTCTGTGGAAGCCTTGCAGGGAGATGAATACAGCCTTTGAGGAAAGTGCTGGATCCCTTCTCAGGCTTCCAGAGTGGGTTTGTGGAGTCCTGTTAGGGAAAGCTTCATATGTTGACTGACTGGGCTGATGTTTGTGTGCATTGCTGGGATGTTCCCAGAGGAGTTTAGGCTCTGCAGCATGTCACAGCAACAGAGTTATCAAAGAAAGCACCAAAAATAACCTAGTCTACAGGACAACTAAATGCCTGGCCCAGACAAAAAATAAATAAGATGGAGCCACACATGAAGCCATGTAGCCAGAGTTCTAATGTGTATTCCACTCTAATGGGACGTACCTGGAAGCGCAGTTTGCAAGCCAGGACACAGTGCTGGTACAGTTAGTCCCTTTCATACCCACACCGGGGACATAAAGCAGCACAAACATACAATTTCTTATGGCATCATTGGCAGCCGTGTACCACAGCACTCAAAGGATCTGTGCTGCCACGCGGAGCTGGTGGTTGCTATCTCAGCACATTGTGCTGACACCCGGTTGTATAAAAACAGTCCATCAGCACTGAAAGAACATGGTCATCCCCTCTCCCATGCAATATTCAATTTCCTGGCAGCATATGCCAGAAAAGACAATCCTCCAGGGCTGGAGGCTGTTCCCCAAGCCAGGCTCCCCCACTGTGGGCAGCTCCAGGGAAGCAGAGGCTTTGCGTCCTGGACTACAGGCGGCTGCAGGCAGGAGGAGTCACCTTCCAGTTTTGCTTCCAAAGGAAGATTATAAATTAAAGTCCAATTTGCTAAACCTTTAGGTAAGCAACTGTTTCTGCATAAACACATACTGGTTTGTGGGCTGTATTACATGGCTAGCTACAAATCTGACTGACTTTAAAATCACAGTGTATACAACTAAACCAGAGAGCAAAGAGGCACATTTAAAACGGCATGGATTTAAGCAGCCTAGCTTATGATTTTTGAAAGCTGGAGATTGAAAATAACGATTATCCTAAACTAACACATAAAAATTGTGCATGCGAGGTAAGAGCACAAAATGCTATGCCAGAGAGCTTCACTTCTAAGTGAAAAAGAGCACATAGCCGGCTTAGCTAAAATTATTCTTCAAGTGAAAGAAAGTCGAAGACTTTAACACCTTTGTGAAGATGGGGTCAATATCAGGAATATATTGCAAAAAGAGCTTAAATTATCACCTTCCCCTGTCATTCGTTATGCTACAACATTAGTGGAAAAATCCAAAAGCTCTTTTAGGTCTGTTAGCTAATAAATGGATTGCTAGGCAAGTGTTCAGTGTCATTAATAAATTCTTGTGGCATGCTTTACTTAGTATCAGCAGAAAGCCTTCGTCCCTTCCATCCCTGAACACACACCTATTTAATAAGGACAGAAGGAACTGCCTACATTGCTTTTTTTTTTTTCTGCCTGCTGGAAACACCCAAGCCCACAAACAGATGCGAACTTTCAGTGCATCTTCTGAGGTCAGCATGAAGCAGCAGACGAACCGTAGGTGATCAGTCCTGGCTGATTCAAGCTCTTTAAGAGATGCAGACAATGACATTAACAGTGGCAGGTTAAGTCCAGACAGCTTTCCATCCAAAGATCTCTTACAGCATAACAAAAGACTAGCAAGAGCCAGAGGTCCCACCCAAGGCTGGGATGCACTGTACGTTGGTACAAGCAGGGATTATTCTCTGCCTTATTCAGGGCTGTTTCCCCAGCCCCCAGGCACCGGGATACCCGGTGGGAAGGGCTCAGCCCTTCTCAGTCATTCCTGCTGGCACCGTTCCAATTTGTCTAAAGACACTTAAATATTCATCGAGAGAGCAAGACGCTGTCTCGCCGGGTGCACAGACTGCTCTCCAGGGAGACAGGACACCTGGCTTCTCCACTCCCTGTTCCATCAAATCATTAATTATTTAAAATAACAGGAAAGAGGAAGATACACTCTCTACAGCAGACATGTTCGGAGCCCGCTGTTTACGGTACTCTCTGGGGTCTTGTGGAGACCAGGGTTTGCATCTCCCCTCCGGCAGAAGCAAGGATCAAATCTAGCCTTCCCCCTTCCTCAGGGAGGATGCTCTACCCACTGAGCTATCATACAAAAGAAGGGCTTCCCCTTTATCCACACAGACCTTATGTTTGCTTTTCCTACTGGAAAGCATTGGTTTTTTTGTTTGTTTGTTTGTTTTATTCAATTTGAATAAAAATAAAACACAAACCCACAGCTCTGAGACCAGCAGCTAGCCATAGACACCCTCCCACCCCCTCAATCTGTGTTTGCTCAAGAGGTCAGGGTCTACCTCCCCATCTCACGACTGGGCCAGCCAAGCCTTGCTCATGGTCCTCACCGCAGCACAGCGCTTGGCTACAGAGACCCTCGGCAGTGGGCTTCCATGAGATGGAGACCGCTGGCTCAGCCCTGCTGCTCGCTGCCCTGAAGATGCCTCTGGGGTAGCTGTGCCCACAGAGGGGCATTTCTGAAGTAGCAGAGAGTCTCCACACGCGTCTCCGCATCCCCCCGGAACACTGCCTGTCTCCCTGCATCTCCTACCACATGGCGCACACCCCCGCGCTCTCTCGCAGGAGCAGCACAGACCTGCACAAGGGTCCCCGGGACAGGGGTGTCCCCCAAAACTATCCTGATCCCAGGGAACAACCCCAACTACACCCTGGAGTTCCATTGCTGGCTGCAGCAAACCGTGGCAGGTGAACAGCACTGGCACCCTCGTGTGGTCGCCGGGATCAGCGTGTGCTCGCAGGCAAACGAAGCCGTAGGGCCGGGATGGAGGGCAGGGGAGGCTCCTCCAGGGTGTCCTGCTGAGGGAAAGAGGGGCCCATGACAAGGACCAAGTCTGTAGGCCAGCATGGTACAGGGAGGGAATACAAATCTGAAGGCACCTCTCCTATCCTGAGAGTGGGGTGCATTAATGAATTCCTGGGGTGCATTAAGAAGAGTGTGGCCAGCAGGTTGAGGGAGGTTATCCTCCCAGCCTACTCTGCCCTGGTGAGGCCATATCTGGAGTGCTGTGTCCAGTTCTGGGCTCCCCAGTTCAGGACAGACAGGGAACTACTGGCGAGAGTCCAGCGGAGGGCTAGAAGGATGACGAGGGGACTGGAGTATCTCTCATATGAGGAGAGGCTGAGAGCTGGATCTGTTTAGTCTGCAGAAGAGAAGGCTGAGAGGGGATCTCATCAATACTTATAAATATCTAAAGTGCAGGTGTCAAGAGGATGGGGCCAGACTCGTCTGTATGATGCCCAGTAACAGGACAAGGAGCAATGGGCACAAACTGGAACACAGGAAGTTCCATCTCAATGTGAGGAAAAACTTCTTCACTTTGAGGGTGACCGAGCACTGGAACAGGCTGCCCAAGAGGTTGTGGAGTCTCCTTCTCTGGAGATATTCAAAACCCGCCTGGACACCATCCTGTGCAACCTGCTCTAGGTGATCCTGCTTTAGCAGGGGGGTTGGACTAGATGATCTCCAGAGGTCCCTTCCAATCCATACTGTTCTGTGATTCTGTGAGACCAGCAGCAAAGAAACCCCCTTTCTGCAGTCTGGTCCCCTTTGCTGTCTTGGCCACTGGGAAGCCATATGCAGGAGAAACCAAAGTCCTGCCTACCATGATTTAAGCTCATGCCTTCCAGTCCTGCCCATCTTGAGTTTGAAGAACAGGTTATTCCTTTCTCCTCGGCACCACCTTCCTATGCATTTGAAGGCCGACAAACAGCATTTACTCAATCAACCCAACATGTCACCCCATATATGTGGCAAGGCTGAGTGCAAGCAAACACAGGAAGGGCGAGAAAATGCAAGGAGTAGGGAACGCTCGTGTGCCACACTTACCCAAACAAATGAGCTATGGGGAGAAAGCTGTGGGGCCAGACCCACGCCAGAGTCCTTGCACAGGCTGAACTGAATGGCTGTGGCTGAAAGAGTGGCCCTCGTGTAGCTCCGGGAAAGATTTGCTGCCAGGAGAGCCACTACCTGGTCCTTTGTGAAAAGGCATCATCATCTCTCCAGCCTGGAGATGGACAACACTGAGAGGACCAAGCACCCACTTTTGTAAATTTTTTTTTTTGCTGTTTTGGACTTTCTTTCCCTGTCTACCTCAGACCTCCCTGAAAGACATCTGATTCTCCCCCCAACCTCAGCTCAGCCACTGCCTGGTTCCTTCCTCCTCATACTATCAAAATAGAAAAGAAAAGGAGACAAAACCAGACCCAGGTGCTGAAACAGGAGAATTGAGTAAAACTGAAGAGCACTTTTAACCCCCTCCTGCACCCGCTGCTGTGCCCTGGCCATCTGGTAGATGAGAGCACTTCATCTCCTGGCAACACCAAACCCTGAACTCTTATTTTTAGGAAAAAAAACACCCCAACAACTCACCCCGTATTTCCTGCAGAATATAAATCCTTCTCCTCCCAGATCGTTTTGCAAATAGAATTATACCCCCCACAGCCTGGCATTAGCGGCACTTAGCCGAGCCACGCTGAGGTAAAAGGTGGCACCGGCCGATAGGTAACAGCCGTGCGGCCCCCTGACCGAAAATGGCGGTAGCTGGATCTCCCCCCCCTCAAGTCATCCCAAACCGGCCTGAAAACACCGTGTCTGTCACAAAGAGGATTTATTTTATTTTATTTTCCTTTAAATAACAATTAAAGACGCGCTCTGCTGCGGCGAAGCGGCGGCGGCCAGCCCTCCCACCCGTGAAGGTGGCGGGGCCGCGCCTATCAGCCCGCCCCGAGGCGGCGGGGCCGCGCCTGTCAGCCCGCCCTGAGGCGGTGGCGGCGGCGGTGGCGGGGCAGGCGGGCCGCGACATGGGGGACGACCTGGCGTCGGAGGGTGACACCCGTGAGTGGGGCCGAGGCGGGGGCTGCCCCAGCGGGGCCGGGGCACCGCGTCGTGAGGGGGATTTGCGTGGAGGGAGAGGCCGGGAGCGGCCCCGGCTTCCCCCCGGGCCCGGGGGGGGGACTCTGGGGCACGGCCGAGATGCTTTAAAGCATAACAAGACGTATGAAAAACCATTCAGAAAGAAATTAGGTGTATAAGCTACGCGGGAATCGAGACTGCTTTTGGCCCAAGGCATCCTGTACCCCTAAAATGCTGCGAATAACGCCAGTAGCCCCCACTATGGCGTTTTGGTCCCTTTTATCAACCAGTCCCTGGCCACACTGGGTTGTCTTTGTGTCCTGCAGCCTCAGGCAGAGCCCATCAGACAGTTTTAGTGCATTTCTTTGCATGCCTTTCATCTCCTGTGCTGCTTTTTAAAATCTCTTGCATAATAAACTGCCTGTGAGTTGGTGCATCGCACTGAGGGTAAATCACTTAAATTGTTTTCCACGCTGCCTGGGTTAACTGAGCTCATATGCAGTACCATAAGGTATGAAATACCATGGAACCTGAGCTCAAAATAGGAGGAAAAACTGCTGAATATCTGCTGAAATGCTGCTGTCGGACGGGTGCGTGGTATGATGATGACGGAGTCTCAGTATACAGTGTAGAAAATCCAGTTCCTGCAGAAATCAGTGTCCAAATTCTGCTGCCTTCAGTGAAGCAGCAGGTCCAACACTCATGAATGACCCTGTCTGATATTAAGATTTGTGTTATTCCTGTTTTTCTTGAGCTGAAGGTTTTTGTTTGAATGTAAGAGGAACAGAAATTGGAGGATAAGGTTATACCTCTGCTGCCATAAGAATCCACAGCAGGGGTGCCTTTCTCCTGTGCCCTCCAGAGAGAAATGGGATAGTGCTATTTAGACAAGTCTCCTGTTTATGTTCTCAGTGTGGTGGAATGGGAACAATAGTATGTTTTGATTCCTCTATGGCATGTGCTTAGTGTCTAGTCAATACGTTGTGCTTAGTGTCTAGTCAATACATTGATACAAACTGAAGTTGCATTGAGCCCCTGCTACCCTCAAACTACAGCCTGAAATCTGCAGAAACATAGAAGAGAGCAGAGCCTCTGAGCCAGCTCTCCAGTGGGATGTGACAGGCTGAAGTCAAACACTTCTCTCGAAAGACTTCCCCAAAAGCACCACGACAGAGACTGAGTCCAACACAGACTGACACCAGCTTTGCCAAAAACCTTCAGAGCCTCCCTGTTGGGCTGTGGCAGGCTCAGAGTCACAGCCTTGCTCTCGTTTCTTGGCAGGAAGGTTTGTTCGGTCAAGGAGAAGATTGGTGGGGCAAGGCCCAGCACGAAGAGTAAACATTCTTAAATTGTGCCTAACTGTGCAGGACAAATACTACCGGTTGTGGTAAATTATGTGCAGAACTGCCACACTCTATTAAGAGATGCAACACTAATCACAGGCCAGGCTAGCACTTTTGTGCTGCTTGGCTGATTCAGGTTGCCCGGAGGAGCACAGCAGGACCATGTGTAAAGGCCTCCTTGTAGAGCAGTGGAATCTAAGTGGAGGAATGGAGGAAAAGGTCCGTGTCATCTGCGTGAGCCGTCATACTGACTCCGAGCCTCGGAGGATGCCCAGAGGACATGGACCTAATGGATCAAAAAGTTTTGCAGCTGGAGCAAGCCCATGCAGAAAAAAGATGCTGAATTAGATGAGAAGCTGGAAGACCACTGATGTGGAACAGGGGTGCTCAGGGAAGGGGAGATAGTGGGAGAGGATGAATCCAGCAAACATGCCAACATCTCTAGGGCTGGTATTCTTGCTGGAAGAATCTTTTTGCTGTCACCCTTCCTTGAAGCCGCTGGGGGCCAGTGAGATGAAGGGGAGGTTTGTTGGGGCATGCTGCTCCGTGTTCCTTGCCAGCAGTGTTTTAATGCCCGCTCTTCTGTCTCTGCTGCAGTGCTTCATTCAGAAAAGGAGTTCCACGATGCGGCGAAGCATAATGACACAGCCAGGATGGAGGAGCTCATCAGGAGAGGGGTTGACATCAAAGCCAAAAACAATGTAAGTCCTGGGTTTTTCCACCTCTAAGCTGCAGGAAGTGCTGAGGGTGTGTTTCAGAACTGCAGGTCCTTAATGCTACTCTTCTCATTAGGTGTTCAATTGGTCAAAGCTTTAAAATACACGGCCCACTGCTAAATAGGGCCTGTGGCAACTGAGCAGTTTCACAACACACTGCAACCCACAGCACTGTCATTCTGGCCAGACTGGAAAGTTGAAAGCGCTGAAGGAGGGTGATAATATATGGTTACCCGTGTAACCCGTGTGCCAGATACACATGGCTGCAATGAAAGGCTTTGATTTTGCTATCTCTGTATGCAAAGGCTGTGGCACTAACTCAGTTCCTGGTGCAGGTCTCCCTTGTTGACCAGCAGGAACCTGAAAATATGGGATTGCTCCCATCCCTATTGTTTCAATCTCTCCATCTGTGGTCAGCGATGTTTCTCATTCCGGTACTGTTATTATAGTCCAGAACTGCAGTTTCTCAGTAGAAGGTAACTAGCCCCTGTCTGCCTGACAAGAGAGCAAAGAGACAGAGGGCTATGTCCAAAGAAAACCCTGCACAATGAGAAATTCTGGCTGGAGGGATGGCAAAGGAGATTTTGGGCTTCAGGAAGGCTGGTGGATACACACGCACTCTGTGTACAGCAGCCTTCCCTCTCTCTGCTTCTTTTCCTTCCAGACAGACCGGACTGCCCTGCACTGGGCTGCGGGAGCAGGGAACGTGGATGCTGTGCGACTGCTCCTGGATCATGGTGTCCCAGTGGATGACGAAGACAGTGTACAAAAGCAACTCTCCCTTGCATGTCCTGCAAATGTGTTCTGTGTTGGGGGAGCGCCGGGGACTGGGTGCTGGGCCGGCAGTCACAGACTTCACCTTAGCCCTGGGTGGGTGGCACAAGGCATTGCAGTGCTTGGGAAGCTGCAGCCTCCCTGCTGAGGCAGGTGCAGTGCCTTTCTGGAGCAATCCTTGTTTCCAGATGTGTCTGTGCTCTGTCTTTTGGCCTTTTCCTTGCATGCACAGTGACTGGGAAATAGGCTGGTAGAATCTGTCAGGTTTTCTGCATAGCGTGGGGCTGTTTGGCTTCTGTTCACGTTGTTGAGGCTTGTGGGAAAAGTGACAGCCAGCAATAACAACCCCATAACAACCAGGCTAATATGCAGCACTGACTAGGAAGTAGCAGTCAAGAGGCAAGTCTGTGCTCAGCTGCTGGGACCATCATGGCAGGAATAATAGTAATTGGAGAAAGTGGGGCTAAAAAACCCCAGAGAGAAATAAAAAATATCTGGGAAACTTCCTGAAGGTAGAGGGACAGCTTCTCTCCAGGGTGGGGATGGTGGTGGCTGCAGTTTAGCTCTAAGTATCTCTGTTCTCTTCCACCCAGTTTGGAATGAACGCACTTCTTCTGTCTGCCTGGTTTGGCCACCTCCGTGTCCTGCAGATCCTCGTCAATGCTGGGGCCAAGATTAACTGTGTCGATAAGGTGAGAGAGTCTCCCTGCATGGGTCCATCATATGGCTCCAGACAGTGACAGAGGGGAGAGAGGCTCACCTGTAAGCTGTGTGACAGCATCTGCTATGGGGAGTGCCATCTGCACTTCTGCCTTGTTCCTAAAACAGGTGTAATAGTTGTAGCTATAGAGATGTACACGGCTTTCTCAGCTCACATTTGTGCCGTGCTGAGGTGGAAGGTGTTACAGAAATAGGAAATGGGTTTAGCGAATCAGCAGTCTGTGTATTTTAAAATAGACCTTGGTTGGGAAAAGGAGCATTAATACTTCAGTCATAACTTGCTGTCTGCAGCACAAGCTGGTTTAGCCCTAGAGGTGCAGGAAGGCATGGAATGGGTCTTTGCTAACAGAAATGGGTTGTTAATAGAGACTGTCCCGCAGTCTTGGACTTGTTAAATGAGTGGTCTTTCATCTCCTTTCCAGAATGGCAGGAACCTGCTCCACTGTGCGGCTCTGAGGGGACACATCCAGGTGATAGAGTTCATCATGGAGGACCTGGAGGACATGTGTGTGGATAAGGCAGACAGGGTAGGAAGGCTCTTCACCGCTTTGTTTCACAAGGTCTGATACTGCTTTGCTGAGCTTAGCAGAACTGTTGCCCTTTATCTTAGGAAGAGATTCAGAGTCAGATGCTACTTCCAGAGTACCAAGGGTATCCCGTACAGGCTCTGGCCCTCCTGCAGAGAACAGCTTAGGGATGATGGGGATTCTGGCTCTGGTCAGGCTTTGATAGCCAAGGCTTCCCAGTGTAGCCTTTTGCAGAATAAATTCAGGCATTTCAGTGTGCTCCTCTCTTGCAGCGGATGCTCCAGGCTATATTGTAGGTAAGCAATAACCAAAGGTGGCCCTCTCCCAGCATATTCCAGCATTAGCTGATCTGTTCCTGAAGACAGCGTAGGAGCACACAGGAGCTGGCACACACTCTTTTCCACTCCCTCCATGGTTCCTAGAGCAATCCCTGTTCTGATGCTTGGGAGTTAAATGAGGCAACGAGAGATCTGCCTTTCCCCCTTTCCCCAAAAGGGGTTCTGGCTCACTCAATAACTGGGGTGTCAGATATTAATTCCATTTTTTTATCCTTAGTTGCCTTTAGTAAACTATTTATTATTCTCTATTTATATGAAATAAACACTGAAAAAATCTCTTTTCCAGTGTTTGGTGAGACCAAAGTGCTTGGAGTTGTTAGCCCCAGTGGATAGTTCTGTTCACCTTGTTTTGTTAGGGTCATCCCAAATGTAAAGAAGAATAAAAGTTAACAGCAGAATAAAAGGTAACTCCTTTTGAAGTGTGGCACTTTTTCCTGCTGTGGACTGGGTTATCACCCAAGACATTATTATATTGCTTGCAGCAGATGATCTAATCTTGTGCTTTCTGAGCCTTTCTCAGACTATATGTTTCTGTTTCCTTTCAAAGATGGGCAGGACAGCATTTCACCTGGCTGCAGAGTACGGGCAGCTGGAGGTGGTGGAGTTCCTAATTCAGCTGGGTTGTTCTCACAGTGCCAAAGACAAGGTACGGGCATGAAATCACACGCAAGGGAGGTAAAATCCAAGGATTAGAGGATGTGAAAGTCAGGAAACAGGATACTACACAAGGCTCATGGAGGCAAGTTGTCAGCAGTTGTAACTACGGTCGTGGTATGTCAGGGCTTTTCTTCCCTACCCACCTTGCACCTCAGTCCATGTTGGATTTCTCTTCAGGACTTTTCAGACAGGATATGGTGCGAGCCTGGTGGACCATGGTCCAGTTTAAGGTAGCTGGGTTTCTTCACTCCTTGCTGCACCTATTAGAAGACTGTTTCAGAGTCGTGCTGCTGGTTACAATCTCCTTTTCAGTCACGCTGGATATACTTACTCTGTGCAGGGTTGTGGTGTATGAACACTCAGTCCTGTGGTACACATATGTATAAAGTGATGTTTACTTTCAGGAAGAAAATGCAGCCTTGCATTTAGCTGCTAAAAATGGACATCTCTCTGTGCTGCAGAAGATTATAGATGTTGGAGTGGACATTGATGGAAAGAACTTAGTAAGTACCTTTAAATGAAATAAAAACCACATCAGTTTCACCCTTTCCCTCCCTAGAAATACCCTCCTGCCACAGTCAGCAGGCTGAACAGTCAGTATTGACAGGAGAGGTTTAGAAGATAGCTGATTTCATCTAAAGCGTAACGTGTAAATGTAGGTCGCACTGGCAGAGTATCAGTGAAAGGCAACATCCTTCTTGGACCAATAGCCAATTCTAAAGTGTTGCCTTTTCTTCCTGCTGTATCTGCCAACCTACCTTGTCACTCTATTTAATCTTCCTCTTTCTCCCTGACCCTTGTACGCTCAAGTTCCTAAATGGTTATTGAGTGTGTTTTACACTAAACTTCACGATGCTTTATAATATTTACTTAGTCACTGAATATATGGACCTTCTCTTTGATAGGCCTGCTTTGGAAAATTATGTGGCTGGAACATAGTTAATGATTTAGATAGCAAATATTGGCTTACTAACGCTGTCATTTATTCCAGAGCACACTCACAATTCAGTTTGTCAGCAACTTTTTTAGTCTTATTTAGTTACTGTCTTTGAAATGTGTATTTGATTGTGATTAAGATCTGAAAGAAAAGGGAAACCACCTACTGTGGTAACTCTGGTAGCGTTTGTCTTCCCCCAGATGAGCTGCCCTTTGTGCAAAGAGCAATAATAAAACCAGATTAAATCAGTTGGGAATTCTACTTGTTTCTGTTTTCTTGTAAAGAAATGGGCTACAGCCCTCATAAGGGAAAAACAGTGGCTGAGGGCCACAGGTTTCCAGTTCTGCCTATGGCTGTTTCTGGACTATTCTAGGAAAATGATTTGTCTTTGTTGTGCACGTGATATCCCTTTGTGTTTGCTAATGGGCTCAAGGGGAGAAAAGATGCTGAACGTGACGTCTGTCTTGTGGCCCCTGGGCCAGCTGTTTCCAGTGGCATAAGAACATAGCAGTACTCTGATATGTTGGTGGCAGATAATTGTGTCCTTTATCTTCCTGGCAATCGATTGGAGATCCCTGGCTCTCAGAATTGCTAAACATGTCATGGATTCAGAAGACAGGGTAGAGGCTTGCTCTTTCTGCTGCCTTGTCTTGGCCTTGTCTACAGAAATGCTGCTTGTCTCTTTTTTTTTGCCTTGTCCAGGAGGGACTTACGGCTCTGCATCTGGCTGCTGAGGGGGGTCACAGCAACTGTGTGAAGCTGCTCTTGGAAGCAGGTGCCAACGTCAATGCCCAAACCCAGGTGAGCTCTGTGGAGGTGATGCCATTTCCAAACACTGTGTTGTGGATTTTTGCCCAGCTCTGTGGCCTCCCAGGGAGGGCACCCATTATCGAGTGAGGCCGTTGGAGCCCAGAACTTCAGAAATAGCACAGGGAGGCCAAAGGAAAGCGTATACTTTGAACAAAGAGGCGGGTGAAGCTGCCCTGGGACTTGTTTGGCCATGGAGACAATCTCTATGGATTTATCAGTATGGGGGCATGGGGCTCTTGCAGGAGGGAAGCAAGGAGATCTCTGTGGACAATCTGTAAGAACTGCAGCTTCTGAGAAGAAACTCTGACTAATACCCATCTCTTCTGATGTGCCTCTCAGAAGAAGATGAATTGCCTTCATTACGCAGCACTGCATGGCTACGAGGAGATAGCCAGGATCCTCATGGATGCAGGAATCCACACAGACGCTGTTAATCATGTAAGTCCTGCTCAATGCTCTCATCACTTACAGAAAGGCAAAGCCACTTTGTGGAGCTCTGCAAGGACCAGTGCTGCCATGGGGTCTGTGCCTACGGGGCAGTATCCCCAGTCTGCCCCCAGTCTGGGCTGGCAGCTGTCTTAGAATAAGACATGCTGGGCACAGCATGGTCCTTTCGCTGCCATGAGCTCAGCTCTTCCTAAGCACAGGGTCTTCTTTCCACAGCAAAACGCATCAGCAACACACATTGCAGTTCTGCAGAACTTCCCAGCCATGGTGAAGCTCTTCATTGACGCCGAGTGTGACCTTGACATTCCAGATAATGTAAGACTGCAGCTCCTGTTCTTTGTCTTTGAAATGTGAACCCATTATATGGGGGATTTGATCACCTTGGGGACAAGATTAAAGAGGAGTGCTTTAAAACAGGGAAGACCTGGAAGTGCAACTTAGGAACTGTGAAACCTGTGAAAGATTCTAAGCGTTGCAGCGAGGTAATCACTTGATGGTATTCAGCATGTGGGCTGTGCCATGTCCCTGGGACCGGTGCACAGAGACGTTGCAGAGGGAAGCAGGGGGAGAAATTTCAGGCTGGAAGATACTCTGCAAAATGTTTTGGGGGCTGAGAATGGGAGGCAAGCCTGGAGGTAGCTGGTTGTCTCACCAAATTGTAATTTTGTGAATGAGGGGCTTTGCTAACAAATGTGTAACTTCTTTGCAATGTTTTGGTTCATGTTCATTCTTGTAGTGATGTTCTGTCTGATGACACCATCAAATCACTACATTTTGTGTTTGATTTCAGTTGTTTCCATCAAGCAGTCCCAAGGTGCATACAGCTTACAGTGCATACACGTTAACCCAGCCCTGTGTCCCAGGAGCAAAGAACTGGCACGGGTCCTTTCCTCCCTTGGCCAAACTATTTTCCTGCAGACATCTTTTAAATAACAAGCAGGAAATAATATAGTCCTATAAGTGACCCTAGGGAGCTTTATGGAACTGAAGAGGTTCCTTCTTTAGACTGAAATGTTATCAGGGAGGCTTCCTAGTGCTGATGCTGGGACAGGGACAGACCAGTTTTGCTCAGCCTGAGGAGCTCACCTCCAGTTTGAGGTAGGAGGGTGTTTGGCCCTCAAGTTTCAAAAGGGATAGAGGGGAAAGGAACAGAGCTGACAGCGTTCTTACAGCACTTCCTCCTGCTATTGTCCTTCTAACCTCACACTTGTCCCTCTCTGAAATTTAGTCCTTTCACTCTCCTTCTGCAGAGGCAGCAGACCTCACTCCACATTGCTGCGGAGCACGGCAGGCAGGACATTGCCGAGATGATTCTCATTGCAGGAGTTAATCTGAAGCTAACAGACAAGGTAAATGCCTCTGTGGGTTGAACAGATTCTGGGGGTCTCTGGAGGGAAAATATGGATGGTTTTTGCTATTGTTTTTCATAATTTTCAAGGAAGGCTAGTAATAATATTAAGATCTGGACATTTCCAGGGGTAAGGCCTTGGACCACTGCTGAGTAGGTAATTTTGATGTGTTTTCCAGGAAGGAGGTGACTAGTGGCTGAAGCAGCTTTCAGCTGCAGTGCATGATTGCCACCTTCCAGCCGTGCATGCAACCACAGTGAGACTCAGCGCAGGGAACGCATTCACACTTCTGTGTGTGAAATTGGGATTCTGCTCACATCTGAGGCTAGAACCATTCTCACTGACATGCCTGATGGCTGGGCTGCCTCACTTTCCTTCATGCAATTTTCAAATCTTGCTCCTTTCTGCCCTACGCTTTTAGATATAAATACAAACCCCCCTCCGCCAAATCCCAAATCGTGGTCATGTAAGGAGCTTAATTACATTTTCATAGTCCCATCAGCCTATGCTTCTCCTAGGACACATTTTCTAATCGTGCGTATGTGGAGCATATAAAATTAATGAAGTCGTATAAATCACTTCAGTTTCATGTGTCAGCAAACCCGCTGTGCAAAAGGCCGTAACGCGCCTTGGATTGTGCTGAGCTGGTCTGTTAACAGCTGCGCCCGTGTTGCTGGGAGCCTGGAAGCGCCCTGCCATCCACAGGAGGCTTTCCCAACCGCTCCTGCCAAACGGGCAGATCCCCTCTGCCAACAGAGGGCTTGCTGCAGAGCCTGGAAAATAACTCTCCGTGCCCTGCACACAGCCCCTCAAAGCTGGCTCACATACCAGGCGTTTACCGGCGGAGAACAGGGATCCTTCATCGCGGCTGGTGCACTGCTCAGTGGGCCACGCTGCCTGCTGCTGCAGACTGCCGGGCGGGCACGGAGGTTGGACCTCTGGAGTGTGCAAGGTCTTTTCCAGCTGATTTTTCCTCTTCTAATTTCAGCAAGGGAAAACATCTCTGCACGTTGCCGCCCGAGGCAATCACATCAACTTGGCGGACATGATTATCAAAGCCGATCGGTTTTACAAATGGGAAAAGGTGAGCAGCTTACACCACCCTTCCCTGCGCTTTCCGGGGCAGATGTAGCTTTATCCTCTCCACGACCAACCGTCAAAAGGAAAGAAATGCAGGCCATCCTGTGGCAACCTGACCTCTACTTTCATCACCTTACTTAAGAAAAAACAAAAGTCCACTTAAGTCTTTCTTTATTTAAAAAAGCCTTTGTTGTTAGAAGCCCCAGGCTGAACTGAAAGTAACAAGGGTTTTCAAAGATTCTTCGGCAGCTGTTCCCAAAGCCCTGTAGAAGTGACAGGTAGTGTTAGTTCCTTTTCCCAGGAGGAGAAACTGAAGCACTGAGCAGGAAAATGCTTGGTCCGCAGTCACCAATGGGACCCAGGGAGTTTTTCAGCCGTGGAAAGCAGACACCTCTTGCTCTTGTTGGCATCAAAAAACTCACTTCCAGATGCTCAGCCCCAGTCCCCCATCTGAAACCCAGGCTGGCTTGGGGCAGGCAGAGCAGGGAGCGTGCTGAAAGTACAGCCGAACACCGCATCCCTTGCGCCCTCGTAAGACACTGGGCATCCTCCCCTACCAGGAAAGACAGGGTCCTACCAGGGAAAGAACAGGAAGACAAGGAGGGCACATGCCTGTGGCTTGGGTGCAGCTTCAGGACTAACGCTGTGCGTATCAGGCCCTTGCGTGGGCTTCCTGCACAGCCCTGGGAAAGTCATTCAGCCTCTTTGCAGTCTGATGTGTGAAGGAGGTGAGCACATGCCCGCATGGCAGGGGAGCAAGGAGATTTAATTAAGTGATTCTGCATACAAGCCCCAGATAAAAGGCACTGCAGAAATGCAAATTGGGATCTGCAAGGGCTTCTGCAGCAAAGCTGCTATTAACGATGTTTGTTAACGTGTATGATGAGAACAGAGTGAAATGAGAATAAAGAGAATTAAAAAAAAAAAAGCGCTGTACCAGAATGAACTCACAGTGACCCACAGAGCTGAGGATGTGGGAGGCTGCGAAACAACAGGTACATCTGCAGCATCCTGACCGAAACTCCTCTTTGGGCTTTGCAGGACAATCTGAACAGCGACTCCGACTCCTGGGTAGCAAAGCACTTGACCTTTAAGCAAGATCACAGGCTGGAAACACAGCACATTCGCTCCGTAATGTGGAGACTGGCCACCAAGTACCTCAGGCCTGGTGAATGGAAGAAGCTGGCCCATTACTGGAAATTCACTGATGCCCACATTAGGGCCATTGAGCAACAATGGACAGGTATGAAGCACTGCTCAGATATCTTCCTTCCCTCACTTGGACTGTGCTTCTAGGAGATAAGTCTGCAGCAATAGCAAAGCATGAAGAAAACCAGCTGGCTTATTTGAAACAACCTAAAGATTAGGTTAAAAATGCTGGTTGTAACGAATGTGGAGTTGTCCACATCCTGGAATTTGTCTAGGAGTAAAGCACACAAGCACGGGGGTTAGTAGCAGGTTCTTGCTACAATTCTTGTTCTATAGGATGGAAGAAATTTGCTGGGTTTATTTTTTCTTTTAAGGAACTGAACCAAGGCAGCAGTAAATTTAGAATTTGCAAGGGGCTAAGCTATGCTCTGAGGGCAGAAATTGTGTTGCCATAAAAGGTTTTCTGACCAGGCCAAGCTCATTCCTGGCCCATTCCATTAAATTGAACATTACTCTAGCAATCACACCACAACTAGGTACAGCTAAACTTTACTTTAGAGCATCTTAGGAAAACCCAGAGGAGGGAGAAGTGTCCAAACCCTCCAATTCAGAAAGGTGCCCTGGTCAGGGCCACGCACGGTAAGTGCAGGATTTCATTTGTGGTTTGACCTTGCCAGGCACTAAAAGCTACAGAGAGCACGGCCACAGAATGCTGCTTATCTGGCTCCATGGCGCAATCACGGCAGGAGAAAATCCAATCAAGGGATTGTATGAAGGCCTTGTGGGCATCGGAAGAAGAGATCTAGCAGGTAATACTTTTGTCTTCCTTCAAATAACACGCACCAAGCACTACCCGAATTCTGTAGTTACACAACAGAGAGGAAAACTTGTGCAAAGCCAATTCACACGAGCTGGAAGGTGCCCTGCCCCCTCGCTACCATTGCACATCATTTTTCCTCTTCATTTCAATAAATTAAAAAAATCCTGCCAGAGCTTTGTACTTTCATGTGCAGCAGAACCTTCTCTTTTCTTTTACAGAAAGCATTCGGAAAAAAGCAAATGCAGACTCTGCCTCTCCCCGGAAGTGTACAGCAATGTAAGGCAGGGGGGCACCAGCAGTTTCTTCAGCTGACACTTCCGCAGCTTGTCTTGGAGGCGCAGGAGAAACTCCTGCCCCGCTACTGAGCACAAGGCAGCTGCGACTCAAGGGCTTCTTGTCAGAAACAGCTGGCATTGCTGCCACTTCCTTCGTGCTCTGAAACAACAAAGGCATCAGCAAACGCTAACGGTCTAAAACGCTTCTTTGCACAGAAGGGAGATTTTTTTATCAGCTACTGCATATGGTCTGGGTACTGTAATAGTTCAGCGAGTGAGTCTCACTTGTCATACTGTGAGTGGCAGGAAATACTACACTTTTACTGTAACTTGTTTACATCACATTTTGTATATAAATTTTTAATCATCAAATTTTTAAGTTACTGAGGGGAAAGCCTTTGATTTCAGAAATGTTCTTTACATACCTTTTTGGGGGTGTCCATCACTCATGTCTTAGATGTGTTCATAAATGCCCACCCTAAAATGGAAGGTAAGAAGAAAAGTCAAGGCTACCACTCGGTCCTTTTGGAACCTTAAGGGCTGTGATCCTTAATGTTTCCACTCTTCACAAAAAGCTTCAGAGAAGAACACTTAACATATACTGTTTATAAATAGACATTAACATACACGTACAGTTTATAAATCAAATAGGTAACTTTGTAATCTCAAGGGGAAAATAATGTAAGTGTGAGGTAAGAATGGCCATTGGTGATCTACACAGCCTCTGAGAAAGACAGTTCTCTTAAATACCAATTTGTCATGTAATACATCATATTTATTTTTACAGCATTTCAAGGGGAAAATAATGTATTTCAATAAATTCAGATTCTACCCTTAAATTTGTAAGTTATGTCTTAGTCATTCTATATTAAAAAAATACTACATAACTCTTACTTAGAGCTAAACCAGTGCAACCTTATAATTAAAGCTTAAGGCGAATTCAAGCAGAAGGTGCTGGTTTTCTCAATTTCCAGAGGCGGCTGTAGAGGCAAACCAGGACTGCAGTAGGCTACACGACTGGTCTCTCGTAGTCAGAAGACGACTGCTGAAGTTGAAGTTTTATTGAAAATCATTTTTAAACAGCAAGAAAGTTAAAAATTCAAACGTTTTATTTCAAATAGAAACAAACTAACTTACAACACACTAAGCAAGTAAGTGATGGCAACAGTGGCACTTAAACATCTTTTAAATCAAATATTCAACAAAAATATAGGTCAGCTTATAAGTACACAATCTGCATGTGGCAATATATACAGCTAAGTGAAAGGTATAAAAAAGAAATACTGTTCTGCTTAAGAACATGATAGTGAAGACTTTGGTAGCAAAAATGTCTTTGTTTTTAAAACTGTAGTCTTCAAAGATGCTTCCTTGAATTCAAAGACTAAAAATTAAACAGATCTATCCCATTACACTGCTGGAGGTGGCTGTCCACGGGTAGTTCACTGACTATGGATCCCATTGGGATCGCACAGTGATAATCGGCTAACGCAAGAAAAAAGGCAGAGTGGGAACGGTTGATTGTACACAGGAAGACCACCAAACCGATTCCTCATTTTCACCAGCACTCCGAAACCTACTGCTCTTCGTGCTCATTGCTGGCGTGAAGACTGATCTTCTGGACTTCCAGCTCTTCTGCGCTGACCATGGAGGGATCAATGGCTGCGTACCGGGTGCCGTGGAACTGCAGCAAGTGGATCTGTCAGACATAGAAAATAATGCTGAAAGAGGCGCAGAAGCATAAGGTTTAGGTAAAAGAGAAACATTCCTTCTGAGGATGAATCACAGCTCTGAGTACAAGAGTTCAGAGAAAGGACAGAGGAAGTCCTCCACAAATGCAGCTGCTCCCAGCCCTGCCCTTCTCTATCAGTGATTCAGGAGCCAGAGCGAACAGAGCTCAGGCACGTTGAGAAACAAAAGGAAGCACAGAAAAGGAGTTTCCTACTGCTGTTTGGCTATATGTGTTAGGTTGAGTTTGACTGCAGAGACTCACTTGAATGTATAGGTTGACCTCAGCACTCCTGCAGAGGTATGGAAAGTTGCCTCCTGTTTTGAGATGAGCTCTTCTGGCATTAGGATACAGCTTATACATTTCTTCTTTTGCTTCAGTTGAAAGCGCACTTTGGTCGAACACCTAGGTGACAAACCACAGCAGTTAGTTCTGAGTCTAATCAGATTTTGCTTATTAAATCCAACTGGATATATGCTGCTCCTAGAAGCAATTCTCAGCTTCTCTGTGGAACAGCATAAGTGAAACAGAGAACAAGCAGACCCATTAGGCATTGACAGCTAGAAAGCTAACGTTGTGATACATAAACATACGGCTGTGTTACCGCACAGAATTTCCAAGTCAGGATTTAACACAGAGGAGTCATGGCGTTTCCCAGTCAGTAGAAGGCTTTTCTAAATACAAAGTTCGATGCTGCAAGTATTTATTAAATTGCTAACAGAATATCCAGGCCCCACCTGCCGTGGGGAGGAAATGGTGTTTAAAGAAAAGGATTACATTGAGATTAACTTACATCCATAATGGTTACAGGGATGTCTCGAATTTTATGAGGTTCTACATAGGAGTTCTGGCAGTTGAGGGTAAGTCTTGAAGCGAGCTCACTCTGGCCCAGACTCTCCAGCTTTCAGCAGAGGGAAATACAGATTAACAACATATTTCACTGTGGGAAGTTAATGCAATATTAACAATACCAGCCAAAGAGAAATCTGCTCCTTAGTTTTAATGGGGAACATGACCACTTCAGATGAAGATTACAGTTCCAACTTAGCGTCTCTCTGCAGGAGACAAATGCTTAACACACGTTCCGTTAGTTGCTCCTGCCTACAGACATATCCCAGCACCTCCTCCTCTTCCATCTCAATTTCTCAACTCCCTCTCTCCTGATCTACATAAACAAACAAATTGATGACTGGAGCATCTCTTGTCTGAGGAAAGCCTGAGAGAGCTGGGTCTGTTTAGCCTGGAGAAGAGNGGAAGCCAGATAGTCACAGTGTCAGTTAAATTGTTGGGGCTTGTGACAGTCCACACCTGCCAAGGATCCGTCCCTTATTCCTCTCTTCTGGGTAAGCAAATGAAGAAAGCAGCAGAAATATCTACAACCTCCTGCTAAGCAAATCTAGAGATTGACATCAGAGCCATAGAATACGCAGTTACCTACCCTGTCCACCATGAAATCAATCCCATCGGCCATTTCAGGATCTAGAGGACCAGATGCAAAATTCCCAAGGACAATTTTTTTCAGCATAAAAGCAGGCATCAGCCAAAAGCTAAAATAGAAACAAGATGTAACAAATCTTTAAGCAGTTAGGACTCCAACATTAAGATGCTTTCTTGTGAGCACTCCCTTTCCTTGCACTGACCTCGTGCTTTATCTTCAAATGAAATCCTGAAGAAGCTTCAGGAGCCCAGAGATGGAAAACCATTTCAAGCTAGGTGCTTGAAATGCTCTGGGAAGCTGTTAGTCTTACATTGCAAGAGTATTTTAAACATGGTGAATAACACCTTTTCTAGCAAAACCATTCTGAGTGAGAAACGGGCAGAGTTCTTAAATCTGACCACACATCCACAGAGGATCACAGGATGACTTGTCTGCCAAATTCCACACTCCCAGTTGTGAACATTTCCATTTTCCTTGTGACAAGGCTTTAAAAATCACGAGTATTCCATCCCACACCTCCCTCACCCAGGCTGAAAACAAGATAGACACGTGTCCAACCAGGTCAGCATCGCATTTCGTTGCAAAATAATTAACGCCACAAATCTGACTGCTTGTCTCAACCGTCCTTACCTGTTTGCTGTCCATGTCTGATTGAAGATAGAAGTGTCACTAAAGGAATTACACAGGATCAGAGATTGAACTCTTGGAGATTTGTGTGTGTATTCTGCAAATTTTTGAGCCAGAAAGCCTCCCAGGGAAGCCCCAAAAAGGTGAACCTAATTCAAGGGAAGAAAACAGATCATGTTACACTTGTGAAATAAGTGACCTCGAAACACAACTTTTCATTACAAAAATAAGTCATTCAAGTTTTACTCTGTCCTCATAACCCAGTTTTTAAAAGAATCAAACTCTTTCTATTCACCTTCTGGTTTTATGCATGATATAAATGTGACAAATACTAAAAAAAGTAAATGTTTCCAGGTCATAGTCCAGATTTGTTTGCTCATCGAGCTTAAGAAAAAACTCAAACATTTCACTTTGTCTTCAATAGCTATTCCAATCCAAGATACTTCATTGTGGTATTCTGTACTACATGAGATAGGAAGGATAACTTCCACAGGATCTCATGAAAAACTAGTTAACCCACAATTTAATAAGCCTAGAACAGCAGATGAATTTAGACCAACTATGACAATTGTCAAAAGTATTCACCTTCAAAAATAAACTCTGTTCAAAAGTAAAATTGCAATGCAGCCTAATTTATACCTACGTTCTTGTGTCATATTTTATACACTTGCTCTTAAATGAGATTCTTTCAAACATCAGACTTTTATTGCAACTATACATCTCCCCATCTCGGAGCACTCACTTTATCCAGCTGAAGGTGGTCTAATAGTTTTCTGAATCCATCACAGAACTCAAGGTGATCCCAGTACACCGGATACTGCAACTAAAATAATACAAAATTAGGAAAAGCGAGTCTCTGATCAGACCTGTCAGCTGTCTGCTTGAAAGTCATCCCAACTCTCACAATTCAGGTGCTTCTCCCGTATGGTGAGGCTGGAGCTCCTCAGCAAGGTCCCTACTGCCAGAGGGTGTGAACACCTCCCCCTCGCTCACACAAAAATACACAACTGGAAGCACCGCAGAGCAAGTTTGTCGGGGAAAGTGCAGCATTGCTTCATTCTGTAATCGGCGGGAGGAGAGGCTGGAATGATTCTACAGCAATTCTGTAGCACGTACAGAAATCACTAACTGCTGCTAGAGAAACCAGTACTCCTAAAGCCATACTGTTTAGCAGAAATATTGTTGTACGAGTCAGTGATTCCAGTTCACCTCAGGAGCTGGGAAGCCACAAAGTGCACGCTGTCAGGATTTTAAGGAGTGACTCGGCATTTGCAGCTAGGCAGGCTAAGAACCGGGTTGTCCACCAGCCCGAAGGGAAACATGGAAACCCTGAGCTGACCCACATTTTGCCTCATGGCTAACAAAGATCCAGCTAGAGGCAAAGACGACTGGTGTCCAGGGCACACAAGGGGAAAAAACAGACCGAGATGTTAATAATGTGTATGCACAAGGCTCTGGGTAAACGCTGCCATAAACACAGAGCAGCTTCCAGCCTGGATCTGCACACTACATACTCTGGAGTACAACTTCAAATCTTTTTTTTTTGTGGATTCTCCTTAGTCAACACAAAGAAGTTAATTTTCATTATCAAATGATATCTGATTAGAGCAACAAGCACAAGTACGCTAACTTGGGCCTGGGACTGAGAATACTCACAGCGATAACTCTGTAGCCCCATCCAGTCAGCGCCAAAATCTGCTGGAAAAACACATCTGCAGTTCCGCTCACAGGAGGGAGAAATATGAGTGGGCAGCGAATGTTCCTAGGTCCCGCATCATACAGCGACCAGACTTTACTGTCATCATCGTCTACTATTATCTGGAAAAAAGAGGCAAGGGAGGGAGAAGAAACACACAAGACAAATTAAGTTCCTCAGCCAGCTTCCAGGATTGCTCCTACAAAATTTCTGTCATCTAGTAAATACTATAATACACAAAACTCCTTTGAACAAGACTGTCTTTTACTCCTCTTCACAATAGCTTTCTCCTTGAAGGCTGGTTACTAACTGGAATCACAATGTTTGTGTGAATACTGCTGGAAACAGAACTGCAGCCATGCACTGTCAGAACAAACGCTTTTGTGTCCTTACACAAGCTGGAATACAAATGTTGTGCCATGCAGAGTCAGCGGCAGCACAATATATGACACCTTATGGGGCTCATCCTTCTGCTGATAACTGGAGAACACGGCAAGTGCTGAAAGTAGTGAGTTACATCAGTTTTACAGTGATGGACTGCACTTCAGAAGTTACACCCTGAAAAAAAAATCTCTCTTCCTTTCTGAGGAAGTGTGGTTAACTGAAGTTTGCAATGCTTTGCTCCGGGTTTCAACTCAGAGGGCCTTGGTCAGAATGGTGGTACGTCCAGATCTGAAAATTCATACTGAAATAAATCACAGGAACGGCAAGGCCGTGCCCCAAAGGACCAGGCTTATGCAACAGTCCACAAGCAGAAAAGTATGCTTGGGAAAGGAGCTGCTGCCATGGCCCAGGACATCAGTTCTAGGTACTGAGAGCAACAGCGGGAGGCTGGAAGAGCCAGCGCTGCCCCAGGGGCAGCTTTTTAAACAACCATCGATGTTTGCATTCACTGGACAAAAGATATTACAGGTCTGGATACATGCAAGCCTACTGAATGAAGCGGCTAACACCACAAATTCTTGATCTGAAGCAGTTATAGCTGGCCACCAGAAACAGAGACGCACACAACTCCCAAAGCAGCACTGCAAAGAAAAACACTTCCATCATCTGCCAGCACCTCGGGAGCATCTGGAGCACCTAGGACAGGTGATGAGCTGACGGAAATTATTCACACACAAGCTGCTATCCTTAATGAGCAGTTCCTCATAGTGCCCATCTCAGGGCAGAAGCTAGAAGTCTTGGTACAATTAGTATCTTTAATGGTACAGGAATTCCATAAAGGTCATCTTTTCTAGCAATGCTGGAGCCTGACTTGTTTTTACAGAGCCTGTTCTACCAGCAAATTGTTTCGTACATTTAGGATGCTCTTTCGACACTCCAAACCAGCAAAAGCGTGCAGCTCCTACCAGACTGACAAGCACAAACCTCTGGGGAAAGCCTGTGTCACACAGCAGAAATTCATTTCCTCTGTGTCGAGATGTTATAGCTTTTTGAATAGTGATAGAAAAGCACAATTTGCTTTTCCATCACCACAGTTAAGCTTCTCAGGGGATCACAGAACAGTGTATCACAAATCAGATTTGCTCAACTAACAAATCTGCTTGTAATAAGAGCATGCGAGAAATCACACGATGCTGTTTTGTAAAGTCTCTTAAAAAAAAAAAAGAAAAAAGAAAGACTGCATACCAGAGCTTCCAGATCACTGAAACCATTTAAAAATAAACTTTGTACAAAAGCCCTCCCAACCCCCTTAAAACCAACCCTCTGCACACAACTCGAGCTCCACGCCTCGCTGTACTCAGCTGTCATTCTGTCAGCAATTTTCGATCGGTTCAGGGTAGCTGTCAGTGGCTACTACAAAATTTACCTTTAGGAGTATTTCCAAAGGTAAACCATACTCCTTGAAATCACAAACCAGTGTAGTTAATGGCTGATTTGGAAGGTCACCGGCCTTTTTCTTGTTCTGATAGATCAATCAAGATCACCTACAGTTTACATAAAGGGTAAAATCTGCACTTTGTAGAAACGAGGGGCAAAACTTCCCCCAAGGTGTCCCCTGCTGAAGACTTCTAGGAAAGACTTATCAAAGACAGCAAGTGGTGTATGCAAATGGAGGCTCACAGGCAAAGCTGAAGACTTCATTTAAAAGTGTTATTTTCTGCATCTGACAAGAGCAGGAAGGGTGATGGAGCCGTGCATTTCCTGCTGTCAGGAGGAACATCTCAACCTGTTTTCAAACAAATAGCTCTGGCTTTGCTTCTTGAGGTCTATCTGACTGTGGTAACATGTGCTCACCAGGAGCAACGATGGCTGGCCATGCCTTCCTCTGCACTGCACGTGCTTTGCTTATGCTTTCAGCGGGATAATGCAAGCAAACGTGTTACTAAAGACTGCTTCAGAGATTAATTACAACTTCAAATTGTGCCTTTTTTTCTACCCTCTCTCCAGATACCAGGACTAGTTTTATTTTACCTTCTTCATACCCCGCATTCACCACCACGGCATTACTTTATTTCTGAGTAGACCAAATCACTGAAGATAAGGTATTCCCTAGTCTGAAGGTCACCAGGTCGACAGCAGCTTCGGTTTACATATGTCCCCATTTATGAAATCCTGAGTAGTCAGCAGCAGCTGAAGGCAGCAGCCCCTGGCAGTGAGCTGCAGCGTCACACAGTCCCCAGGGCAGCAGCAACATGTTCCGTTGCGTAACCACAACCTCCAGCTCCTTTCATTTACTGTACTGCATCCCATAAAGCAGCGCCTCAGAGCACCCACGTCTTTCCGCTGAAATATGGTCTCCCGGCTTTGCTGACCTGGTGAGGCGTTGCCTGGCGGCAATGGCGTGGCACAAACAGACCCAGCGGATCTGGTACTGTCCAGAAACAGAAAGCAGCTGGACAGCCAGAGCTTGCGTAGTCAGCAGCAATGGATCTTATTTACTGAAGACACAATCTGGCAAAAGTGAGTGAGAAACCCTGAACGGGAAATCCTACAGCCTTCCATAAAGGTAATTTCTTAGAGAAATCTACACACTGTTCAGTGGAAACAATGCTAGGCATATTTAAGTTTTGTTCCCTAGGTTTGGGGACACAGTCCCTTTCGAGTGGCCCAACATCAACCAACTTGCTGTTGAAAGAGGTAATGCTGCTCTCGCCTCTGCTACCAGCACCATCCCCATGCTCCTGTAGCCCGCACAGCCATCCAGAATAGGGAACTGAACCAGCTGGAAGGCAGCACAAAAAACAAGCTATAAAACCCTCCCAAGAAAGACATGGCACTGACTGCTCAGCTTGTATGGTTACAAGAGCGACTGTGCTTGTAGGAGCAGCAGGCTGAGGGGTAAAGGCAAGACTGTCCTTCAGTCTGGGCTGCTGCTCGGGTTAGTCTGTAACCACAGCCCCAGCAAGCCTTATCGGCACAGGTACACGCGACAGCTAGCCCGGGTCAGGAGCTACGTACTAGTACTGCACTCCGTGCCCTCTGCTGCTCGGCACATGGAGAGCGGCAGTTGGAGCACTGCACACCTCAAACACTCACCTGTGATTCAGGTGTGAAAGGAAGTGGAGAAATCCGAGGGAGAGGGGAAAGCGGTTGGGCAGTGTGATTAAGCAGAAGACATCTGAATGACAGCGGAAGAAATCATTTCATTTTTTCCACTGTAGCTAAGGCATCTTTCCACTCTCAGGAACCCTGTGTGCAGCCCGACTGCTGAGAAGGTGCCTTCAGACACTCTGCTTCAGCGATGGGTAGGAATGGCAGAGGGGGCTCTGGCAGCACGACAGCCAGGTCAGCTGCCCCTGCCTTGGTGCAGCACACACAGGCGGCTCTGTGAGAGGCCACACGCGTGTTCCCCAGCACACACTATTCCCTTGGAGTCTCTTCCTCAGTCTTTTCACTCTGGGCACTGCTGCCACGGGTCGCATTTGCAAGCCTCTGCTCCCCACCACCACATGCAGAAGTGACCTCTGAGAAGCATGTGAAGATCAACAGCATGCTTTCATGCACTCATATGACACGTGGGACAACAGTTCATGAGATAAGCCAGGTCACTAGCACAGCTACAACTGTTCTACATCAACCAAACACCTTAGTCTGCGCCACTACAAAGCAAGAGGAGACATTTCACACACATTGATTGCAGCTGTACGTACCTTTTTAAGAGGAACTGTGCTTCTGAACCAGTTATAGTCAGGAGAGACTTTAATCTCTCCCATGATGTTTAGAAAAAACTCAGTTTAGGTCAGCCTAAAAAAAAAAAGAAAAAAGAGAGACAAAGTTAGAAATCAATACAACAGCTTTACCACAGGCAGCACTCAAAAGCTGTGCCGTGTACATAAAGTATTTGCAGAGTGAGTTTGCTCTTATCAGCTGATTGTACTACCTCTGGTTCATGCCAGGTTTACTTATCCTCAGTTTTCATCACAAACCATTTAATTATTCTCCCAAGAGGCAGTCACCTGACTGCTTTACTGTACCAGCCTTATTATGAAATGATGATGCTTTTGCAACAGCATTCCAGTGTAACAGTTGCAGAGAAAGTCAACTATGTTGCAAGCTGTAAGTACCCTAAAAAGCTAAAGCACATTTTCAGTTTGTTTTTAATTTATAAAACATTCCAAATTTGTATCTAATAAGTATTCATACAATTCACTCTGCAGTTCAGGCAATAAACTTACATTATTTCACAAACCTACCGCCCAAGTATTTAAACCACATTCTTCCACCTCAGTATAACTGACCCAAAGGAGACCCAAAGCGCATTGGGAACATCAGCTGACCTGAGGCTTAATTTACAGAGGAGCCCTGAAGTTTGAATTCCATCTGCGTAGAAGCTGACTCTTGTCAGGAGTTAACAAAGATATCTTTGAAGCACACCAATTAATACAGAACAAATTGATTCAGAGTTGGGTCCACCCAGAAATGCCACTAATTCACTCTGAAGTCAGGATGTTCTAGCATACATAATGGGAGCATCTTATAATACCCCATTAATTTGTAATAAACACTTTGGTAACTTGCTGCTTTAAAGAAAAAAAAAAGTTAAATCTAGAAGAGACCATTAGCTTCCATTTATACAACAGATGGTATCAAGCAGTTTTGAAGCTTGTACTCTCAATAGCTTTATCCTGAAAGGCAACTGCCTCAGGAGATTATTTTCATGCATTCACACACAGCACTGAGCATAATAAAACAAAGCAACTTTTGCTCTTGTTACTTAACAGTTGCCAAGGATAAATCAATAGGTTTTGTTTCTTAATTCTTTATAAAATAAGGCCTCAGAATGTTTGGTGAATCACTACATTTCTCCCCACAGGAAAGCTGCTGGTGGGCAGGCTTAACCAGCTTATTGGGTTACAGCTGGATTAACAGTTATTTACAATTTCCTCATCTTTCAGTCTTCATTTGCCATTTTCCCAGTACAGAAAACAGGGATTTTTAAACAGGAAAGTACTTTCTAAATTGCAACACAAATCTTCCACGGAGCATGTGATACACCTTTCATGTCTAATGAGGGTGTCAGAGGGAGGAAATTCAGCTGCATGGCCATTGTTTCATTTTGCATGGCTTTGTTTCGGTGCTCAAATCAACTATTCTGCTCTTTGTCATAGCGTGGCAGCAGGTAAAATTACAGCAGAGGTAAAAAATATCTATTTCACCAGCCTGCAAGGCAGAGCAGGCACAAAGACACATTTGTTACTGGACTAAGGGGAACAGTTGGTCATTAGAGAAAGGAAACAGCAGTTCAGCCTGCCAATTCCTTTCCATAACCACACATCAACTAGTTTTTAAAAGCCTATTCAGCAAACCACGGTGTAACAAAATTGTGGCAGAAAAAATACAGCAAATTCCTTTAAACCAACATGTTCTCTTTGAGTACTGTCTTACAGCAGGGCCAAGAAGCACAAGTCATGGTCAGGGCCTCACTACGCGAGGCACTGCACGGATACAGAGGCACAGGAGGGGAAGACTTTCTGTTAATAATTCTGGTTGCCATACAGGTTTGGCAATCTCCTCCCACTGTGATCACTTCTCTTTTTCTGCTGTCTCAGCCTTGCAGAACCATTAAGCTAATTTGTAGGCTGGCACACATCACTTAGGGGTGCGAAGCTGTCTATCGTTAAGCCAGGTAAGGAACGGGTACAATGCAGATGAACTTTGTCCTGTCAGGGTGCCTCAGCTTGCACCACAGCAGGTTAAGAGTCCACCTGAAACCTAAATTTTGCACTTCCCAGTTCACCTGTTACCACTTATGGGAGCAAACTGCTGGTCTCCAGGACCTGGGCTGATTTCCCCCAGATCCTTTCTTGTAAAGGAGTATCTGAAATGCCTACCCCTAAGGATTGCCCCTCTTTTAAAGCTTTTAAACATTTTTTCTTTGATTATAGATTTTTTTTTTTCTGAAGTCGATGTCCTATTACTGAAATATTTTCTTCTTCCTTGGCACAGAAATGCGTCATTAAATCTGCCCACATTCATGTTGACAACAACCACGCGCTCTTCCAGCCACAGAAAAGCTGAACCATGAACTCAAAACAGGGAATCAGCCACCGAAGGGAACTCAAATCACAAAAAAACTGATGCTGTTCATCACCCAGACTCTAAACACCCAAGTTTCACTTTTAGTGAAACCAAGCAACCTGAAGAACTCTAACCTCTTAAAAACAATTCCTCTAAAGGAGGAGTCACCTTTGGATGCGTTCAGAGCACTTGATAGTATTCTCTTTGTGAGTTATCCCCACTACACTAGTAACGCTTTCCTTTTTTGACTGATTTAGAAGGCTTTTGATCCTGCCACTAGAGATGAAACCCTGCCAGAGCAGATTAGATGAGCATCGACTCGCTCCTCTCCCCTGCGCCGTGTCTGCCGCACAGCCGCTCTCCCATCGTGCCGGCCACGCAGCGCCCACTCCCACGGGCCAAGAGACCTGAATCAGCACTGAGAGCTGATGGGGCCTGCAGGCAAACACCAGGAGATGCCAGAGCTGCGGTCGCTTTATGAACACCAAACGCAGGCAATGGGGGAGAAGAGTTATGGATAATTGAGGGACAGCAGCAGGCACCTTCCCCCTTCCCCAGCACTGTTCCCACCGACCCCAGCCCCACCACCCCTCCTCAACCACAGCCAGCTCCCCCAGCTTTGTGGGGAGAAGGGGGTAAGACTCAGCCCCCCCAGCCCAGGCTCTCCTCCC